>JASKOS020000041.1:2500-490093 GCA_030770465.2 Perdita meconis | reverse complement strand
TCTCGAAAAAAGCGAGCAGCTCGAAAGAAGCGAGCGGCTCGGAAAGAACCGAGTAGCTCGAATTATTTCGAGCGGCTTGAAACGTTGGAACGGTTCAGATCACGATCAGTTCAGTTCAGACTTCAGACGGTCCGAATTCCGAATATCCGAATAGGTCGTACATCTTTCTTAGCATTATTTATTAAGAACATTACTTGCTTATAAACAAGTTTACTGAACATTTACATCTAATTCAAAATTAAGTAATAGATAAAATCTATTTACTTTGTTCGTTGCAATTATCAGTTTTTACTAATATGAACACAAAAGAAATAAAATGCTAAAAGATAAAAAACGTACAAGAAAAACAAGAAAGTGAAAAAAAGAAGGTAAAAAAATACATAAATGCATAAGAAAGTAATGTTCTTAATAAATAATGCTAAGAAAAATGTACGACCTATCCGGATATTCGGAATTCGGACCGTCTGAAGTCTGAACTGAACTGATCCTGATCTGAACCGTTTCAACGTTTCAAGCCGCTCGAAATAATTCGAGCTACTGGGTTCTTTCCGAGCCGCTCGCTTCTTTCGAGCGGCTCGCTTTTTTCGAGCCGCTCGGTTTTTTCGAGCAGCTCACTTCATTCGAGTACTCGGATCGGATCGGAACCGAGTCCCGGCTCGGTTCGAATTTCGAGTTTGTCCACAGCCCTAGTGCTGTGTATATGGATAATATGTATATTCATTTGTTTTCAATGTGTAGTTATTGAGTATATATATATCTGTGCGTGCGTGCGTGCGTGCGTGCGTGCGTGCGTGTGTGTGTGTGTGTGTTATGTACATACAAATATAATAATAACGAGATAGGCGAAAAATCGAAATTTCGCGATTACAGCGCCACCTATTGCGAATGAAAAAAAATGTTTGAAATAAAACCTACATATTTTGTGGGGTAGAATCCGAATCTGCAATAAAAAGTAGATGGTCCTATTTAAAATTTTAAAGTGACCCCCCCCCAGGGGGGGAGGGGTGAAATTTTTTGACAATTTTTCTCTCATAAATTTATATTTTCCCATTTAGATTGCGTTATTTTGTTAGGTTTTCTTAAAAAAACTAAAAAACTACTGGATCGAATTAGAACAAAATCTATTCAGCTCTAAATTACATTGATACACATCGATTGCATCATCGACCATTTTGATCTCACTATTAGTTTTTTAGAAAACGTTAACGAAAAACTTGATCACATACGTACGTACGTACGTACATACGCACACACACACACACACGAACAATGTGTTCAAAATAGCCTAAAATTACTCCAATGACCTTGAAATATGGAGATCTGCTAAAAAATCGATTTTCCATTTTCGGGGCAAATACAATAACTTCCCTATAAATCGGGAAGTTAATAAGAGGGATGAAGGAAGAAATGAGGAAGGAAAAAGAAGAGAGGAGAAAAGAAGGGGAGGAATGGAGAGAGGAAAGGAGGAGATGGGAAAGGGAAATGAGGGAAGAGAGGAAGAGGAGGGAATTAATGGAGAAAAGGTTAGAAAGGGTGGAGGAAGGAACGGAGAGGGTGGAAAGGGCGATTCAGAAAATAGAGAGTCAAGACAAAGATAGAGGAAATAGGGGAATGTTAAGGGAAAAAGAAGAGTTAGAATTTAATGATAGAAGGATACGAAAGCTAGAAGTGAAAGAGGATAAGAAGGAAAGGGTGGAAAGGAGAAACAATGTGTTAATAAAGGGAATTAAAACAGAGGGAAAGGAAATAAAAGGAGAGGTGAAGAAATTGTGGGAAGAAATGGGACTAGAGGTAGACGGAATAGAACAAATGGTAAAGATAGGAAGGGTGGGGAAGGAAGGTAGAGAGATGGTCTTAGTAAAAGGGGAAATAAGCAAAAATGAAAGTGATGGCAGGGACAAGAAAGTTGAAGGACAAAAGAATAAGAATAGATGACGATCTTACAGAAGAAGAAAGGAGAGCCAGATGGAAAATAGAGAGAGAGGCAGAGGCAGAGAGACAGAAAGGAAAGAGCGTAAGGACAGGATACATGAGGATGAGTAAGTGAAGGGGGAGAGCGGGAGGGCACAATAGAGGGAGAAGAGAAGGGGAAAGGAGAGAGATACAAAATAGCATTTTGGAACGTGGCAGGACTGAAAAATAAGGACAAAGATTTTTGGAAGGGGATAGAAGAATGGGATGTAGTAGTAATGACGGAGACATGGATGGAAAAAGGAGGGTGGAAATATACAAAGTAGGTGGGCAACAAAAGGGTACAGGTGGGAGGGACAATGGGCTAAAAGGGAGAAGGAAAAAGGTAGGGCAATTGGAGAGATGCTTGTAGGGATAAGAAAGGACATAGAAGTAGAGGAGAGAAATGTGACAGAGATTATGTGTTAGGGAACGTGGAGACGAAAGAGAAAATAGAAAAGTTAATAATAGAGGATAAAGTAGACTCGGATCACCACTCGGTAACAGCTTGGATAAAAGGAGAGGATAGGGATTGGAGGTGTAAAAGGGAAAAGGAGGGAGGTAAAAGGGGCAAGAGGGGGAATTGGACAAGGGAGGGTAGGATGGAATTTAGTAGGAAATTCGGAAAGAGCGAGGAACACGAGGAGAAAATTGAGGATGAATGGAGAAAACTAAAAGGGAGGGTCATAGAAACTCTGGAAGCGGTGGAGGTAGGAGGGGAGACAATAAGAAATAGCGGGTGGTGGGATGCAGAGTGCAAAGAAGAAAAGAGTTAAGAACATGGAGAATAGAGGCAGGAGAGGGTGAAAAATATAAAGAGAGAAAAAGGAGGTATAAATTATTATGCGAGGACAAGAAAAGAAAAGAAATAGAAAGATGGGAAAAGGAGGTAGAGGGGGTAAAAACTGAAAGTCAAGCCTGGAGGATAGTCAATAGAGAGAAAAAAAAAGGGAAGAAGGGTAGAAGAGGGGATAAAGATGGAAGAATGGGATAACTATTTCAAAGATCTATTGGGAGGAGTGGAATGGAGGGTGAGGAAGGGGGGGGACAGAGGAGGGAGTAGAGACAGCGAGGAGGGAATAAGTACAGAGGAAGTGAGGAAGATAATAAAATGCTTAAAAGAGGGAAAGGCGGTAGGGGGAGACGGGATCCCTAACGAGGTATGGAAGTACGGAGGGTCAGAAATAGAGGAATGGATAGAGAGGCTGTGCAACAGGGTATGGAAAGGGGATGGGTGGTCAGAGGACTGGAGAGAGGGGGTGGTGGTCCCAATAGCGAAGAAAGGGGTAGAAAAAAAGGTGGAGGACTACAGAGGAGTCACGATGACGCAGACGGCTTATAAAATATACACCTCGGTGCTAGAGAGAAGACTGAGGGAGGAAGTTGAGGCAAAGGGGTTGCTGCCACCAAGTCAGATGGGTTTCAGGAAAGGCATGGGCTGTATGGACAGTATCTATGTACTCAACTACCTGATAAATAGGCAAGTGAGAAGGAAAGAAAGGAGATTAGTGATACTGTTCGTAGATTTCAAGGCGGCCTTTGACTCGGTGGACAGGGAGGTGTTACTAAACACGTTAAGAGAGAGAGAGGGGTAAGGGAAGGGTTAGTGACAAGATGCGAGGAGGTGTTAAGGGAGACGATAAGCAGGGTAAAGGTGGGGGGGGGAGGAGGGACAAAAATTTTGGACGGCAAGAGGACTGAGGCAGGGGTGTCCGCTTAGCCCAATACTTTTCACGTTGTTGCTAGCGGATGTGGATGAGATGTTGGAGAAGACAGGCTGGGGCGGAGTAAGAGTGGGGGGAAAGAAGATATATACCCTGGCGTACGCAGACGACATAGCGATGGTAGCAGAAGACGAGGAGAGGATGAAAGGGATGATAGGGAATTTGGAAAAATATCTAGAGAGGAAGAGGCTCCAGCTCAACGTAGAAAAAACGAAAATAATGAGGTGCAGGAAAGAAGGGGGAAGGTGGAAGAAAATTAGATGGAGGTGGAAGGGGGGAGAGATAGAGGAGGTGAGAAAATTCAAATATCTGGGTTATACAGAGTGCGCCAAAAGTATGGAAACGGTCAAATATTTCGAAAACGGAACATTTTTGAGAAAAAAGGTTTTAGAGCAATGTTTTGGGGTTTTAAAAATTCTATTGAATGATGATATCCGTTTGATCTTCAGAGGAACGCTCAAGGTCACGTCAAGGTCAACATAATTTTTTAAAATGGAATACGCCATTTTTTAACAGGCAGTGTTAAAGCTAACGATAAGACCTTTTCAAAGCACTAGCTGGTGACCTATTTCTGTTGAAAATTGCCAAGAATTGTCAAGAATCAGGCAGAAGATAATTCGAATATTTAACGAGTTAGTGCACATTAATGCTAAATCTCAAATGCTCAATGCGTATTTCTGCTAAAATCGCCCTTCGTAAGCCCATACGTGAGGACCATGATTGTGCGAAGTCCAATGCTGACAGCATCGAAGCATTTAATGCTCAGCACTCAGGCAATTATAAAGAGAAATAGGTCATCAGCTAGTGTTTTGAAAAGGTCTCATCGTCAGCTTTAACACTGTATGATCAAAAATGGAGTGTTCTATTTAAAAAAATCATGTTGACCTTGATGTGTCCTTGACCGTTCCTCTGAAGGTCAAACGGATGTGACCGTTCAATAGAATTTTTAAAACCTTAAAATATTGCTCTAAAAAATTTTTCTCAAAAATATTCCGTTTTTAAAATATTTGACCGTTTCCATACTTTTGGCGCACCCTGTATGTTGACGAACAATGGGAGACAAGAGGCACAGGTAGAGGAAAGAGTGAGAGGAGGAGCTGCAGTGATGAGACAAGTATGGGGGATAGGGAAAAGAAGGTTCGGGAAAGACTGGGGAAGGAGGATATGGCTGTATGAAAGACTAGTATGGCCTGTGATCAGCTATGGTGCAGAAATACGGGGATGCAGGGAATGGGATCAGATAGAAAAGCTACACGAAAGATACCTAAGGTGGCTAATGGGGGTGGAGAAATGTACGCCAGGGTATATGTTGAGGGAGGAGTTGCAGAGGGAGAAGATGAGGGGAAGAGCAGGCATGAGAGTCTGGGCCTTTGAGAGGAAACTGGAAGAGGGAAGAGGAGGAGAGCTGGCAAGAAGATGCTGGGAGGAAATAAAAGAAAGGGCAAAAAGGGATAAGGTTATAGAAGGGTGGGAAGAGGAAAGGAAGGAATATTATAAAGAAAGAGGGTGGGCACCTACAATAAATGGTATAAATTAGTCAAGGGCAAAGGAACACCGGGATACCTGAGAAAAGGATGGGGAGAGAGCAGGTGGCAGAGAGTAGCGAGATTTAGGCTGGGCAACATGATAAGGGGGGGGGGTGAAGGTACTGGGAAGAGGTGGAGAAAAGGAAATGCAGGGGATGTGGGAGAGAGGAAGAAACATGGGAGCATATCTGGGAGGAGTGCATGAGAGAGGGAGGGGAGAAAGGGTGGCAGGAGGTTTATAAGGTTATGTTAGGGGAGGAAGGTGAAGGAGAGGGATGGATGAGGAGAGTGGAGGAGTGGAGGAATAGAACAGAGAATGTGGAGAATGAGTGCTGAAGGAGTTGAGAGAGAAAGATGAGCGTCCAGAAGAGGAGGTCCCGGCGAGAGAGAGAGGATAGTAGGGATGCGAAAGTTAGGGTATTACAGGCGGAGGCAGAAAAAGATCGAAAAGAAAAAAAAAAAAATAAGAAAAGAATGGGCGGAATACGAATATGTAAATATAGAGTGTTAACAGACTAGACATAAGATAGGTTAAGGAATGCGAGCGGATAGACCTAAGTAGTCTTAAGTTGTAAGAGGTAATTAAGGGACGTATGAAACAGCGGAAAAAGAAAAGAAAAGTTGTACGATAATTGTAACCCCTAGGGGAATCAATAAAACTATACATACATAACTCATTAACGAAGTCGCAACGAACATTTTCCCTAAGGAAACAGTTGTTCAGAATTACCCCAGCAATCCCCCCTTTTCGGCTCTTAGACTTGTTTGGGACACCCTGTATATTGTGATTTGTCGCGTCAGAAATGGGCGCTCTCCAGGGAGGGGAGGGGGGCAAAGGGTACCAAAACCTGCCGTGCACCACCGAGACTTGAATGAGGCTGGAAATTAACTTGAGATCTGTTTGGCATGCACCCGACGAGCGGCAATATCAGAAATGGACCACCATGGCGGGATGGAAAGATCGGACAAAAAGCGAACAACGACTAGTCGAAAGGCAACAGAGTCGTCGGCCGGGGGATTAGACAGTCCGACGACCTACCAAGGTCGAGCTGGCCAGGACTTCACCTGCAATCGACGCAGCTAGGGGAGGATGTTGCCCCTCGGGGAGGGGTGACCATTAGAAACCTACTTCTGCAAAGTGAGCTGGCTGAGACTCCGCTGGGGGCCGCTTGGGCTACGGATCCCGGATCAGTGAAGTCAGCGTCAAGGGGGGGGGAGGCTTGCCATTCTGCCGCGGCGTTCCTCGCCCTGACGAAGGATTGCTGTGATGGTGCCTTCGGAATTACCAAGGGAGAAGATAGAGAGAGCCAGCGTCTGACACCGTGTAGCACCGCGATCGCTACAGCGTTACCAGACGAAACACAGGGTCTCTGGTCGGAAAATAGACCAATGGGCAACGAAAACACACCTGGAACGACAGCACCCAAAAAGGTGCGATCCCATGGCCTGTAGTATGGCATGCCAGGGTCGGATACGCCTAAAAAATAGCGGCGCAACGGCACTTGGCGAGGCACGGGAAGTCGACGCAGGCGAGCTACCAGGACGCTGTTGATACAGTATGCGGTATGCCATGCCACCTGGGCTTGGGTTGTCGGGCCTGTGCAAGCAAGGGTCGGCACAGCAGTTCACAGCACGCGCTACACGCAGGGACTCGCGTTTCGGCGTCCTTGTCTTGTATACATTCGTGGGATCCTTTCGAAAAATAAACTTGTTGAGTAGGTCAGTGTTTTGCACTCCCTGACGCGGAGGGATATTATTTGTAATTGAAATGGCAAATAGCAGTTGTAATGGAACGAAGCATTGAGCAGAGGTTAATTCGCTTACAATTTTTCATAAGAATATAAAATAAAAATCGCGCTAAGTGCAGAAAATGTTTGAATTATAGAATTCGAACTTTTTAAAAGCATTTATACAAGAAAGCTAATTTCCCGGTTTTGATACATCGATCTTTGTTTACTTCAATCTTTGATAACATTTTTATAGCGACGCGACGCACAGTGTCGCAAACAATGAACAAAAATGGAAATAACCATTGTTCGACTTCGGTATAATTGCTGCCTGATATCATCAGTCGAATCTAATAAATCGCAAATAATAATTGCAAAGAAATTAACAGGGCGGTTAGTAATAGTCATATGTAAATGAAAACATAATCATTAAAACATCAGTTTACTCGTTCTTTAAATTGTTTTATTTCATATGAACAATTTCAACAGAAGTATGTATAATTTTTGCTTTTCATTGCAACATTTTTTATTTTTCTTTAAAAGGTAGTATTGAAAACGGTTTTAAATATTCCATAATTTTTATTGTTCTATATTAACAAGATGTACTACTACATTGCTATACAGTTTTTGTCTGAAAGAAACTGCTACATTACATGTTATTGATCTTGTTCAGATATTCGACAGCAGCGTCAGAAGGACTGCGCATTCGATCGCCGCAGACAAATCGGCAATCGCTACAGCCGAAACCGTGACGAATCGCATCGTATGTAACGCGCGACCGAAGATGCGAATAATCGGGATCGAGAACGACGGCGGTGGCATCAGCTGATTGGCCCACGTGGATCCCGCGCAATTACAACTGCACGGAATTGGCGTAATCGAGCTAATTACGTCCGACCGTCGCGTCGTTTCCAATCCCGATTACTAAAATTTGAAACGACAGTTAGCTAGAAACTCTCGTCTAACGTGGCCACTCAATTCGCAAACAGCGTAATTCTAACGGAGCGCTGTCCAGATCTATCGAATTTTCGTGTCTTGCCTTCTGTAATTTCTGTAAGTACGCGTTAATTTCTGTTACTTGTATTGTTTTATTAGTGTTATAAATATACAGAGTTTTGATTACGTGTTATTTGTGACTTTTGTCGTGATCCATTTAGTTCTTTCGACCAGCCGGTCAAACTCACTGTTCGGCGCGCAAACAACTCTAACGTAAGAATTAAAAAATTTGTTTGTGTATAACTTGAAAACTAAGGCTGAGCGCCGGTTACGTGTATTAGAAAAAGTTGTTCAGAAAGATGAAACAAAGTCATTAAAAAAAGTTCCACCAAAATCGGTAAGGAAGTACCTGTTCTACAAGTTTATCTCATAATTTTATCATTAATTTTTTTTAAGTACCCAAACCTTTATAGATGTTTAAATAAACTATCAATTAAAAACTGCTGCAATTGTAACTAAAGGTAGAATTTGATCAAGAACCGTTTAGTGTTTGTGCTACTATCCCACCAGAAACAATAAAAAAAAAAGCAACACAATCCGTATTTACTCGTGTCAGGAGGTGTATCGCTGCCAACGCAGCAATTTTATCATATTATTGGTTTCTAAGGTCATCTGACGGTCATGATTCAGAGACACTCAAATGTATTTTTTTATTCACTCCAAGATGCAATTGAACAAAATATGTGTTTCAGGACATTTCTTCATTGAAGCCATTCGAATTATGCCACGCACATTTTTCGTATCATGAAAAACGAAGGAGATATGTAGGTGGCCTCCTTTAGCTGGGACACCCTGTATAGTATAAAAATACACAAACTGATGCTGACCCGTGCAGACAAACATTCCCGATTTTTCTTCAAATTCGTAAGAAACATGGAAAAACCCTTACGCTTGGGCATCATTTTAGGATATACTGGTATTGAGCCACTATCAGGGATGCACACAAAATCGAAATTTTTTGATTCTAAGAATCACTGCTTCACACACTGTGCACTGTGTGTTTTATTGAAAAACTATTCACTTTTAAAATACAACAACAAAAAGAAGTACAGTATCAATACCTCTTGCAGCATTTCCGCATTATGTCAGCGGTTCAAACGGTATTTCAAAAGGTATTCAAAAATGTATGTTTCTGTATAATATTCATGGATAATGTATATTTTTTTTATATATGAATTTTTAAACACATCAAAATAAAACAAATACTCGAGCAACGGAGTGCCTTTTAAATTCGCTAACGCCGATCTTGCGGGACAGTCTCTCGATGTTTCACATGTCATCGCGTATTAAAGCAGCACTTAAACGAAATTCGACGACGCACTGCTCGATACATGCATACAAAATTCAATATTTCAATTTCCGACAGACTGGCTGGACATCAAAGGTTCATCCACTTATTCCATCTCCGATGAATGTTCAATATTCAAGTTCTATTGTGCGCGAAGCAGCTACCGTTTATTCGATGAGGTATTTTCACTCGTTTATACGTGTACACGCGAGATTAACGCCAGAACGTTGCTTTGCATTTCAAACGTCGTTTAGCAAAACCGACCGATTGAGCGTTGTCTAATCGGCAAGAAGTTGAACTCGGTCGAAAACCGTAGAGTAAACTGTTTTAATTGACGCAGCATGTCTCGGTGACTATCTCTTTCGATCTTTCATGTAACTATAATTAAATGTACAAGTAATCCATTATTACGTTATAGGCAGAGTGCAATATTGTTACATAATAATATTAAACAGTCCAGTTGAAGTATTATGTATCCATAACAACGTAGTACATTCAGTTATTATTCATATTGATTGAATTAAACGAATCATTTTAATTTACCATAAAAACGAATACTGGCGCGTAAAATAGTTGTGTATGTAAAATCCGACCTAAACCGACAACTAACTGATGTTCAAATCCTAACGTTTCCCAGTCAACCACCAACAACCCGAACATGCACCTGTGGCACCGGTCTCACACACTCAATATACACAGTATCACCTACAACTGATAGAACGTGGATGAGATATTATTGAAAAGAAGGACGATTGTATGAATTATTTTCAGTAAAACTTGAAGTTCATAACAAAAATTATCAAAATTTTTGCATTCATTCAATATCAGTATTATTCAGTATACATATTTCAATATTACAGCAGCCAAATGGCCCAAATACTTTAATAGTTCCGATGCACGGAATTCCCCTGGATATCAATATTTCAATGCAGTACTAATATCCCAGAATCTTTATTTACATTTAAAGATAGTTTCCCAGACTGTGATATTGAGTTTTGGTTCCAACTTCCCTGGATAATGAATTCTATTCCTATAAAACAGGTCTCTTTTACTTCGAATCGGAATCCACGATGAAAAGAGGTTTAAATTCATCTTCATCCAGAGGACCCATCGGATCATTAACTTATTAAAAGTTACGGAAAGCGAATCGAATAGGAAACGAAAAAAGAGGGGGCGAAGCAGGGATGAAGCAATGAGGAGAAAAAAAGTTTCCTAGCGGAAGTTCGCCGCGCTGCAGTAATTTTTCCCATTTAATGATCCTGCCGCGATGTTGCTAGCTTCGAAGTGGCTCTCGATGTGGAGTCCGTGGCCTTAATAAACGCCATTCAAAGTCCCGCGGAAAAAAAAGAGGAACGGAGGAAGCCCGGCGTCTCTTCAGCCAGCCCGAATAAGAAGATTTAATGGGCTGTATTATACACGAATTAACTTGCACTAATAATATGTTCCCAAGACACTCAACATGCTTAACTTTCGAAAACAATTTCACAAGGAACAAGAAGAGGCAAACGGAAAGGGTAAAGTATGCTGTTTTCTTTATACATAGATTAACAAATAAAGTGTTTAGAGAAAGCATTAGAGTTCCAAAATTTGTACACTACTATTATTAATGATTACTGTATACCTGTTTTTATTTGCTGTTATTAAATGTAATTGTAAATCTGTTAGGTACTCTTTTATTACTATAAATTGGTCTCTGTAATTCTCGTTCTTGTTAAGCTATGGTTCCTTCATTTTTATTCACCTAGCTTTTAAGCATTCAATGAAATAATAATGTATGTATTCATTAACCTTCGAAAAATAGGTCTTTTGTTATGAATTTGTTACTTTCATTGATTTGCAATGTATATTGCGAGAGTAATATTGTACAAATACCTTCGAAGTGTAAGCAAAAAGAGGAAATAAATGCAGAAAATTCGGTACACATAAGATGCACTAAATATTACAGAAACTTTCAAGGTAGGTGTAATATATGCGCGAGCTATCGATTACCGGATCGATTGCCAGATCGATGGCGGGGTGGTCATGTGACTGGAGGGATCGAGCGAGTCAGTCGCACGTGAGCCCCGGCGAGAGACATAACCAATAAAGACTGTGTGCTACGAGCAAGTATTACAATTATTCGGTAACCCATACGATCCGAATATTACAGTAGGAAATAATCATTTCTGCAAAAAATAAAAACTTAGTCATTTTTATGATTCTGGCAGTTCTATTGTTAGTTGAAAGTACCACCTGGTACCACAGTAATAGTCACAATAATTTAATTACTAATTTAACCAACTAATAGCATTAAGTATTTAAAAAAGTTATGACAAACATGTCTCCTTAGTATGATACAATAAAACATTTTTAGTTTTAATAATTCAGAAAAAAGGAAAATTTAAATATAGGTATTGTTTAATCAAATATTTAATTTAATTTATTTTTTATTTCAATTTTACCAATTCTATACATATCATTTCTAATAATGAAAGCTTAATGATGATGGAAATTTGTATTTTATCTGTAACGGTCTGTTCAGAGATTTTCACAATAATGTTAGGTCCATAAGAGAATTTGTAGCATTCTTTACTAAAAAGAAGTTAGTTTATTATTACTAAAACTAATTTAATTTTTAATTTTTGAAAGAAATATTGAGACAATCAATATTTATTATTAACATCAAACAGATCCTGCTGTTTGTCAAAACTTTGATAAATATTTAGATTAGGAGATCCACTTCTGATTTTAAGTATGTTGTCAAGGTCATTCATTCAGGACAACTTTTCCCTATACATATACCAAGGGGTCCGTTTTAGTTTTCGAGATATTCGTAAAAAATCGCCGCACAGTGGGGTCGTTGCGTGCTAAACGTGGTAAAAAACATTTTTTGACTGAAATCACATATTGGTAATAATTACATTTAGGGGAGCCAGCTCGGATGACCTTGACCTTGACATATGTCAGGCATGCAATTTAACTGATCTCCTCGGCCGAATTTCAAAGACGACGCCCCTTCTCTCCCGCCGCGCGTCTCTCGTCCAGCGGCAGCCCTGGTGCTCGGTAGGCTTCAGGCGCGTGCCAGATGAATCGCGCGTGGCACATTGGGGCAATTGGGGCGATGCTTATATGGATAGATTTCTACATCACCCATGACGTATAAATTCGCATAAATTTTGTGCGAATGTTTGTTCTTGAGAGAGAGCGAGAGAGAGAGAGAGAGAGAGAGAGAGAGAGCGAGCGAGCGAGCGAGAGAGAGAGAGAGAGAGAGAGAGAGAGAGAGAGAGAGAGAGAGAGAGAGAGAGAGAGAGAGAGAGAGAGAGAGGGAGAGAGAGAGAGAGAGAAGTCACAGCGTCGGCTGTGAAGTAGATCGAGACTGCCGTTGTCCCTCGTATACGAACGCGTTTCGCTTTGGCTGTGTAGCGCTACACAATCACAATTTTTCGTGAACTTTAACGTTTTGTAGCGTCTAAACGGTGCATTTCCGGCATATGGCTCCTTTCTGAATTTTTCTCAACTCCTTGAGTAGAATAGATTCATGCAATAAAAAAGTTTAACAACAACCATTTTCATTGTTATAAACAATTTTGCGACGCGAATTTTTTACAAATGTCCACCGACCACGAGGTCTAGTTTCACCCCTATCACGGGTATCCATTACTTTTTATACACCCTGTACATGCGTCACATTCGCATACTTGGATTCTTGTTTATTCACCTAAGGCAGGTTTGCAATTTAACTGAACTTCGCGGCCGATTTTCGCAGGCGACGCCTCCTTCCTCCGGCCGCGCGCCTCACTCCCCGCGGCCGCCGAGTGATCGGAAGGCCTCTGGCGCGTGCCACATGAATCGCGCGTGGCGCATTGGGGCGACGACGCTTGTATCGATAGATTTCTACATCACCCTTGAGGTACTATCTATGACGCATTTTTTTTGTCAGTGGTATCCCCTGGAGGCCTATTCCACTGGCCTGCGTTAATACTTTGGAAAATCGTATAAAAAAAGAATAAAGGGTATAGCCGAATAAGGGGGTCAAAAGTGCCCCCAAGCCGATTTTGACTTGCGATGAGTCATTCGAAAGGTCATTCAGAAAAAACAATTTTTGCCAAGTTTTTACCCTGTATCGCATCTGGGGGGGTAGTAATGGGGAAAAATCAAAACTCATGTTTTTGGCCAATTACGCCAATGTTATCGGACAAAAAATTCTGAAAAAAATCAGAGGTATGTTAATTATCAATACACATATTATAGAATTATTTCAGATTTTTAGATTAAAAATTCTACCTGTGAAAAATAAAAAACTCAAAAAATTGCAAAAAAATGCCGATTTCGTATTAAAGCAGATTCGATACCACATCCATGTTTTTACAGTAAATAGGTATTATTGATACCAATACTGTGAATTTTTTTCAGATTTTTAGATTTGGTGCGGCATGTCGAGAAAAATCAAAAACCGATTTTTTCGTAGCTTTTTGCCTGTCAGAGTTACTTATACGCAGTATTTTCGTGTAAGGTTTGTTAAATACGTGTTTTATAGGGTTTTCAATGAATTGGTATACAACAAGACAATAGGAATTGAAAAAATTCACTAAAATCAGTCAATTGAAACAGTGCCCAAGTGCGGTATATTATATAAAAGTTGCAGTCAAATCAACGGCGTCGGTGGCTCAGCGGTAAAGTGTCTGGGTGCCAAACCGCTGCACACCATTTTAGCGCGAGTTCAAACTCCATTCAGCTGAATTTTTTTTTTTTATATTTATTACATTTACTTTCAATTCCTAACTATATAACAATGATCAATATTTATTTATAAGTATTCTAAGAATATTTAAACAATATTTTACCTCATATGTAGGGAAGAATTATTTTGGAGCGGATATGTTTTGTCATTCTGGCTTTTGTCACCGTTTCATTTGTATTTTTTTTTTTTTAACGTGGGGAAATCCTCATAGGACACCTCGGCTCTCGAAAAAACTTGGTTTTTTCGAGAGCCGAGGCAGTACCGGACTCTTACCGGCTAAAACCCCACGTTCTTCTACCTTTGAGAACTGCGAATATGTATAGTAAAAATAGTATATTACTAATCTTCGTCACTGTCTTCATTAATTACCGGTATAACCTGATTGACGTTAAATATTTTATTAAGAATTTCGGCAGGTCTTACAATTTTGGAAAGGTACCGAGCATGTGATAGATAATAAATTATGGCAGCTACGTGTGAACAGCACCCGACAGTACAGTTACAGAGTAACCGATTGAATTTGGAATATAATCTATATAGCACCTATAGTTTTTGCTGTTAATATGCTGTGATCTAACTTCGAATCTAATAATGTTTGTTGTTTCTTTATAACAACGAAGATTGGTGTTATTATCTTCATCCATCAATTCAGCTAAATACGAAATTGTTACTTCACAGAAAATGGGTACATCCGATTGTAGTTGCTAAAGATGAAAACCTGCACATTACCCTCATGTATTGATTCACCGAAAAAGGCATTAATTATTTTTAATTAAGAAAACATACAAAAGAAGCGATGACACAGAAGCCAGAATGACAAAACATATCCGCTCCAAAATAATTCTTCCCTACATATGAGGTAAAATATTGTTTAAATATTCTTAGAATACTTATAAATAAATATTGATCATTGTTACATAGTTAGGAATTGAAAGTAAATGTAATAAATGTAAAAAAAAAAAAAATCAGCTGAATGGAGTTTTGAACTCGCGCTAGAATAGTGTGCAGCGGTTTAGCAGCCAGACACTTTACCGCTGAGCCACCGACGCCGTTGATTTGACTGCAACTTTTATATAATATACCGCACTTGGGCACTGTTTCAATTGACTGATTTTAGTGAATTTTTTCAATTCCTATTGTCTTGTTGTATACCAATTCATTGAAAACCCTATAAAACACGCATTTAACAAACCTTACACGAAAATACTGCGTATAAGTAACTCTGACAGGCAAAAAGCTACGAAAAAATCGGTTTTTGATTTTTCTCGACATGCCGCACCAAATCTAAAAATCTGAAAAAAATTCACAGTATTGGTATCAATAATACCTATTTACTGTAAAAACATGGATGTGGTATCGAATCTGCTTTAATACGAAATCGGCATTTTTTTGCAATGTTTTGAGTTTTTTATTTTTCACAGGTAGAGTTTTTAATCTAAAAATCTGAAATAATTCTATAATATGTGTATTGATAATTAGCATACCTCTGATTTTTTTTCAGAATTTTTTGTCCGATAACATTAGCGTAATTGGCTAAAAACATGAATTTTGATTTTTCCCCACTACTACCCCCCCCCCCCCCCCAGATGCGATACAGGGTTAAAACTTGGCAAAAATTGTTTTTCCTGCATGACCTTTCGAATGCCTCATCGCAAGTCAAAATCGGCTTGGGGGCACTTTTGACCCCCTTATTCGGCTATACCCTTTAGGAAAATTTTACTACTACTGTCAAAATTTCAGTCAGGTTTGGGAAGACTAGATTTTCGAGCACGTTTAGATGTGCTTGGCAAATTGAAAACATCAATCGGGAGGCTGGACGTCGCTGTTCGCATCAAAGACGAGAGCGAGGAATCGTTCAGAAGTGTGCGCTGTTCTGACTTAATGCTTCGCATTTTCGAAGACGAACATTCGCACAAATATGTCGATCCGAACATTGAGAATAGTCAGAGCGCTAAATTTGTTAGACAAGGGTACGTCGATTCATCCAGAAGTTTGAAGAATTCGGCTCCTGTTTCTTGCCTCGTTTTTAAAGAAAGATCGTGCTGAAGATCGCACAGTTCTTCTTGATATCGAGGCCTTGTTCTTCGATTCTCACGGTGAGAGGATTCTCAAAGAGAATTAGATCATTTTTAAGCGAGTCAGTGAAACGTTTATTAAACTGACCTATCACCGAACGAAGAATATGAAGATGGTTAGCAAAATCACATTCATTGCCGAATTCTTCGAAAATTAACTTAGAAGTGGGGAAAAAGAAAAAATTTTGTTCATTAAGATGATTTTGGAAAACAATTAGCCTTCTTCGAAAGGAATCGACGTGATTGTATAATTGTGAAATCTTTTGGTCAGGCTTTTGCAATTTTAAATTTAATACGCTTAAAGGGTTTGTGAGGTCAACTACGAATGAGAGTTCACAAAGGAAACTCACATCCGTTAATAATGAGGAATATTCGACCGAATTATAACTTGGGTTTTCTTGCAAGAAAAGAAAAATTTCTTTTCTTATAGCAACAAATTTTGTTAAAAATTTCGCTGCACTAAGCCAGCGAACTTCACAGTGAAAAGGCACATCAGTGTAAACAGCGTTATGCGTTTCAAGAAATTCAATAAATTTTCTATGAGAAAGAAATTTATTGCCGCCCTTAATGGAATTGTTTATTTTCGTAACCTTTTCCATGGCGGAAGATAATTTAATTCCTTTTCCGCATAACGCTTCCTGATGAATGATGCAGTGTATCATTGGAAAATGAAAATTACGGCTTTTAAATTGCCCGTGCAGTCCTTTCTTGGCACCTGTCATGGCTTTCGCACCATCGGTTACCACTGCAGAGCATTTGGAAAAATCAATTCGAAATTTTCGAAGAGTGTTCTCTACTGCATTGAAGATATCTGCACCTGTCGTTCTACCATGCAAAGGCACGAAATCTAAAAGCTCCTCGACATACGAGAAATCGTTTTGTACAATTCGAGCAAAAATGCTCAATTGACTGATATGCCGGTTATCGGTGCTTTCATCTAAATCTAAACATAGAGAGAAATAACGACAGGTGTTTAAAAGTGCAGTTAACTTCTCTTCGATGGATAAACCAATATCTACAATTCGGGCACACACGGTGGTTCTACTAAGTGGGATGCTCGCAACTTCTTCAATTATAATTGAATTGCCGAACGATGAAACCGCTTCAGTGAGGCATTTCTTTATGAAATCACCGTCAGTGAATGGTTTATCCTTCTTCGCTATTAAAAGCGAAATAGCATAAGATGCTATGCGAGCTTTTTCGGAAGAAGAATAGTTATCACCACTATTCGTACGACATTCTGCATTCACCAATTTGAGCCCCTCAATTAGGTCGAATTTTTCGCGGCCCTCATACGAGGCATATTGTGTCGAATGGTATCTTGCGAAATGACGCTCAATACTGTTTTTTTCGACAAGAGTAGGCTCAAATCCGCAAAACAGACATATCGTACGATTGCCAATTTTACTGAAATACGAGTTTTCCCATACCTTATCGAAATTTTGATAATAAGTCTGCTCTCCAGACATCTTATCCGCATACAAATTTATCTAATTACTTGATAAAAGAACTCGCGAACCGCTAACACCGAAATGTATGCGACGTCTAATGAAAAAATCAAGCTTCCGCGACGTCGCGTGATGGGAGAACAGCGATTCGTTTTTGTTTCTGTCCGTTGCGCTGTATTCTCGTTTGTCACGCAGATTTTAGATCCCGTGAAATACAAACGATATAATACCTATTACGTCGTGATAATATAAATTTCAAAATCGTGATTTCAAATTTCCAATGATACATTGTATTCATCATCAGGACGGGTTACAAGGGTCATGTAAATGTTACGAAAATAATTAATTCCTTCCAAGGCGGCAGTAAATTTTTTTCTGACAGAAAGATAGAATTTTTGAAATACATAACGCTGCTTACACTGATGTCCTTCTTGATTGCAAAATTTGCTAGCCTAGTGAATCGAAATTTTTAACAAAATTTTTTGCTATAAGGAATGAAATTTTTATTTCTTCGCAAGAAAATCCAAGTTTAAATTTTGTTGAATATTTTTTATTATTAATAGATATGAGTTTCCTTTATAAATTCTAACTTGTAGTTGATCTCACAAGTGATTTGAGCATATTAAGGGGGGAGCCCGGTTTGTCAACTTCAAAAAATCGATTTTTTTTTTTTGCTTTAATTAATAGTAATATATGTTAAAATTATGTTCCCAAAGTTACAGACCGAAATTCGATGGAACTATGTAGATATGGATCATGAAACTGCAGCGCGTCAAGCAGGTATACCTGCAGGCGCGCAGCGAACCGCGGTTCTGGGTCCGTCGCATAAAGTTTCCGAGCTTGGTAACTGTTTACCTGAATTTTGTGAGTCAACATTTATGACTTTCCGCCAGTACTGCGTTTTTTTAGGCAGTTACTGTCAACGGTCAGTCAAACTCCGAATTTCGGCCTGTAAAGACATTTCCCAACACGAATATGTATCCGCGTTTTTCTCGAAACCACTTCTTTAAAACTTGCGGGACAAATAGAAAAAAAACTATTAATTCAATCGACTTGTCCTTGTACATACAACTTAACAATGATCAACCATCGTCGATGAACCTAAAACTTTTATAAAAAAATTAATTTAAACAATTTTCTTAACATAAACAATATGAAAATTTTTAGCCAAAATTATAAGTTTTCCTTTGAAGTCCCATTAATTGACTAATTATGTACTTTTCTTTAGACTTTTAGGTTCATCGACAATGTAATTACATGAAAAACAAGAAAATCTTTGTGTTTTTTGTTTTAGTGAAAAATTATAGCCTCCAGAATTCCCGCAAATCGAAGACTCCGGCGGTGAAGTCTTACGAACTTGTTTATATAAAACTATTTCTACGAATTATTTTGTAACGAAAAAATTAATTTTTATTGTTGAAACATAGAAGAATATACCCTGAATGTCTCGAAAAAATTCGCTCAATAATTTCGTAAAAAAAAATTCCCGAAAATTGGCTTACTTTTAGCGTTCCAAACCGGGCTCCCCCCTTAAATTTAAAATTACGAAAGCCTGACCAAAAGATTTCACAATTATACAGTCATGTCGATTACTTTCGTAGAAGGCTAATTGTTTTTCAAAATCATCTCGAAGAAAAGAATTTTTCCTTTCTCCCCATATGTAGGTTAATCTTCGAAGAATTCGACAATGAATGTGATTTTGTTAATCGCCTTCATATTCTTCGTTCGGTAAGCAGTTTAATAAGCATTTCACTGACTTGGATTCGCTTAAACATGATCTGATTCTCTTTGGGAGTCCCCTCACCGTGAGAATCGAAAAACAAGACCTCGAGTATCAAAAGGAACTGTGCGATCTTCAGCACGATCTTTCTTTAAAAACGAGATAAGGAAAAGAAGCCAAATTCTTCAAAATTCTGGATGAATCAACGTAAGCTTGCCTTTGAAATTTCGCGCTCCGGCTTTTCTCAATGTTCGGATCGATTTATTTATGCAAATGTTTGTTCTTAAAAATACGAAACATTAAGACAGAACAGCTCACACTTCTGTCTGAACACTTCCCATCGATATTCTAAGTTTGCCAAGCACGTCTAAGCGTGCTCGAAAATTTGATCTTCTCATGATTGAAATTTTGACAGTAGCAGTTAAATTTTTCTTCATTTATTCTTTTTAACTTCCCGATTTATAGGGAAGTTATTGTATTTGCCCCTAAAATGAAAAATCGATTTTTTAGCAGATCTCCATGTTTCAAGGTCATTGGAGTAATTTTAGGCTATTTTTAACAAATTGTTCGTGTGTGTGTGTGTGTGTGTGTGTGCGTACGTACGTACGTACGTATGTGATCAAATTTTTCGTTAACGTTTTCTAAAAAACTAATGGTCAGATCAAAATGGTCGATGATGCAATCGATGTGTATCAATGTAACTTAGAGCTGAATAGATTTTGTTCTAATTCGGTCCAGTAGTTTTTTAGTTTTTTTAAGAAAACCTAACAGAATAACGCAATCTAAATGGGAGAATATAAATTTATGAGAGAATAACTAAACTGAAATAATATATATACATACATTATTACTATTATTATATTTATATAACACACACACACACTCACATATATACAGGGTGTTTGGGATAGTGACGGAAAGCTTTGGAGGGGTGATAGATCACGTAAAAACAAACAAAAAATGATTATATACCTTGGGTCAAATCGTAGCCATTTTTGAAAAAATAGCCAAAGTTTTTCGCACTATTTGGCAACGCTGTTCGGGACTCGGACACGCAAACTTCATATTATCGCGCTTGCGCAGGTAAATGGAAGGAGAACGGTAGGCCCACGAATCCCTTCCACTGTATGTTGACAGCCATCCGAATAATTGGGAGGAGTTTAGATAATCTATAATCATCACTTTTTCTTTCAAAATGGTTGTCAAGGGGTGGAAACGTAGAATACAATAGGTTGAATTTAGACGCCATTCCTCTCTTGCATACACATTCTCCTTTGTGCTGTATTCATTGACCGAAGTAGTCACCTCCCAAAGATAAAGATACAGAACGAGGATGGAAAGAGGATAGAACGATCGGAATAAATACCCCCCTGACCTTGCGCCGCGACCCCCCGCGCCGCGCCGGCCAGCAACCGATTTTCAGTTTTGCACAAACGTAAACATAATGTGTGTCTGACAGCGTCTTTGACGCAGCCAAAGTTCTTTTGCCAAAGTCAAAAGACTCTCCCCACTCCGTGGTCTAATCTTTTAGTTTAATCTTTAGCGGCCCGAGTCTCAACGATGATCGGAACAGACGGCACGGCGGGCCCATTGTCGGCACTCGAAACAGAAACAAACCGTCCGCGATACCCGCACCGCGAGTAGAGTACCGCCACTCAAGCCGCCACTAAATCTAAACATCGTTGACAGAATTAAGATCATAGCCTTTGACGGTATTAAACTTTTCGAAGAGACCAACGCACCCAAGTTTGTTGATCCAACACGTGTCTCGTCTTTCGATGAAACTGACACATGCATTTTTTTCATATTATAATTATACAGAAACCTAACTCAGGTATAAAACGTTTTATAATTGGATTTTTTGTATTAGTATAACAGCAGAAATTGTTGGTAAATTTTTTTATTGCATAAATCTGTTGTACTTGACGAGTAGAAAAAAATTCTAAAAGGAACCATATGCTAGAAAAGCACCGTTTAGCCGCTATAAGACGTCAAAGTTTACGCGAAATTGTGCATGTGTAGCGCGACTACGGAAATCGAAGTAGATCCGTATACGGATGAGAGAGACTCCTGACCTACCTCACAGCTGACGCTCGAAAATCGATAGAATCGTTCCTCTCTTTCTTTCTTATTAGCTCCAGCGTCTTCTCGCTCACACGCACAGGCGTGGTTATTGACCCTTGGAGAAACATCGTTCATTCCGAGCGATTGCCTTTGCAGAATTTAACAAATTTCTCAATCTTTATACGTAGCTACAAATTGTGTAACCTTAGCTATTCAACTTAAACATTGTCTAACGTAATACATGAGTTAAAAGTAATTCAACTCATTTCATTTAACGTCGTTTACGACGTTAGGCAAAATCTCAAGAATTTATGGTTGATGCATTTGCGAAACTTTTATTAGACAATATTGAAATCTGAATTCACAGTGTTGGATATTGAATGTGCCCTTGGTTCAGTATCTCTGATATTTGTCACTTACCAACTTTGAATAACAAATATCCTTAAATTCACTTGCAAGGAAATTTATGATTTTATGGAAACGTTAATTGACGTATTGTTCATTGTGGTGTTATAAATGTATCGAAAATTGATTGCTGACGTGTTTTTTACGAAAACAGTACTGAATATGACGCAACATAAACCAAAATTTTCAATGATAAAACTTCTAACAGATTATAAGTGAATTTAGGTATTGTTTTACTGTGATTAATCATCTGAAGTATCTCATTTGATATCACTTTCATGGGGTAAACAAAAAGGATCTACCTTTAGTTTTGCAATTTTATTGCTTTCAAATGTTCAAAGTGGATTTTTGGAAATAGTATTTCGCCGAGAAGTTCAAGATAGGTTATGAAAGATTTCATACATCCCTCTCTTTAACCCAAAATCGACGGACGACCTCGTCCGACTGACTGCGATCAGGGAGCACCGCCTCTCCTCGAATCGTCTACTGCGTCGCATTTCCATGGCTGTCGAACCATCTTACCGATGCGCTGTTGCCACGTTTAGAGACTTAAAACGACGGTAATTTCAGGGGTTAGAAAATTACTTATTTTTCGTAATACAAGGTACCAATGTCGCAGTTATTGTACTTATTCAATTATTAAGATCCCAATCTTTACCTTAGCGAAGAAATTGCTTACGAAAAACGTTCCTGTCATGAATTACAGGGGTTGGAAGTTTAAATGTTTATGACAGTTTTTTTCGAAAATGGTTGAGTTTTGGACCCAAGTCATATAGAAGTTTTTTGTTTGTTTTTACGTGATCTATCACCCCTCCAAAGCTTTCCGTCACTATCCCAAACACCCTGTATATGCATATATACAGGGTGTCCCATTTTAATCCGCCACCACGGCTAACTTAAGAAATATGCATCGGATCAAAAAACATCCCGAACAAAAGTTTGATGGTTTGGAGGGGGACATCTGATCCCGTCAAAAAAATTTCACCCCTACCCCCCTGGGGGGGGTTACTTTAAAATTTTAAATAGGACCACCTACTTTTTATTGCAGATTCGGATTCCACGCCACAAAATATGTAGGTTTTATTTCAAACATTTTTTTTCATTCGCGATAGGTGGCGCTGTAATCGCGAAATTTCGATTTTTCGCCTATATATATATTACAATATATAATTATAATGATATAATTGTGATAAATACATATATATGAGTATATTTATACACGTATAAATATATATATACTCAATAACTACATATTGAAAACAAATGAATATACATAATATCCATATACACAGCACACACATACATACATATATACCCCAGGGGGTAGGGATGAAATTTTTTAACAGGGTCAGATGTCCCCCTCCAAACCATCAAACTTTTATTCAGGATGTTTTTTGATCCAATGCATATTTCTTAAGTTGTCCGTAGTGGTGGATTAAAATGGGACACTCTCCCTATATATATAGATGTTCGTTTAATGCGACGTCATATAGCAACAATGTTGATAAGTAGAAAACTATTAAATTTCTCCGAATACGAATAATTTTCTAATTAGTGACAATTAATAATGGTAATAATAAATTACAACTCGCAAATCGGGAAGTTCTTTGCGTGGCCCGTAAAGGGTCACACACAAAATAAACATGAATAGCTACAGGCATCACTACTCGTGAGCGAGTGTAGCGAGCGAGCTACAATAACTCCACTCGCGAGCTCGCGAAGCGAGCGAGCAACACGGACTCCACCCGCGAGCTCGCGAAGCGAGCGAGCACCACGGACTAGCTAGTTTTATACGATTTTTCAAATTATTAACGCGGGACAGTGGAATAGGCCTCCAGGGGATACCACTGACAAAAAAAAACGCGTTATAGGTAGTAACTCAAGGGTGATGTGGAAATCTATCGATACAAGCGTCGTCGCCCCAATGCGCCACGCGCGATTCATGTGGCACGCGCCTGAGGCCTTCCGATCACTCGGCGGCCGCGGGGAGTGAGGCGCGCGGCCGGAGGAAGGAGGCGTCGCCTGCGAGAATCGGCCGCGAAGTTCAGTTAAATTGCAAGCCTGACCTAAGGTGTAGCTCATTCGAAGCTATGTAACACTCACTTACATATATACAGGGTGTCCCAAACTAAGTGCGGGAGCCGTTAAGGGGAGATTCCTGGGGTGATTTTAAACAACTTCTCCTTTCCGAAAATGTTCTTCGAAGCTTTGTTAACGAGTTATTATCGAAAAACACCGACCAATAAAAGTACGAATACAGTGTAAGAATTTCAGCGCGGGCTGCAGCTGTGAGTAGTATTGACCCGCCATTGTCTGCGTCATCATTAATTTGCTGTACTCGCTCCCCGATTGGTTGGTGTTTTTCGTTAATAAGTTGTTAACAAAGCTTCCGAGGACATTTTTGCAAAGGAAAAAGTTGTTTAGAATCACCCCAGGAATCTCCCCTTAACGGCTCCCACATTTAGTTTGGGACACCCTGTATATCCTGATCAAAATACCGCTGGCAATTAGGAGGGCAATTAGGAAAAATAAAAAACACTTTCATTATGAAAATCAAACCCAAGCTTTCCATTGAGTCCATTAAAAAAGTAATCGGATAATCTGATCAATCGTTTTTGCAATGTGACAATTTTTTTAGCCCTTGCATTCGCGTAATAAATGTCCTACTTTCTGCTCATGTCCCGATTTCTAATCAATTCGTATTTTTCTTATTATTTTAAATATTACGATTGTACTATAATTGCAAAAAAATAATTAAAAGTTGTAACAAAGTGTCGCACTCCGCCGAGCCCCCCCTCCTCCACGACCACCCGACGCGAGCATCCCACCGCCGCGATCGCGTGATGCGCTCCACTCCGCGGACTCCCGCCGTGCGTCTCGCGCTCCGCGGCTGCGGGCGAACCCCGCCGCGCGCCTCGCGACCCGCGAATATCCACACCTGCGGACTCATCTCGCGGCCGCGACCGTCTCGCGACTTCTCGCGCATGAAATTACACCACGCGCGTATATAAGCCGCATCAGAAGGCACAATCGGGGAGACGATACGAACTGGCAGGCCAGGGAGCCGCTCTATACAGAACTCGTAGATGACTCTCCAGCTCGAGCAAGTGCCACGTGCCTTCTTGAAGCCAAATCTCTCCTCGATACCTCCTGGAGGTCGATTATCATTTAGGCCTTGGCCTGGGTAATCGTGATACCTCGATCCTTGCCAGAGACCCCGGTTTCGACCGGTTACCGGCGGATTCTTGCTTTCGGAGCATGTCCATCCTGCATTAAGGTCACTCCACGCCTCCGAAAGCGGGTTGGCTTCAGGGCCCCTGCCGGTTGAGATTCCGTCCCACCGCCCGATATTCCCTCGGGAACGCCGCCGAGCTCACCGCGCCGCGACGACGAGCTGACCGCGCCGCCGAATACTCCGCGCCGCCGAAAGTTTAAGCCGCGCCCGTTAGTTTTAAGCCGCGCCGGATAGTTGTAAGCTCCGCTAATATTAAGGGTATTCAGCACGAGATTACCGCCTCTCGCGGCAGAAAAGTGAACTAAACTAACCCTGTGTATTTCTTATGGGACAGTTATTCCAATATTCCGGACAGAATAATCAATAAAACGCATAATAATTGTGATATTCTTGTTCAGGGAAAAAAAGCCGAGGGAAATAGATCGCCCTTTTTTGGAAAAAAGGTCCAGAAAAAAATGTTTTCTATAAAAGCATTTATATTTATTTTTTATAAAATCCTGAAAGCCAAATTGCAAAAAAGGGCGATGTATTTCCCTCTGAAATTGAACAAAGATATTCTAAAAAAATAAGCAGAAAGAAATATCGTTTCTTCGCTTCTAATTATTGGAACAAAAATATTGATGAAATCCGAGCTCTTTGTTTATAAACATGGCCGGGTCCTTATCGCGCCCGACGTAAGCAGGGCCGACATCAATTACATGGACCTGGGGTGTATTCCTATATTTATATTAAACACAATTATTAAGTTGTAAATGTTTACGAAGCATTGATTGTTATTGCAATTATCATAGGGAACACTTTGCGAAGCCAATTGCCTCCCTATCAGTAAAAATTGGTATATATAGTATAAATTTTATTATGCGTACACGGGCCTAGGTAAACTTGCTACGGCACTATTGTTTAACCACGTGAATATAGGTGAAGGCCATAAGTATATATATATATATATATCATGGTCCATTTTTTGCCGTAGTTCATTAACCTCACCACATGTGGCGGTAATCGCGTGCTGAATACCCTTAAGCCGCGTTATGTCGTGTCGATTACGCCGCGTTAGGATTACGCTCCGCTAGCCTTGAGCCGCGTTATGTCGCGCCGATTACGCCGCGTTAGGATTAAGCCGCACTAGCCTTAAGCCGCGAGTTGATGTGAGCCGTTCCGACCGGCCGATAATGTTTCTGTTCAGTTACTTAGAATAAAGTTGATGTTTATGCTAGAATAAAACTCAGCTGACTCGACTAGCTTATTTGCGAATCCTGGCGACCGACTGAGTCGGCATAAATCCCGCTTCCCAGGTCCTTAAGACCGACCAACGAACCGGTGTTAGTTACAAAGTTCTTTGATCATTCATGCGAGTGATGCTCAGGTTTGTTAGACAGAAAGTAATACGTACGCAACGAAAAAAATTTTAGAACGAGGTCCTTACTGGTTCTGATCATATCCTTACTGCATAGAACAGCAATTTCATTGTGATTCGATAATCGGACCGAATGTATAGTGTGTGCAGAAATAAATCGTATTTAATACTAAAAACATTTACTGTATTTTATTCTGGATATTTACTGGATTTTTACTAGATTTTTTGAGAGTTGTTTGTTGTGAGCAGAAATACGAACATTTAGAGTACTACATTGAATTAGCCATTATTAATAATTAAACGTCATATAATACCTTTTTAAAATATTTTTGAATTAATTGATTCATTATCGAGGTATTAATCAATTACTTTGCAAATTTTTACGGAAAACAAATTTTTTATATCCTTTTCATAACGAGTGAACGCTTAAATGAGCAAAAATTGGGACATTCACCTTACGGTCTGCCCCACACTGCGCGAATACTTGGCGCGAGGCGCTACCGTGCCTCTTAATATGTAATAATTAGTAATTATTCGGCCACATGTGCGACTGGGGGGCTTCGCCCCCCAGACCCCCCCAAACACCAATCTAACCACGACCTTATCCGGACCACGAAAATACCTAATCCAAGCCTAATTTAGGCCTAACGAGTGTTGGAAATCTATCGAAATGGCTATCATAAATAGCATATTTATGAAAATTATTTTGTTAATAACTTTTTAACCAAAAACGAGCGATGGCTAAAACCTTCTGAAGGTCACTCAGGAGGGTGATCTTGATCACATATGTCAAGTCAAGGTCATCGAAGCTACCTCCCCTAAACGTAAGTATTACCCTTTTTGATACTGTCAATTATAAATAAGTTAAATTTGTATATTCTATTCGTATTATATATCGTACTCTATTAAATAATTAGCCAAGTTGCAAAGCATAATAAATGAGAGAAAACAAGGTTATTAACAAATTTCTCTTAAACTATTGGTTGAAAAATTATAAAAAAAATGAGGGACACGTCAGCTATCGCGATACATATTATGGAATTTTTTCAGATTTATGAATTAATTAGCCAAGTTGTACTACATAAAAAACGAGAGAAAAAAATTGAAAAATGGTGATTTTATATTGTAGCAAAACTGGATCTATGATCATATTAATTCAGTACATAATTACCACTAATATCATTGTTCGTCAAATAAAAAAGTAAAAGGTAAAAGTAAAAGTAAAAGTATTTAAAATTAAATTTTTATTTAAAAATATAAATTATTAAATATTTTTTATTAAAATTAAATTCTGTAAACATAATTATTCAAAAATTCTTACAAAATAATAAAATTAAATTAATAGTTGTACTAATAATAATAATAATAATAATTGATCTAGTGTTCCCCTTAGGGTTTCACCCTCATCCCTTACTCTAATCTTACTCTTTCTTCCTTAACTTAACTAATCTTAACCTAAACTTAACCTAACTTAACTTAATTTACACTTACCTTACATCTTAAACTAATCTCCCACACTCGCACACTCGCCCGCTCTCCGCTATTCACTTCTCGCTCACACGCTCGCCCGCTCGCCGCTATTCGCCCATACGCTCCCCCGCTCGCCGCTATTCGCTCGCTCGCTCGCCTGCTCGCCTCTATTCGCTCGCACGCTCGCCCGCTCGCCGCTTTCCGCACGCACGCTCGCCTGCACGACGCCATTCTCTCCGCCTTCTGCCCGCTATCCTTGCTCCTCTCTCCTCTCCATCTATCTAACCATTTCTTATTGCCTATCTTAGCTATCTTAATACCTACTTAATTCCTACATCGCCCTTTTTAATCTTCTATCCCCATCCCCTTTCCCTCCTCCCTCCCCCTCCCTCCCTCCCGACTTCCGTTTCCTCCTTCTCTCTCCCTCCCATTCACTCTCTCTCACCTCATCCCATTCTAACTCTCTTGCTCCCTTTCTCTCTCCCCCTCATCCTCTCTTCCCCCCCTTTCCTTTCTCTCTCTCACCCTGTCTATTTCTCTCATCCACCATTCTCCCTCGCCTTCCTCCCTTAGTATCTCCCTCACATTTTCTTGCCATCCACCCGTTACACTCTCCCATCTGACACATCCTTCCCATACATGCTCCCATGTTTCCTCACTCCACCCGCAAACCCTACACCGCCTTTCCTCCCCCTCCCTCCAATATTGCGATTCCCTCATTTCATTCACCATCCTATATCTTATCACCCTTCTCCACCTGCTTTCCCCCCAGCCCTTCCTCAGATATTTCGGTATTCCTTCTACCCTCACTTCCTTATACCACCTATTTGACCTGGAATCCCTTACCCTTTCCCATCTTTCCTGCTCCTGTCTTCTCTTCTCCCTCATTATCAACTCCTCCACTCCCCCACCATTTCCTTCCCCCTCTGCCCCCTCCCTGATCTCCCTTCCCTCGTTTCCCCAAATCGCCTTCCTTCTTCCCTCCTCCCATCTCGTCAACTCCCCTTCCCTTCTTTCCCTTCTTCTTATCTCCCTCAGGCATCTTCTTGCCAACTCACTCCCTTTTCCTTCTTCCAACCTTCTTTCCCAATTCGCCGCCCTTTTCATAGCCCTAATTCCCATACAATCCCTTTTCAACTCCTCTCTAATCATATACTCCGGCGTCCTCCAGTCCACTCCCATCGTCCACCTCAGATACCTTTCTTGCACCCTTTCAATTCCTTTCCTTTCCTCCCACCCCCAAATTTCCGGCCCGTATGCTAATACCGTTCACACCAGCTTGTCAAATAGCCATAACCTTTTCCCCCATTCCCTTCCGAATTTCCTCTTCCCTATCCCCCACATCTGCCCCATTACCATTGCCGCCCTTTTAATCCTATCCCTGACATGGGCCTCTTGTCCTCCCCCACTGCATACGATATGTCCCAGATATTTAAATTCCTTCACCTCCTCCACTCTCTTCCTCTTCCACATCCACGTCACTTCTTCCTCCTTCCCCCCCTTCTACACCTCATTACCTTGGATTTCTCCACATTTAGCTCCAATCTTTTACCATCCAGATATGACTCCAGCCTACTCATCATCGCTCTCATTCCCCCCTCGTCCTCCGCCAATGCCACCACGTCATCAGCATACGCAAGCGTGTATACCTTTTCCCCTCCTAACCTAACCCCTCCCCACCCCCTTTTTTCATCTCCTCTTCCATGTCCGCCGTCAATATGTTAAATAGCAAGGGACTAAGCGGACATCCCTGCCTAACACCCCTTTCAGTCCAGAATTCTTCCCCAACCCCTTTCCCTGTTTTTACCCTTCCTTTCGTCTCCCAGTACACCTCCTCTATCCTTTCCACCAGCCCCTCCCTTAACCCTCTTTCCCTCATCGCTGCCATCATAACCTCCCTATCTACCGCATCAAAGGCCGCTCTTAGGTCCATGAAGAACGCCGTCATCCCACCTTTTCCCCTCCCTTTCCCTACCCTTCTATTAATTAGGTAATTCATTACATATACCCCATCCATTGTCCCCATTCCCCTCCTAAATCCCATCTGGTTCTGCGGTATGAGCCCCTTCTCCTCTGCCTCCTTCTCCAGCCTTCCCGCCAGTACCTTCGCGTATATTTTGTATAACGACTGCATTAGCGTAACCCCCCTATACTCATTCACCTTCTTCCCCTCCCCCTTTTTAAGTACCGGAGCTATTATCCCCTCCTTCCACCCTTCCGGCCATCCCTCCCCTCTCCAAACCCTATTGCAAAATTCCCATATCCATCTTCTAACCTCTTCTCCCCCATACTTCCACACTTCCCCCGGTATTCCGTCCTCCCCTACCGCTTTTCCCTCCTTTAGACTTCCTATCGCTCTTTCTATCTCCCCCCTCTCAATTTGCATTTCCTCCGCCCTCCTTCCCTTTCTCCTATTTGCCCTCACCACTTTCCCCTCCACTCCTCCTAATAGTCTCATGAAGTGTTCCCTCCATTCCCTGTCCTCTATCTCCTCATTCACCCCTCTCCTTCTTTTCCTTTCTCCATTTATTATTCTCCACACCTTCCCTTCCGTCCTCGCTTCCTGTGCCTCTCTCTCTAGCTTCTCCCTCTCCTCCTTCTTTTTCCTTTCGCATACCTCCTTATATTCTGTCTTCTTCTCCTTATACACTCTTCCCTCTCCCCCCTTTTTACTCCACTCTCTTAGTTCCCTTCTTACCTCCCTTTTCCTACTTTCACATTCCTCGTCCCACCACCCCCTTCCCCTCCTTTTCTCCTCCCCTCCTTCACCTCTCCCTCTAACCATCGCCCTCTTTATCCTTTCCTTCATCTTTCCCATTTCTTCCTCCACTGTTTCCGTCCCTATATTGACACCTCTCATCCTGTTCCTAAACTCATTTTTCACCTCCTCTGTCCACACCACTCTCCTCTCTTCACTCGCCCCCCTCTTTCCCACCCTTCCCCTTCCCCTTACCACCCCTTAATCCACACTTCCAGCGGATGGTGGTCCGAGTCTATCCTATCCCCTACGTTTAGCCTCATTACCTTCTCTTTCACCTCTTTACCCCCTATCACATAATCAATTACCGTGCTCCCCCTTCCCCCTGTATAAGTGTACTCCCCATCCTCATCTCCCTCTACCCCTCCATTAAAAATCATCCACCCTCCCTCCTCTACTGCTTCCAGCATTTTTTTCCCATCCCTGTTCACCACTTCAAACTTTGAACTTCTGCCTTCACCCTCCTCTTCGTCTCCTACCTCCCCCCCTTCCCGTCCTTGCATTAAAGTCCCCTCCTGCTATTGTTTTCAACGCCTCTCTTCCCCCCTCCATCCACTCTGTTGGAATACAACGATTGCCACTTCAAGGCCTTGGGACTAAGGGGCTGTTTATTTTCTTAACAGCAGTAAAAGGGGCGGGGGTCCTGGCAGGGACCGAAAGCGACGACCGCAGTCAGTTCTAAAGCATAAGGCACCCAGTGCAGATCGTCTAGCTTCCAGCATTCTTTTTCACATTTTTTCTCATATTATAATAATTACTAATTATACTGATCCGCGGATACACTGCGTGTATTGTTTTAAGAGAAAATAATTATTTCATAAATAGTGTGTAACTGAAGTGTTTTATTTTCTCAACCCTCAAATCCTTAAATCCTCCATCTTCTTCTCCATGTCCCCATTTATATATACCCCTCCTACCCTCCACCTCTCCCTCTCCACATTAACCATCATCGATATCATCCCCTCCCCTTTCTCCTCATCTTCCTCCGCTCCTTCAATCATCCCTTCCGTAGCCCCCATAATCATCCCTCCCATCGCCCTTCCTTTTTTGTTCCTTTTGACTGCCTCTTGCACTTTCCATTTGTATCCCTTCGGCATTTTTCCCTTCAACTGATTCCATTCCTTTTCCCTCACCCATTTCTCCATCATTAGCATCACGTCCCACTCCCTTAACCCTTCCCAGAACTCTTTGTTCTTCCCTTTCAACCCCGCCACATTCCAAAAAACCACATTCCACACCCTTTCTCCTTCCTCGTCTTTCTCCCTTCTTCCGTTCCCTTCCCTTCCCTCTTCCTTTCCTAACGTTTCTCCTTCCACCCTTTCCTCCCACTCCTTTCCTTCCCCCTCATTGCTTTCATCCCCCCTCTCTCTTTTTCCTCCTCCCTCTTCTCCCCCTCTATCTTATCCCTTCCCCCTTCTCCTTCCTCTGGTCCCCCCTGCACCGCGTCCCTTTGGTCTTCCCTTCTCCTTTCTCCCTTCCCATTCCTTAGAACTTCCTCTTCCTCGTCCCATTTCCACCATTCTCCCTCTATCAGTATCCTCCCGTATTTTACCCAAACCTTCCTTCCTGCTGTTTTCTCTCTCTCCGCTATCCCTCTTAATTTCCACATCATCTTCCTCTCCTTGAATATGTGATCATCCTCAATTTTCTCTCTCTTACCCTTCAACCCTTTCTTTCCCTCCATAATCCTCTTCTCCTCTTCACTCCCCATCCTGCGCCACCACTATTCCCGCACCTCCATTCCTCTTTACCCATTCCACTGTCATGTCCTCCCCCCTACCTCCTTCAGCAGTTTTTCCACCTCCTTCTTTTCTTTTCCCTCCCCCATCTTCAGCCCCCTCACCACTATGTTCTTTTTCCTATCTTCCCTTTCCTTCAATTCCATCCTCCTTTCAATCTCTTTCACCTTTCCTATCATATCCACTTTACCCCTCCCCTCACCCACCTCTCTCTGTCTTTTCTCCATTGCCTCTACCCTTCTTTCTATTCCCTTCATACCCTCCAACTCTTCCTCCCACCTCTCCTCCTTCCTTTGCATACCCATTATTTTCTCCCATAACTCCTCCCTTTCTTTCATCTCCTTCTTTAGGCCCTCTACTTCCTCTTTTAATTCCCCCACACTCCCCTTCATCTCCTCCATACCTCTCTGTATCACTCCCTTCATCGCTTTCATTTCCCCCCACATCTTCCTCATCATCTCCTCTAACCCCCCACCTCCTCCTTCCCCTCCCCATCCTTCTTCTAGGAGTTCTCAGCACCACTTTACTCCTCTTAAATATCTCCTGCTCATCCTCCTTCCCCCCTCGGCCCTCCTTTTCCTCCATTTCACACTCCTCCCTTTTCCTCTTCCACAATTCGTCCAGGCACGTGCTGTTCCTTCTTTCCCTTTCAATTTTTTCCCTTACCTCTATGTTCGTTGGCCTCCCCTTTTTCTTTTTTCCCCATTCGACCTCATTCATTCCCTTCATACATTCACCTTCCACAACCGCTCCTTTCTCATCCATCCTTCCTTATCGACCCTCTTTCTCTTCCTTCTCCACAGATGTCCCCACTTACTCTCCTTTCTTCCACACTCTCTTTCCCGCCTTCTCCTTTCACGCCCTAACCTCACTCTCTCTCAACCACTCTTCCTCACTCAACCCTTCTCTTGCACTACCACTACCACTCTTCCCTGCACACTGCACTCCCCACTCCTTCACTTTATTCTCTTCTCTTGCCTCTAACCCTTCACATTCCTCCTTTATTTCACCTCTTTCCTCGCCACACTTTCACACTTTCCTCTCTCCACAAACCCGGAAACGGAAGTCCCAATTAAGTTAATAGTTTATTCCATAAATTTTTTATTTTTAACAAATAAAATAAAATAAAATTTATTTTAAAAATTAAAAATATGAATTAAATTCAATTTTAAAAAAACTAGAAATAATTAAAAATGAATAAAATTTCATTTCAAAAATTATATTTATAATTATTTTGATATATAAAAAATAATATAATTTTAGCTCTTTTAATTTCGAGATAAATAAAATAATTATAACAATTTTAACTTACACTGATACAAAAGGTATTAAATATAATTATTATTATAAATATTTTAAAAATTTAGAAAATGCTAACGTCATAATAAATAAATAAAAGGCAATGTTTCCGTACTTTCTACGGATTGTACATCACTCTATGTAACAAAACATTGGATATTGTACAAAAATACTTATTGCGTAAGGAATGTACGAAAATTAGAGGTGTTATTTGCTGTAATCGGTAAAAAGTACGGAACATCGGTTTTTATTTTTTTTAATTATGACGTACTAAAGTAAAATATGTTTAAATAAATTAAGGTTCATAGTATGACCCCCTCATTCGATTGTACCCTTTATGGAATAGTAAGTACATAGGCATGCAATTATTATCAATGAGACTCACCCATTCGGAGAGGAATTCACCTGCTGCTTGAACACCGATCCCTCTGGGTCAGTGGCTGATCCCGGTCGTTAGGGGATGATGCAAACCGTAGGTCCTGCTGGTCGCATGTATTCGGTACCACAGGAATACACCTTACGTTTACCACACTCCGCGTTCACCAACACTGATCACTTCATTGAAAGAGCATTTGAACTACTAATCACTTATAACCACGGAACACACCGAATTAAAATCCCCACGGTGTTGAATCATTTTGGAACGAGATAGTTTCTACGTTTAAAAATAATTCAATGCGGTTCACGGCGGTCGGTACGGGTACTTCTCGCGGTACATCGGTTCCGTGGATTCCGCGTTGTCTCGGCACTCTGCAGCGAAGAAAAAGAAGAGGTTGAAGCCCTCAGCGGCGGAAATCATGATCAATACTAACGATTTCTTCCGAAGTCTCTTTCCTTCTGCCCTCACATCCCTCTAACGTGACTTTTCGGGGTGTAGCTTCGTCGAAATACTCGAAGTTGATTTGTTAATTGGTAACAATGAGGGAGGACCTTCCTTGGCCAGCCTTTTTTGGTGGAGGTGGAAGTATCTCCTTTAGGTCGAAAAGGTAGCGGAAAAATTTAGGGTACAAGGAAACGGTGTATTACGGATTAGCTCGGAGGTGGTGTGAATGTCTCGCAGATGCGGCCATATATGATCATGAGTATTGTCCTACAATTTAGAAGGAACCATCGGCACTCGAGGCCGAAGACTGCGAGGGCGCGTGGAGCTTACCGTCAAAGTGCTTTCGATGCATTCGGAGGGATGAAATATGGAATTCCCCGTTATTAAAAAGCGAATTGGGGAAAGTCTTTCACCGCCAAACATTTGGTCAACGGATGTTTCGCAGAGACTAACTCATCACCGTGCCGAGGGTAAAATACAGTTATTGTATTCTCATCCTGCGACCGAGTCTTGCTTTTTATCACACTGAACATGTAGTGACCTTCTGATGTTCGTGTAAGCCATCACACAACTTTATACTTTATACTCATACTTTTACTAGATAAGCCCTAGAAATTATTACTTCTTTTTACCCTGTTACCTTTCTAGATAATTTTATGAAACAAAATATGCACATATTTTCTGAAGAATTGTGAAGGAAAAAAATATGGGTCAAATTTTCTTTTAGGAAGAATAGGGAAATGATACGGAAAAATAACTTATCTTAAATTTATATTGGAATGGTAAAACCATGTAACGGTCTTTCTTCGGTGGACCGGGGGAAATAGGATTTTGCCGACTCAGTCGGGCGCCAAGGTCCGCAAATGACGAATGCGTCGATTGGGTCTAATTCTTAACGCTACTTTATTTTGTCGATCGGTACATAAGGTGCCGACTTAGCCTACGGCCGGTCGGAACGGCTAACAACGTTTTCGCGACTTACATCCTAAACGCAACTTATCCATTAAGAAGAACGCAACGCGACTTAAACCTACGGACGCGGTTCGGGCAGGCCCGCAGGGCCTCGGCGGCGCGATCTCGACGATTCCGGCGCGATCAGCTCGACGGCGCGGCGCGGGTAGCTGCGGCGGCGTTCCTGATAGGATTTTCAGGCGGTTGAGGAGATGTCGAGCCCGTCAATCGGGGCCCCGTGAGGGAGCTCCCCGAAGAGCGAGCATAGAGTGGCTGTGCAAGTGGGATGGCCGCGGTCTGGACCGTCCGGCTGTCCCGTAGCCTACGGATGCCTTCCTCGTCGGCTTGCGCCGTGGAATGGCGAGGATCCGGTAGCTTTCTCCAAGGCCTAGGAATAGTCCATGCGACCTGGTGCACCTTGGGAGGTAGTTACGAAAAAATATCGCTCTTGAACGCGGTGAAGCGATCAGAGCTGGAGAGTCAACTACGGAACGTATAGAGCGGCACCCTGGCCTGCGAGTTCGTATCGTCTCCTCGAATCCGATTCGCGACGCGCCTTATATCCTCGCGAGGCGCGATTTCATGCGTGAGAAATCGCGAGGCGATCGTGGCCGCCCAGCGGCCGCGATGTGAGTTACGTATCACATGTAGGCCGTCGCGGGGCGCGAGGCGCGCGGTGGGGTCGCACGGAGTCGAGAGTGCGGCGGAGCGTGGGGCGCGCGGTGGGGTCCCGCGGAGTGGGGCGAATCACGCGATCGCGGCGTCGGGCTTGGTGGATCGCGTGGCGCGGTCGCGGAAAAGGGGGAGGTTTAGTAACGATGTGTCGCTTCGTTACAACCAGATAAAGGTTTTGCGATTGTATCGAATTTAATGTCCAAGTGATTTACAAAGGAGATCCTGATTTTACGTGTAACTAAATGCTCGTATTCGTGTGAATGTAAAGGATCCGCGTAATCTTTAATACACAGGTAAACAGCCTCCCCTGTAGCTCAAGGAGGCTTACGAACAATGGAGAAGGAAGAAACGAAATTTCGGAGTAACGTGTGACAGATCCCCGCGAGTGACCCCCAAACTCACCATTCACGACTGCATTGTTTCGCGGACAGGTGGCAACCATCGGCGTTGAGGGCGAGGTGATTACCTCGCGGACCCTTACCGATAGCAGCGCGACTGGGTCCACCGATGCTTTACTGCAGGGGCCCATAAACGGTGAGTTGGGGGACACTCGCGGGGAACCGTCACGTGCTACTCCGAAATACTGTTTCTTTTCCCTCAATCTTTCCTGAACCTCTTCGAGCTATTGGAGACGCTTACCTGGGCGCTATTACGATTTACGATCCTTTGGCTACATTTTCGAAAAAGTCGAAGAAAACATTTGGCGACCAAATGCGGTGCACAATAAACGGTTCATCGTTAGTTTTCTTCAATAATTCATTGATGGACATGAGGGTGTTACGTATGCATCATATGCATGATTATTTTCTCGCTCTCAGGATTCTTCGAGCTCGAGTCTAGCAAGAAGAAAACCCTCTTAACCTCCCCTTACCGCTTATCTCTAGATGCAGCTGCACCCTAACCGAAATTTTGAAGAGGCTGACGCAACTTTTGAACCTTCTAGAACTTTCCTTATTTGGAAAATTAGAGGCATCCCCACTCATTTTTCGGCCTATACAAACCCGTTGATTTCATCTCTCGGGGGTTCAGAATCGTACCGTCACGTTTAGAGACAACGTCGCGTCACATTCTCTAGAGTCGAATATTTTGAGATCGGGCTAAAGTTCCCCTTCGAATCTAAACTAACCTTATAGGATCCGCGAGTCGGCATAAATTTCTATTTGGCAATTCTTTCTAAATTTACTCTACCCCCGCATTGCCAGTGCGTGAAAACCGAGCACCAACAACTATTTGGTAAATTCAACACATTTTTAATATACACATTCGTGACAAATACTACACGATACACTTGTATTTAATGACTGATTTACAATATATTTAAAGTTAACTTTTAAATTCTGAGTATAAGTTTGAACTCCACAATCCTTAATAGTAATCGAACGTACCCACACGAAGTATAACTTTACCGCTCGAGTTATATTTATAATTTTATTATTTCAAAGTTACGAGGCTAAACTAACAATCCTGCGGCTCCCTGATTTCGCATCAGGTTCGTTCGTATCTGACTCCATTTCCTAGAGACTCCCTGATTTCGCATCAGGTTCGTCCTCGCCGTCAATAATCCTAGCAGCTCCCTGACTTCGCGTCAGGTTTGTCTGCGTACCTTACTAACAAACTGACTCCGTATTCCTGTGGAAAATATACGCACACACTCGCCGGCCTCCAGCGTTGCACTCGGCCCCGGCTCCTAACAAGGGAAACTAACGGTTAATCGTTTATTGTGCACCGCATTTGGTCGCCAAATGTTTTCTTCCACTATTTCGAAAATGTAGTCAAAGGATCATAAATCGCAATGCACGTAAGTAAGCTCGGTCTACAGTTCCAGTAGATTGACGAAAAATAAAGGGAGGAAGCGGTATTTCGGAGCAAGACGCGACAACTCCCCGCGAGTATCACCCAGCCCACCGTTTATGGGCCCCTGCAGCAAACCATCGGTGGACCGAGTCGCCTCGCCATTGGGAAGGGTCCGCGAGGTAATCATCTCGCCCTCAACGCCGACCGTTGCCGCCTGTCCGCGAAACAATGCAGTCATGAACTGTTACTCCGAAATTTCGTTTCTTCCTTCCTCGTTGTTCGTAAACCTCTTCGAGCTATAGGGGAGGCTGTTTGCCTGTGTATTCAAAACTACGCGGATCCTTTACATTTACGTGAATGCGTGCATTTAGGTATACGTAAAATCAAGATCAACTTTTTTACCTTGTGCCGTTAACAGTGAAATATGCGACAGGATCTGAGGAAGTGTCAGATCACTTAATGAAATTAAAGAATAAAGTTTGCTCTTTCAGAGCATTTACATAGATATACGCAGAAAAATTTCTTTCCGCCCATGCTTACTTCCAAGTTGACGAAAATTATTTAACATTTGTTTGTTGCGCTTTATCTTGAGGAAAATGGCACTATGCTGCATAAAAAATTAATTGAATACATGACTTAAGAACGAGAAACTTCAAGCTACAAAATAACTGTTTTCAATATTTCTTATACTTATTTTTCACGGAGCCACTTGAAAATGACCAAATTTTTCGAAAAATGTTACTGTTCCGCAGTGTAGTAACAGCACGAAAATAAATGTAACAATGAAGAAAGTTGTGTGATGGCTTACACGAACATCAAAAGGTCACTACATGTTCAGCATGATAAAAAGCAAGACTCGGTCGCAGGATGAGAATACAATAACTGTATTTTGCCCTCGGCACGGTGACGAGTTAGTCTCTGCGAAACATCCGTTGACCAAATGTTTGACGGCGAAAGACTTTCCCCAATTCGCTTTTTAATAACGGGGAATTCCATATTTCATCCCTCCGAATGCATCGAAAGGACTTTGACGGTAAGCTCCACGCGCCCTCGCAGTCTTCGACCTTGAGTGCCGATAGTTCCTTCCAAATTGCAGGACAATACTCATGATCATAAACGGCCGCATCTGCGAGACACTCATAACCGCCTCCTCATACACGGTTTCCTTGTACCCTAAATTTTTCCGCTACCTTTTCGATCTGAAGGAGACACTTCCACCTCCACCAAAAAAGGGTGGCCGAGGAAGGCCCTCCCTCATTGTTGCCAATTAACAAATCAACTTCGAGTATTTCGACGAAACTACACCCCGAAAAGTCACGCTGGAGGGTTGCGAGGGTACAAGGAAAGAGACTTCGGAAAAAATCGTTAGTATCGATCATGATTTCCGCCGCTGAGGGCTTCAACCTCTTCTTTTTCTTCGCTGCAGAGTGCCGAGACAACGCGGAATTCGCGGAATGGATGTATCGCGAGAAGTATCCGCTCCGACCGCCGCGAACCGCATTGAATTATTTTTAAACGTAGGAACGATCTCGTTCCAAAATGATTCAACACCGTGGGGATTTTAATTCGGTGTGTTCCGTGGTTATAAGCGATTAGTAGCTCAAATGCTCTTTCAATGAAGTGATCAGTGTTGGTGAACGCGGAGTGCGGTAAACGTAAGGTGTATTCCTGTGGCACCGAATACATGCGACCAGCAGGACCTACGGTTTGCATCATCCCCTAACGACCGGGATCGGCCACTGACCCAGAGGGATCGGTGTTCAAGCAGCAGGTGAATTCCTCTCCGAATGGGTGAGTCTCATCGATAATAATTGCATGCCTACTTACTCACTATTCCATGAGGGGTACAATCGAATGAGGGGGTCATACTATTAACCTCAATTTATTTAAACATATTTTACTTTAGTACGTCATAATTAAAAAAAAATAAAAACCGATGTTTCCGTACTTTTTACCGATTATAGCAAGTAACACGTCTAATTTTCGTACATTCCTTACGCAATAAGTATTTTTGTACAATTTCCAATGTTTTGTTACATGGTAGAATAATTTACAATCTGTAGGAAGTACGGAAACTGTTGGGATTTTTGGTTAGAAATTATTCAAAGTCTTTTCTTATACTTTTCTATTTTAATTTTATTAATTGATTTTATTTCTGGAAGGTATATCCTTTCTTACTCGACTCTCACAAGCAACTGAACTGTACGCACGACTGTCATGGTATAGAACTCGGTCGGATCACGGACCCTGTTCTTTGTTTATAAACACAACTAACTCTCGACCTAGGAACCAAAGTTCCAAGAATCAATTTACCTCGAGGGAGATTAATTTTGTAATACGGAACTCCGCAATGGACGTATGCCAATTCAGCAGGCCCCCTCAAAAATTAATCGGCAAATCTGATCCATAGAAATATATGTGTAACTTGGGTACTTATAAGAATAAAACAAAACTTGAATACACATTTAAAAACTTAGATACATATGCCTAATGTAAACAGAACAAAATATCAGCATATAAATTAACTTAAATACATAATTATTGTTAGTATTCTAAGATTAACCAATTTTGATATACCTTCCTTCTTTTTCTTCTGGGAAATTACAATATGATCCAACATTTGTTGCTAAGGGTCAAGGGAAACCCAAAAAACCTGACTAGACTATTTACATAATATAATTAAAAAAAAACTAAATATTATTCTACGTTCATTCCAACTCTTATCGCCAGGAACTTTTATCCTGGAAGTGGTTTAGTCATCGCATCCGCCAGTTATTTACCTGTAGGAATATATTTTAAAGTTATCACTTTATTCTCTACTTGTTCTCTCGTGAAGTGATATTTGATATCGATGTGTTTCGACCTTTTATGACTAGACGGATTGTTTGCAATGCTTATACATTACCGTTATTATCCTCATAAATGATAATGGGTTCTAACACATTTATTTTAATACTGATTGCTAAAGATTTCAGCCACAACGCTTCCTTAACTGCTTCAAATAAAGCCATGTATTCAGCCTCAGTTGATGAAACTGCCACTGATAATTGCTTTTTCGAGTTCCAACTAATTGTACACCGTTCAAATAATTTAAATATGTACCCTGTTGTACTCTTTCTATCAGAGGTATCATTATCTCCCCAATCAGAATCGACATAGCCTGTCAAAATGTTATTATATTCACCTCTAGTGTAAGTTAATTTCATGTCTATAGAACCTTGCAAATATCTCAAAACTCTCTTGAGACAATTCCATAGTTCTCTATTTCCTTTATTTGTGTACCGACTCAATATACTAACAGCGATACATAAATCAGGTCGCGTACACACCATTATGTACATTAAGCAACCAAAAACATTTCGACAAGGTGCGTCGTATTCTTCATCTGAATTCAGGGCTTCGTAATCAAGTTTACTTTCTAGAAGGGTATTTACCGGTTCAAAATTTTTCTTATATAGCTACTTTGATCTAGAGTTATTTTCATTCTAGTTCTTTCGATCCTTAGTCCAAGAAATAATCTAATCTCTTTCAAATCTACCATTGAAAATCTATTCATTAAATAGTTTTTGAAACTATTCATGGTATCAATATTAGCTGTCACAATAACCAGATCATCAACATATAGAACAACATAAATATTTTTAAAGACATCTCTTCTGTATAAAATATAAATACAACGATCAACTGGAGAATTTTCGAAACCTTTTTCTTTAAGAGCCTTTTCGAATTCCTCAAACCAGCATCTTGCTGCTTGTTTTAATCCATACAAAGCCTTATTTAATCTACAAACCTGATTCTTTCCGATTTTAATTCCCTCAGGTACCCTCATATAAATTTCTTCCTTTAATTTACCATTTAAGAAGGCTGTTCTGACATCCATATGATGGATTAATAAATTGAATTGATTCGCGAAAGCAATTATGAATCTAAAACTTGAAATTCTGGCGACCGGGGCAAACGTTCCATCATAGTCAACTAGATACTTTTGGCTAAAACCTTTTGCAACCAAACGAGCTTTGTATTTTAATGGGTTTCCAAATTTGTCATCCTTAATTGTAAACACCCATTTACAATCTACAATATTTTTGTCCTTTGGTCTTGGCACTAATGTCCATGTTTTATTAGTCAAAAGAGAGTCAATTTCATCTTTAACAGCTCGTTCCCATTGAACCCTGTCATCTCTTCTACTAATTTCCTGAATGATGCAGGAATATCTCCCACTATTGATTGAACACACATTAAACTATCATCAGGTATATCATCTTCGTTGTACGAAATATGAGGGCGTGTTTTAATCCGATCACTCCTTCTGGGTTCCGATAACATTCTTTTATTACTGTGATTATTCATACCAATCTGAGATGAAGAATTATTATTATTATTATTTGTTTCATTAACATTTCCATTAAAAGAAACGTCTTTCTGATTACTTGAATTTCCAGGACTCAATTTTTCTGGTTCTTCATCAGATTTATTCGAGTCTCTTACTGATTTTGACTGCCTATCAGTAACATCAGTTTCATTCTCTAAATTTTCTAAATTTGTGGCATCTGATTTTTCATTATCAGATTTTTCAAACTCTACTATTGATTTTGACGTTGCGTCAGAAACATCAATTTCGTTTCGAGGTTTTTCAGAATTAACCCCTTCGGTTCTTACTACCGGCTTGGATATTAAAGAATTAGTTTCGTCTGCAATTATGTCTCTTACATTAACACATTTTTCCTTTTTTACATCCCATACTTTATATCCGTTTGTTTCGTACCCTACCAGTATTCCTTTCCATAACCGTTCATCAAATTTTGTTTTACTGGTTTTATTATGTACGAATACCGTAGAACCAAAAACTCTCAAATACTTTATTTGTGGTTTCTTGCCATGCCACAATTCAAATGGTGTTTTATCTAATTTTACTACTCTGGTTGGGGTTCTGTTGATTAAATATGTAGCGGTAAGGACCGCTTCACCCCAAAAAACTTTATTTAATTCCATACCAGAAATCATTGCCCGAGCCTTTTCAGTTATGATTCTGTTCATTCGTTCTGCTACACCATTTAACTGTGGAGTTCGTGGAACAGTTAAGTGATAACTGACACCTTTTTCAGCACAATAGTCCTTCATCTCATTAGATAGGTATTCTTTCCCATTATCACAGTACAAATTGACTAATTTCAAATTAAAGTGAGCTTCACTCTTTGCAACATAATCCTTAAACATTGTAAAAACTTCTGATTTATGTGTCATTAAATATGTAACGCAATAATGAGTGAAGTCATCAATAAACGTGACAAAATAATTTTTGTTATTTATAGTAGGAGGAGTAATCGGACCACAGACGTCTGAATGTACTATTACCAATGGTCTTCTTACATAATCTTTATCTTTTATTTTGTTAAATGGCAATCGTGCTTGTTTGCCCTTTATGCAAGCTTCACAGAAGCTATCGTTAATTTTAATTTTATTAATTAATTCTATATCACCTACCATTTCCTTATTTTTCAGTTCTAAAAATTTACTTTTACTGATATGACCTAATCTTTTATGCCATATTTCATAACTATCATTTGATGCACTATATATTTGTGTGACTAAATCGATTTCTTCTTTTTCAATTACTAGATCGACAACTATAAGATTATTTAAAGTCTTACCCTTCATTATAACCTTGTTACCATTCAAAATTTGTACTCCTTTCTTATCGAAAATAGTCGTAGCTCCTGCATTCTGCATTTTCGTCACAGATAATAGATTATAGGGTACTTCTGGCGAATACAACACACCATAGAGTTCACCACTGATTCCCATATCACTTACGACTTTCAGCGTGCCTCTTTTTGTCGCTGATATATACATTCCAGTTTTCGCCACAGAAATCTTTATCGGTGATTTCAGTTCTTCAAAGTCCTTTGCCAAGTCCTCTCTGTTGATTAGATGATCTGATGCTCCAGAGTCCAGTAGAAATTGTATTCTTGTCTTCTCTGTATTGTCCTGTTCGTGATTTCCTGCCATAAAAGCGAACCCTGTTGTATTTGCAGCTCCTTTTGATGGTTGTGCATATTGCACAGCATATTGCAGTGTTCTTCCTTTTTCTGTTCCTTTGAATTCTTGAGCCTTCTTATAATAATAGCAGTCCCTTTTTATGTGTCCTTTTCTTCCACACTGATGACACTTTGTTACGTATGATTTATTTGACTTAAATTTATTTCTTTTTCTTTCTACATGACGATCCCTATACGTCGTTGGAAATTCATGATTGCGTTTTCTTTTGTTTTCAGTTTTCCTTGTTGCATGGAGTACCTTTGCACTCATATCTTTATTTTCGTGTGTCAATTTAATTTCATAATCTAGGAGCCTAGTTTTTACAAAGGCAATACTCAAATTTTCTTCCGCTAAAGTTTCGATGGCCGTTATTACCCCATCGTATGATGATGGTAGCGTTAACAGTAGATGTGATATTATGTCTATTTCTTCTAGTTTCGCACCTGCTCCCACTAGTTCGGCAACTAAACCATCGAACGCTGTAAAGTGTTTCATTAAAGATGTGTCACCTTGTAATTTTAAACTTAATAGTCTCTTTCGCAAAGCTAACTGTGTCGCAAGACTTCTTCTTTCGTATATGCTGTCTAAATTTTTAAAAATTTCCTTTACAGTCTTCTCCGGTGTTATAAAGTTTAGAAGAGTTACGTTTAGCTCGGTTAACACGGCACGAATTCTGAACTTCCAGATATTATATCGTTCTCCGTCGAACACTTTAATGTTTCGTTTTGCACTCGCGATTTCCCGTTCCTTCGGATCACACATTGTTTACAAGTTATTATTTTATTTAGTTACTTTTATTTCACACACAATTAATTTAATTAATTTAATTAATTTAATTAACACACACGTTCACTGGGCCCATAACCTGTTGGGATTTTTGGTTAGAAATTATTCAAAGTCTTTTCTTATACTTTTCTATTTTAATTTTATTAATTGATTTTATTTCTGGCAGGTATATCCTTTCTTACTCGACTCTCACAAGCAACTGAACTGTACGCACGACTGTCATGGTATAGAACTCGGTCGGATCACGGACCCTGTTCTTTGTTTATAAACACAACTAACTCTCGATCTAGGAACCAAAGTTCCAAGAATCAATTTACCTCGAGGGAGATTAATTTTGTAATACGGAACTCCGCAATGGACGTATGCCAATTCAACAGAAACATTGCTTTTTACTTTTTTATTATGACGTATGAAGTTAAAGAATGTGAAAAAAATTGAGAACTATGATATTAGTGATATTTATGTACTGAATTAATATTGTTGCTTTCCAAGTCCAGGCAACAGCGAAATATCATAAATTATTTCTTTCGGTAATACGCGTAGCGTCGAGACCCTTGACCGTGCGCCTCAAGTGTTCGTCCGTCGGCTGTTTGCAGGCAGGGTCATAAATTAACCCAAACGTTTTGTAGCCACGTTTTGTAGCCAAAAAGATATTTTTTGTCAACCAACCTAAACAGCACCCCCATAGCTAGCGTTCCACCACTTTCTGTCTGTCTTTCCATCACCACGTAAATTTTAGCAACCAATAGATGATTTCGAACCAGCCTAAGAAGACGCCTACACCCCTGTTAACCTTTTCGTACTAGCCAATAAGAAAAAGACTGTAGACGATCGAGATTTCGTATTCTCGACAACTGGCTCCGTGAAACAGATCGACTTGTGCACCCACCTTGAAATAAACTAGCATCCGTTACAAAAGTGTGTTTTGTCTCAACGCGACTTGACAAGAATTACATTTTGTCAAGACTCCAACGAGCGTTTGCTATAGCGCTCAACAAATATGATCATAGATCCAGTTTTGCTACAATACAAAAGCACCATTTTTACAATTTTTTTCTTTCGTTTTTTATTTTTGCAACGTTGCTAATAAATTAAAAAATCTCAAAAAATTCCATAATGTGTGTCGTGATAGCTAACGTGTCCCTGATTTTTTTTCATAATTTTTCATCCAATAGTTTAGGAGAAATTGGCCAATAACGTAAAGATCTTGAGTTTCTTGTACAAGCCTCGAGCACGGCGAGTAGTAGACGCTACGCGTAGCTTGTGCACCGTCGCTGGTCGGCCGAGCGCTCGCTATTCGCGCTCTCTGATTGGTCGGGGTTTTTCGTTAATAACTCGTTAACAAAGCTTCGGAGGACATGTTTGCAAAGGAAAATGTTGTTTAGAATCACCCCAGGAATCCACCCTTTCCGGGTCCCGCACTTAGTTAGGGACACCCTGTATTTTTAGTTACAGAAGAACGGTATTAGAAAAAGGCGCCTTATCAGACATGTAACACAGTCTCTTTCTCTGTTTCAGTCTTTAGACTGATCATCACAGTTTAATTTGATTCTTTGTATGTACGAAGCATTTATATAAAATAAAATAACACTTTTCATGTGCAGACGCAAGTGCGTCGCGATCATGCTTCGCACATACTGGGTACAAGAAAAAAAAAAGACGGAAGTGTTCTAATGATCTGCCTTCCTCCTACCTCATGGCGCGATATTAAAAAAAAATAAGAAACAAAAAAAATAATTATCTTTCTTAACAATAAACGATGTTTTGTCTTTGAAACAAACGGAGGTGTCACACCAATGCGCCACGCGCAATTCATGTAGCACGCCTCTGAGGCCTGTCGAGCACTTTGGTTGCCGCGGGGAATGAGTCGGGCGACGGGAGAAAGCAGGCGTCGCCTTCGAGAATCGGCTGAAAAGTTCAGTTAATTCCGAAGCCTGGTCTAAATAATGTAATCGTTTGGTATCGCGAGCGCAATTGTGCCACAGTAATGCTACCCTCGCGCGTATTGAAGTAAATGTTTATTGCTGTAACTTTCGCAGTAGCAGCTAGTAGCAGCAAATTTTTTTTTAAAGAATGGTAAGGCTTCACTCTTCAAAATGTGACCAGAACGAACAGTGCAGCTCGCTGCAGTCATAATTAAAAAGTATGGTAATTGTGGAGAGAGAGGTACACCTCACCGATTTCGATGAAATTTAGATATGTTATAAAACTCGAAATTCTGAACAACTTTTTCCTATACATATAACCGCCGCTCGGCCTTCGTTTTCGAGATATTCGCGAAAAACCGGCACACCGGGGGCCTCCCCCCGGTAAACAATAGACGTCTCTACTTGAAGTGGTATATATTTTATTATTAATCTCAACTGATTGGAATCGTTCAAAGTTGTGACCGTGGCCGCCTTATCGGCGGCCACAGTTTCAAATCTAACCCCGACCCACTCCGATCACATTTTGATGTATTGAAACTTTTTTTGCGAATATCTGGGAAACTAAAAGAGACCGCCGGGTATATGTATAGGGAAAAGTTGTTCAAAACGATGACCTTGATAACATATTTCAAGGTCATTGAAATCGGAGGTGGCTCCCCTAATCTGCATATTTACCGGGAATAATAACAATTGAGAGAAAAAAAAGTAAAAAGACAAAAAAGAACACATCCGACCCGACTGGGCTGCGCAACTTAGCTACCGCTCACCTTCACGTCCGGTCTTTCTCTGACCTCGCTGTCGTCTACCTACCCCCACGGTCACACGCCTAAGGCCGAAATATGGGCATACTGACCCTCGCTTCGAACAGCGTCGATGGCACACAACCCGTGCCATCGTTTGCGCCTCTTCACAACTCAATTTACCCGCTTTCTCTTTTATGGCCGACTTCCGCCCTTGTCGTGCAAACCGCCTAGAGCTAAACTTAAAACTAACCGATAACACATTAATAACACCGATTGGGGCTGGACTGAATTTGTTAAATTTAATATTAATACTTTAGTCTATCTCCATAAAAGTGTATGTAAATAATTAATGTACATTTATAATGATACCGATATTAATGTACATTTATACTGTATTATTGAATCAATTGAAATGTAATCTAAAATGTTATGTTTTACAGTACAGTAACTGTTATTGTTCATCAACTTAGCGTATGTACTTGAATATCAAACAATATTTGATAATCTGCGAGAAAAAGATTCATAGTAAGCTACTTTATATCCATTTCAGACAGATCGTTTTATAAATCTCTCCGACACCCGTATCTCAATAAAGCACAAGGAGCACGTGACACGAACGGAGGATTTTCCAGCCAGAAAAAAGGAATTCTTCCGCGAAGATTCCGTTTGCTTCATACGGATTAAATCGAATACCACTTAAAGGTATCTTTTGTCGAATGCCTGCATTCGCAATCGAGTTATTTACAGTCCGAGGAGCACAGATCTATAGTCACGGATAACCTCTTTTCCCGGTCCCTGTCGTAATAAAGTTTACGTAATCTCTGGTAATAAACGAATCCATTTCCCCGTAAATAGATTTCTTCTGACCTTTGCTTTCCTTCATCCATGCTACTCAATGCTCTGTCGGCCCCACGGTTCTTTGATCTCGAAAATCAAAATCGCCAGTCATTGGTCAGCTCTTTGGCTTCTCAGACTTTATCCTATTAAAACGATAATCTTCTTCAACTCTTAAAGGAAAAAAAAATCTCGCTCCTTCACGTATTTGTCTACCCCATATTCTATTGCATATAGAACAGTTCAAGTATATTAATATATTAAGAAGGTAGAAATCTTATTGTTTCATTGTCAGATTACGGAAATACTTAATGATATTACATTTTTTTTAGAGATAGTATGTATGTTTATTAAGTTACACAGAATACATTGATGATCAAGAGACGAGGAAACAGCTGGAGACGGGATGTTTGTATTTACGAATGTCACTGAATGAAGCTGAATGCTGGATTTGTCGTGTATGTAAAAAGTAAGAAGTACTTTTAAAGAGAACCATAGCAGAATGAAAAATGAAGGTTGTGTTACGTAAGCAATTCTATGAGGAGAAGAAAGGGAGATCTTGGAGCGACCATAAAGAAGATTGCGAAGAACACAATTGAAATGGGAAATGCGGATGACTGCATATCGTTTTTATAAATTTCAATCCTCTGTGGAAGTGCAAAGATTCTTCGCGTGTGGAACACTTATGAATATGCAAAATAAGCTTCGTGAAGCATGAAAAGTGTTGCATGAAAATTCGAAGAAGAAACAGGCACGGCATAGGTTCAAAGATTATAGCCGCTATACTATACAGGGTGTAACAAAAAAGTTGCAGTCCCTTGAAAGGGGTGGTGATTCCTGAGATGATTTTAAACAACTTTTTCCTTAGCGAAAATGTTAGGTGGAGCCTTGTTAACGAGTTATTAACGAAAAACATTGACCAATCAGAGCGCGAGTTTACCGGTGAAGCGGCTGCGGTAGCGAAGTCTACAACGCTAGGCGCTGCGCTTGTGCTTCGAACACGCAAGTCGACACGCATCGATTGAAAAAATATTATTATAAGAAATTAAAGCGGCATAAAAAATAAAGTTAGGTCCTTTACCATTTTTTGTTTATCATTGGAAGTGATTAATTATTTTAAATCGGGGGAAATCACGTGTAACGTAAAAGGGCAAATACACTGTTTGTTAAGATAAATCGAACATAATAATTATTTGAAGCGAAAGAATAAGGAATACGTAAATTACTTTTTCAAATAACGTATAAAGGAAAAGGCAATATAATAAAATATGGATGAAAAGTGATCCTAGTTCGTTACTGAGATAAAAGTTAGTAGTTCAACAACGGTCAGTAGTATTTTTTATAATAAATAAGTGAGCTCAAAAAGCCCGAAGAAAAGTGTGCATATGGAACGTGGGAGAATTGTTGGGGAAAAAAAGTCCGCGTTAAAGTAAAAAAATAATAATCAACAATAAATTACATGCGACTCACCCTTTCGGCAATTCACCTGTAGTTTTTAAACCTCTGTCACTGGGTCACTGTACCGGTCCTGGTCATGGTTTATGGTAGTCACAACACAGTCAAAGGTCACAACATCAGGGGCATCCGGGTTAAGGCACCAAATAACGAATGTATTCAATTCACTACAGCCACTAATACTAATCACTTGTCACGATCACTTCATTTTTGTTTTGCGGAACGAGTTGTTCCTACGTTATAACAATTGATGGCTCCGAAAGGGGTTGATTGCTGTCAATTTAGGAAATGCTCCACAGAGCCACCGTCAGGGTTGACGCACGTTTGTGCACGCAAAATAATGTGCCACTGCACGTGTTGGAGCGTCATTTGCATCATGTGTACGTGAATCGGCTTCTTCTGGGATGTCCACTGGTTGACGGTACACATCATTCTGAAACGATTGTTGTACAACAAATACAAAACGCAAGTAAACAAAAATAATGCTTATAATAAATGTAAGTAAAAAGTAACAGCAATAATCAAATTACCTTTAGGTGTTACTGGGCCATTGTACCGATCTTGGTCATCGACGGACGCAATGTCGCCGGGTCTGGCGTTCTAATTCGGGGATACAGCTTTGCGAGTACTCGCACATTAGCAATCGCGTTACTATCGCACCGAGCATGCACCCGAAACACCGTGTAGTACTCCTGCGCTGTGTACATGCTGGATTGGAGATTGCTGACTGACTGACAGAATTTTTCCGAAGGAGCTTCTCCTACCCTCAAGCAGTTTACTATCGTTTCATTATGGGTTAACTCCCACTACTACAAGAAAACGTAGGGAAAAAGAAAAGTAGCTATACTATGGGTATTCTAATTAATGGTGCTCGAGGGGAGCGCGGGGCGGGGGGCCCGTGGTCGGCGCGGGGGTGAAGCGGGGGGGGGGGGTGTAGCGGGGCTGGGGGTGCGGACCCATCACGCAATTCCGCGTGCTGGGCGCGGGGGTGAAGCGGGTGGGGGGGTGAAGCGGGTGGGGGGGTGAAGCGGGGTGGGTGGTGAAGCGGGGCGGTGGCGAAACGGGGGGGGTTGAAGCGGGGCCGGTGGCGAAACGGGGGGGGGGGGGTTGAAGCGGGGCCGGGGGTGAAGCGTGGCGGGAGGTGAAGCGGGGCGGGGGATGCAGACCCATCACACAATTCCGCGCGGAATTGCGTGATGGGTCCGCACCCCCCCCCCCCACGCCCCGCGCTCCCCTCGAGCACCATGAATTAAAATGCCCATACTATAGCTACTACGAAACTAGCATTCGTTAAAAAGTATTAGTATTGAAGTAGTACTTGGAGGAACACAAAAAAAATGATTTATTTCAAACTTAAACTTATTGAAATTACGTTACATGCTCGACATGTGTCTGTTCGGGTGAGACTGCTTCGCTCTCAGCTGATCGGCTCTCTCGCCTCGCGCGACATCACACACACACGGGGAGGGGAGGCGTATATGTGTGCGTGTACATTCGCACTCGTTATACATATGCTACAATATAAATGTACTATATATTCTAACACGCCTCCTTACATTTATATTGTACGCTTTAACTCTACATATTTTCTTTAACGACATTAACATACTCTTGTCAGCCCTATTTTACATTCATAAATTTTCTAAATTTTTCAAAATTTTCTCTACTTAGTGCTTTAGTAAATATATCTGCATATTGTCATTAGAATCAACTTTAATTATTTCAACTATCTTGTCCTTTACACACTCGTGTACATAGTGATGATGAATTTCAATGTGCTTCGAGTTCTTTGTAAAGTTTCCAAAATTTGCTATGTTAATTGCACCTGAGTTGTCCTTATAAATTTTTACCGGTTCATTTACACTTATATCAAATATTTTTACTAACTCTCTAATATATTTGAATTCACTCACTGCTTCTGATAACGCTACATATTTCGCATACGTCGATGCTTTTGTTACACATTTTTGCTTTCTCGATTTCCAATTAATTACATTCCCATATAATCTGATTACATATCCAGACGTAGATTTTCTGTCCAAGTTATCACCTGCCCAATCAGCATCTACGTAACAATCTATAATTTCGCAATTCTCATTCCTATTATAACATAATTTTAAATTTCTTGTTAAATACAGATATTTTAGTATTCGCAAAGCATACTTAACATGTGTTTCGCTGTAACAATTTTGATATCTGCTTAAGTAATTTACGCTATGACCCACATCAGGTCTCGTACTTGAACTTATATATAATAAAGCGCCGATCAGATTTCTATACTTAATGTCTATATTACGTAGTTCAGCCTTTTCAATTTTTAAATTAGTTTCCAGGGGTGTATTATATAATTTACTATTTTGTATTCTATATTTTTCTGCTAACGCCTCGATATACTTTGTTTGACTTAACCTTATTTCATTTTTTTGATAATCATATTCTACGTCAATTCCGAGATATTCTTTTATCTCGTCTAAGTCTTTCATTTTAAATCTATCTGACAAGAGTTTCTTAACGCTTTGTATTTTCCCTTTACTTTTACTACAAATTAATAAGTCATCTACATAAATTAGTAAGTAAATTACATTCTTTCCTTTTCCTTTTTTTATATAAACAGACATCTACATTACTTCTTTCAAATCCTAATTCTATTACAAATTCATCAAAATACTCATACCAGGCTCTGGGACTTTCTTTCAATCCGTACAACGCTTTTGTTAGTTTATACACTCTGTTTGTCCCATCTTCATAACCTTTTGGTTGATGCACATATACTTCCGAGCTTACTCTACCATTTAAAAAGGCGGTTTCTACATCCATTTGTTCAATCCTTAAATCATTCTGGCAACAGTATGAAAATAAAATTCTCAACGTTTGATTTCTTGCTACCGGAGAGTATATGTCATCAATTATATCTGTTTGCTGAAATCCTCTCACAACTAGCCTATAGTCGAAACCATCTTGTTCTGATTTGAAAGAACATCGAATCGCGGTGACGGTTGCGAGTCGCGACCCCCCTCTCGGCGACTCTATAACCGGCGAGATCGGTACGCAGGCCCGGCTCGATCAAACTGTCGCGATTCCGAGTTTTCGTTCGTTAATCGTCGATCAGACCGTGACCTACTAGCTTGACGAATCCGCATTCCTATCGAACAGTTATCGTACATCGCAGCCTTTTAAATCGCCGCATTATTCTCGTCGAGTCGTGACGATACGTCTAGACCAGCCGAAGACGAAACTCGCGGATTATCGCTGGATTGTCGCATATAATCCGTCGCGTCAAACCCGGGATTCGGAGAACTGGGCTCTCGCCATTTAACCGTCCGTGCGTGCGTGTGAGTGTGTGTGAGTGAGCAACAGTGGGGATAGAGACGACGCTATCAAGCGAATAAAGAGCTCGTTTGGATCACTACATTGCTTCCACGTCTGAATTACCTATCGCGAAACACCTTCCACTCCCCCCGCAATTTCGGCCGAAATTGGAACGAGCGTCGGGACTCTCGTCAAAAAAATACAGTCCACTCTCGAACTCGTTGTCGTCCCGAAACACATCTCAACAGCCGGCTCAGGGTCACGAAACCCCTCACGCGCCTTTCTGGAGAGTGTCCCCACCACGGCAGCTACCCGTGCGCGCGGACGCACTTGCCGCGCTTTGAATATCCGTGAGTGGACTCTCCTTCCTCCTTTCCCGACGTCACGTCGCGTCACGCCGCGAGCTCACGGATATTCCCATACGCGGCAAGTGTGTTCGCGCGCACGGTGGCTGCCGCGGTGGGGGCACTCTCCAGAAAGGCGCGTAAAGGCCGATATACACATAGCCGTAATGGACTGGACCGTGCACGGCCGTGCACGGTCGTGCCGAAAAAAAAAATATCGGCCGCTTGGTTTTAAATGGAACAGTTCACACTAGGCCGGCGGTCGTCGGGCGGGGAAATTCCGGTTGGTCCATTCACACATGCGGGTCGGTTCTTGCGGCCGTGCACGGTCGTGCACGGTCGTACCAGACAGAAAAGTATCGGTCCTTGTTATTAAATGAAGCAGTTCACACTAGGGCGATGTCGGCCGAGCGGCACCGTCAAAATATCGGTGACAACGATATTTTCACGGCGGCGGCGGCGAGGTTCTTGAATGGGACCTTTTTTTTTTATCCTCAAGAACCTTGCCTCAAATCTCTCGGAACCCGCACTCCGGGGGTCCAAGAGTGAAAATAAACAGGGGTATGCTATCTGTTAATGAAGAACTATTTCTATAAATTCATATTTGATCTTCATAAAAGGTTAACCAACGAAATGTTGATGTTTTCCTGATTAAAATGACACCAAATATGATATAAATACGATTATTTTTACTGGTTTCAGTGGAAAGACTATGTAGATTCTGTGCAATATGGTACGATAGAATGCGTCGATGACAAGTATCAGACAAATGGAGCAGAGTTCTTTTCGAAAGGCGCATGTGGAGATCAGGATGCATGAAAGATTCGGAAGTTTAGAAAGTTTTGTTATACATTCCATTTAGTATTTCAGTTAAGTTAATAATTAATTTCTTTTAAGTTATTAAAGCCTAGAGTTGTTAACACAACATTTACAACATTTACATCTCGGAGCTTTATTTTAAAATATTGCTATTCTTGTCACAATCGTATATTGGAAAGATATAGACAAAGTTTTCTGTAATATTTTACTATGAAAGAAGTTGATTAGTTGTAAGAAGTACATATGTACCGCAATAAACTATTTGGTGACATTTGCATTGGAAACAGTAAGCTTTTTCAAGTTCAATATTCGAGCATACGCTATGCATGTACAAACATACATATGCATGTATATTCGATGACTCTTTAATATTTTGCTATTACATGTCGTATTGTAATCGATTTATACAAATAGTTTGATAAATATGATGGGCAGAAGTCAATAGTTTTAAGAGTTACAGTTACACATTTTTCTTTAAATTATTGTTGCCTACGAAATAATATAAAGCATAGTATTTTATCATATCAACATTAAATCGAATTGTAACGTAATATTTTATGCAATTTGTTTTTTTAGTTGATACACAAGATATTCACATGCAGTGAAGATTTATAACTTTCATAGAAAGGAAAGGCATGGAGAAAATTTTTTTCAATTACATCCTGGGAGGCAAGATTGAACAAAATGTAATCTGATACGAAATCACAAATTCTGAGTAAAGTGTAATTATTTATTGAATTATGAGGTACTTTCTATAATAGATAATTGCTATTAGATATTGATCACAATTTGACAGTGCAATTAATAACGATTCATAATTATAGATAATAATTTATAATTGAATTCACAATTACATTTTAACCACGATTTGTGATTTTTAATGAGTTTGGTAGTAGCGCGGTAACTCCGAAACGATCTGCCCGGGAGAGACGAGTGTCTTTGCCCGTAACCGCGTACGTCGATGACTATATGCAGATGTAGCATCGATTCGGAAAAAGACTATTACATACTATTAAGCTCAATAAAGTTAGGTAAATCATGTTTAAAAGCAAAATGGAGTAGCTATTTTTTGAACTTTGAAAATACTCTATTAAAGTAAAAGTTATTTTATTTTTCTTACTTGCTTTCCGTTTCTTACTACTATGTAAACGTGACGGACTTTTGGAGTTCCATTTGTAATTTTGCTGAAATTTGGATACGTTCTACTTTCTAAGGATACGTAAACGTATATTAAAGAATTTCTTAAAGCAAAACATTTTACACTGTTTGAAATATAGCGTCGTATTTTTATCCATTTTCGATGGAGCGGTTGATCTCTTCAGGTACCCGCGAGAATAGATAATTTCCCGGGTAGACGGTACCTGCGAACATTATCCACGATACTCGGGTCACTGAAGAAGTGACAGTGCACCGTAACATAGTATTACATTGGTGTATTTTTAACATAGTATTCCATTGGTTTTCTTTGGTTAATATGCTTTAGCTTCATAATAAGCATCAAATTTTCTTTTGTTCCATTTTTCTTTCGTCCAAGAACTGACCAGGCGGAACATAGCGAGTTCAGAAACAACAGGATTTATGATACGGACGTCAATTTCGTATTATTTTTAGGAATCCTTTACTTTACACATCTGCTTGGCAGTTAGTTTGCCAGTTTATTACTTATTACTTTTTCAAAATTTACTATTTTGCCTGCTGGCGGTTATGTCGTAAAGAGGAGAGGGTCACCACATCTACCCAGGTCAAGAGTCAGATGGGTAAAATTTTTGTTCCGGTGCATTACCTTTCCAGGTATATTACGCTCTCTCAACCCTTAATAACTAATGCTAAAGCGTTTATGCAACATTGCAACATTCTTCATTGCAAAATTGAGCCATATTTTTCGATCTTTTCGATGCGGACACTTTTGTCGATGCGCTACTACTAAATGAAGAATTCTCCTCAGCGCAGGTAAAACGTTCTCGCTAACCCACCGCAACGTGCGGCAAGGCTCAGCGACGTCCGCCGCGGCGGGTGATGGCGCACGGCGACGCACGGTGGCGCGCGGCCGCCGTCGGCGGCGCACGGCGCCGCCGGCCGTGCACGGCTATGTGTATATGGGCCTTAAGGGGTTTCGTAACCCTGAGCCGCCTGTTGAGATGGTTTCGACTATAGCTTTATATCTATCGTCTGACTTTCTGGTATAAACCCATTTTACATCTAAGACCTTTTTTTCTTGTACCTTCTCAACTAATTCCCAAGTTTTATTTTTATTTATACAATCTATTTCTTTATCCATTGTTTTTTCCCAATCTTTACTATCTTTACTGTTTACTGCCTCCTCAAATGTATAAGGTGTATCTACCCTACAGTACCTTACATAAATATTATGACTTTCATTTTCTGGATATCTTACAGTACCCTTTTTATCACGCGTAGATCTTCGTGGAATTTGTAACTCTACATTTTCAGTGACTCTTTCTTTTACTCTACATTGTTGTTCTTCAGTTTCATTCGCGCTTTCAAAAACATTATCAGTTAAATCATCATCTGTACTAGCATCGCTTCCATTACCATAATCTTTTTCATCGAAGCTGATACATTTTACATCCCTTTCTACTATTTCAACATGTCTTGCAACTACTATTTTATTATTTAGAAGTACTCTTTAGCCTACATCGTTATATCCTAGTAGAATCCCGATTTCTGCCTTTTTGTCCCATTTCGAAAATCTTTTTTGTTCTGGTGTTCTTACAAAAACTCTACTACCGTATAGACGTAAATGCTCGCCATTTGGCCTTTTCCTAAAAAAAATTTCATATATTATTTCACATATTATTTCAGGCCAATATCGCTTATGTACTTGTGCCTCTGCTAGTAAACAGCGAGCCATATCCATAATAGTCCTATTAAACCGTTCCGCCGTGCCGTTTAGCTCATGTACGTACGCTGGACAATTATTCATAATGATACCCTTTTCTTTGGCAAATTTATAAAAACGATTATTTACGTACTCCTTCCCGTTATCACATCTCAATATTTTTACTCTTTTTCTGGTTAAATTTTCGCTTTCATTTATAAATTGTACTAAACAATCAAAAACTTCATTTTTAGACTTTATGCAATAAATCTTAGCTATTTTGTTATAATCATCAATAAAAGAAACAAAATATTTTTCTCCGTTTAAACCGGCCGTTTTAAAGCTACCACACACATCAGTGTGTACAATTTCTAAAATGTCTCTTGCTCTAGTTCTGTTATTATTAAACGGTAAATTATGCATCTTATTTTTTATACAAGTTTTACATTTCATTAATTCCGATTCAAGTTCATTTGGAATGCCCGTTAGCAACTGTTGCTTACATAATGTATTTAGATAACTAAAGTTTACATGGCCTAAAATTCTGTGCCACCTTTCCTTTTGACTCATGTTATTGTTTCGTTCGGCACTATTTACAAAAGTCTCTTCATATTTCAATTTACTTCTCATTTTGTAAGTTCCATTTTCTTTGAATGCTACCGCTATAACTTTATCATTTTCATCAATAATTTTTGTTATATTTCCTTTAGAAATAATAGTATTTTTATCGGTTAATTTCCCGTAACTTATCAAGTTTGCATTCATATCTTTTGCGTAAAATATTTATTCCGTTTACCAAACGCGTCAAAGTAACTTACTACACTTCCGATTTTCGTTGCTTTTACCGATCTATTATCACCTAAATAAATATTTACTGATTCTTTAAGTTTAATACAATTTTCAAAATACTCTTCATTGTTAATTATGTGATCGGTACAACCGCTATCGAGTAACCACTCTATTTCATAGTTACGTAAACTGTTCGCTTCGTTGCTGTGCGCCACGTGCGCCGTCGCGATCCATGCGCTCGAGCCTGGACTGCTCTGGTCGCTCGTACTCGTTCGTTGTTGACCACGGAAGTTCCCGCGTCCTCTGCCGTAGTTGCCTCTTCCGGCTCTGCCTCGGCTGCGACCACGTGTTGAACCTCGCCATGTTCCGCCATTTTGTCCTGCTCGGCTGCCATCTTCGCACTCCCTTGCAAAATGTCCGATTTTTCCACACTTAAAGCAACCATTCTTTTGGTACTTCTTTGCTGTAAATACATTTGTCCTTTTTCCACTATGCTCACTTTGATTCTTCATTTCAGCTAATTTAATTTTATTCCGTACATAGTCAGCCGGTTGATCTTCTTTCTTTAAAGTGTCAATCAAATTACCTATATGACTGTATGATTCGGGTAACGTGTTGAGCATGTAATCCAATTTTTCTCTCTCACTTACTTTAGCACCCGCACCTTTCAACTCATTTACTATCTTTTCAAATTCATTGAAAAAGGACTCCGAATCACTATAATTATTTAATCTCATTTTTTCTAGTCTATTCCTGCACACAATTTGTAAAGCAGTTGATTCTTTCAAATACATATCATCCAACTTTTTCATAATTCTGTAGGCAGTTTCCTCTTCACTCACAAATTCTAATTGCTTATTAGAAATCGTACTATATATGAGATTTATTGCCTTTAGATCTTGCTCATCCCAGTCATCTTCGTCTGTTGCAACCTTTTCCCTCGTTATTACTATATTGCATTTTTTAAACTTCAGGAACATCTCAATTCTCGTTTTCCACATGCTGTAGTCATCTCCGTCAAACACCGGTATCGTGATATCCCTCTTCTCCATTTTGTCTTCTTGCTTGTCCTCGAACGTTCCTTCGTGTTCAGGCTTTCTCCTCTTGTTCAATTTTCAGTATTTTGACTACTTCCATAAACGTCTCTAACGTTCCTTCCCGTAACGACACTCACATTCACGACAATTTTTACGGCGCTTACAGAGAATTAAATTACTTAAGCAAACTAATCAGCAAAGTAACCACGCTCTGCTACCATATTAGTATTGAAGTAGTACTTGGAGGAACACAAAAAAAATGATTTATTTCAAACTTAAACTTATTGAAATTACGTTACATGCTCGACATGTGTTTGTTCGGGTGAGACTGCTTCGCTCTCAGCTGATCGGCTCTCTCGCCTCACGCGACATCACACACACACGGGGAGGGGACGCGTATATGTGTGCGTGTACATTCGCACTCGTCATACATATGCTACAATATAAATGTACTATATATTCTAACAAAAAGAAATACGTACTTTGCTGAAATGCGCTACGAATGGACCATCGAGTAGTTCCAAAAGGCGCTTGATCCGCCAATTTACAACCTACGTACCCATTGCTTCGAGATAGAGAAACATTTTCAGCGACACGTGTTGAGTTGCCGCTGTTTGGGTCACTCCGACTACCTTGGCGGAGGCCTAACCGCGCGCTTGAGTAATTTATGATTTAATTGCTTCACCTTTGTAACGGACGTGAACGGAGAACATCGCAAACGGGAAACAGAAATAGATAGTTTTCATTCCGTTTCGTAAGGGAATTTTTGTGCCCCTTCTCACCTCTACGTACCCATTGCTTCCAGAAAGAAAGCAGACCCACATTCAACGCTCCAAAAGGGACTGAAAGAAAGAGAAAGCTTACACAAGAAAACGCATGCTATCGTTTTTTTTCTTTTCTCCGATTTTAATGTTTCTTGTCCCACGAGTATTAAAAAAAAGTTTTATAATAAAATCTAGAAAAGCATGGACGCCTAACCGCCTAGAAATAATAATTGGTAATGTGGAACAGCAAGGAGTTACCCGATTGTAACAATCCTTAAATATCATTTATTGTGGTTATTTATAGCTGATTAATATGTAGTGATAGCTACCACCATCTTTTACCTTTTAAGGATTACTTTTACCCTTTAGATAAAACATTGCATTTGTGAAATTGTGAAACACAATCGACATAATTCATTTTTTTTAATAAATACTTGAAAAAATAATTAATTAATAATTTATATCAATTATAATTTATTAAATTAAGTAATTTATTTAAATTATTAGTTTATAGCACACGTATCGCGGGGATATGTAAGTGTAGTCACTTAAAAAGTAGCAACGTTTTCAGAAAATTTTATTGTTCACATAATTTTCGTGAGCAGTGTATTTTTAAAAATACCTAATAATTAATTATTAAAAAGTAATTGATAAATTATAAACTAATAATTTAGTAACACTGCATAATTTGATAAATTATAATTAATATAAATTATTGACGAATAATTTTCGGACTTTGTTCATCAAAATCAGCGAATGGAAAAAAAAACGATAGCATGCGTTTCCTTGTGTAAGCTTTCTCTTTCCTTCAGACCCTTTTGGAGCGTTAAATGTGGGTCTGCTTTCTTTCTGGAAGCAATGGGTACGTAGGGGTGAGAAGGGGCACAAAAATTCCCTTACGAAACGGAATGAAAACTATCTATTTCTGTTTCCCGTTTGCGATGTTCTCAGTTTGCGTCCGTTACAAAGGCGAAGCAATTAAATCATAAATTACTCAAGCGCGCGGTTAGGCCTCCGCCAAGGTAGTCGGAGTGACCTTAACAGCGGCAACTCAACACGTGTCGCTGAAAATGTTTCTCCTGTCCCTCGAATACAGAAAGGACTCTCTGCGCCTCTTTTTCTCGGGTCCTGTCGGACCGATGCACGGGGTGTCTGTTTTCTATCTCGAAGCAATGGGTACGTAGGTTGTAAATTAGTGGATCAAGCGCCTTTTGGAACTGCCCGATGGTACATTCGTAGCGCATTTCAGCAAAGCACGTATTTCTTTTTAACGAATGCTAGTTTCTTTTTCCCTAAGTTTTCTTGTCGTAGTGGGAGTTAACCCATAATGAAACGATAGGAAACTGTTTAAGGGTAGGAGAAGCTCCTTCGGAAAAATTCTGTCAGTCAATCAGCAATCTCCAATCCAGCATGCACACAGCGCAGGAGTACTACACGGTGTTTCGGGTGCATGCTCGGTACGATGGTAACGCGATTGCTAATGTGCAAGTACTCGCAAAGCTGTATCCGCGAATTAGAACGCCAGACCCGGCGACATTGCGTCCGTCGATGACCAGGATCGGTACAATGGCCCAGTAACACCTAAAGGTAATTTGATTATTGCTGTTACCTTTTACTTACATTTATTATAAGCATTATTTTTTTTTACTTGTGTTTTGTATTTGTTGTACAACAATCGTTTCAGAATGAGGTGTACCGTCAACCAGTGGACATCCCAGAAGAAGCGGTTTCACGTACTCATGATGCAATTGCGAACATCACACCAGCGATGCTCCAACGCGTGCAGTGGCACATTATTTTGCGTGCACAAACGTGCGTCAACCCTGACGGTGGCTATGTGGAGCATTTCCTAAATTGACAGCAATCAACCCCTTTCGGAGCCACCAATTGTTATAACGTAGGAACAACTCGTTCCGCAAAACAAAAATGAAGTGATCGTGACAAGTGATTAGTATTAGTGGCTGTAGTGAAGTGAATACATTCGTTATTTGGTGCCTTAACCCGCATGCACCTGATGTTGTGACCCTTGACTGTTGGTGGTGTTGTATACCTGCAATCAGCTGTGGACTAGGCACTGGGCTACCATAAACCATGACCTGGACCGGTACAGTGACCCAGTGACAGAGGTTTAAAAACTACAGGTGAATTGCCGAAAGGGTGAGTCGCATGTAATTTATTGTTGATTATTATTTTTTTACTTTAACGCGGACTTCTTTTCCCCAACAATTCTCCCACGTTCCATATGCACACTTTTCTATCTATTTTTTATCTCAGTAACAAACTAGGATCACTTTTCATCCATTTTTTATTACTTTGCCTTTTCCTTTATACGTTATTTGAAAAAGAAATGTACGTACTCCTTATTCTTTCGCTTCAAATGATTATTATTTTCGATTCACCTTACAAACAAACTGTGTATTTGCCTTTTTACACCACACGTGATTTCCCCCGATTTAAAATAATTAATCACTTTCAATGATAAACAAAAAATGGTAAAGGACTTGACTTTATTTGTTATGTCGTTTTAATTTCTTATAATAATGTTATTTTCATCGATGCGTGTCGACTTGCTTGCTCGAAGCACAAGCGCAGCGCCTAGCGTTGTAGACTTCGCTACCGCGGCCGCTTCACCGGTAAACTCGCGCTCTGATTGGTCAATGTTTTTCGTTAATAACTCGTTAACAAAGCTCCACCTAACATTTTCGCTAAAGAAAAAGTTGTTTAAAAGCATCTCAGGAATCACCCCTTTCGAGGAACTGCAACATTTTTGTTACACCCTGTATAGCCGGATAAGGGTGTCAAAAGTGACCTCTGAAAGAACAGTTCGCGTCCGACTAAAAGGTCCATTTTTTTCACAATCATTATACAAGGTGTAACAAAAATGTTACAGGTCCGTGAAAGAGTGATTCCCAAGGTGAATTTAAAAGGTGAATTAGGTGGGGTTTTGTTAACCTCCTATTAACGAAGAACACTGACCAATCAGAGAGCGAGTACAGCCAGAGAGCATTCCGGCGCAGACGATGGCGGGCCAATACTACTTATTGTCGAAGCCCGCGTCGAAATTCGTTCACTTCAGTGGCGCTCTTATTCGTCGGAGGTTTTTGTCAATATCTCGCTAACAAACCTTCTGAATGTATTATCGCTAAGGAAAAAGTTGTTTAAAATCATCTCGCAAATTACCTCTTCCTCAAGGACCTATAACATTTTTGTTACACCATGTATATTTTTTTAATTCCTAGGTATATGACAATGAACACAATTTATTTACAGAAAAGTGAAACAAAAGTTTTGCTATATTATAATCAGTAATATAAATAAAAATTATTTTGGGGCTTGTGTATTTATACTACTGGTTCTGTCGTTAACTGTGAAATTAACTTCATAAATTATTTTGCATGCAAGGTATACAGGGTGGGGCAATAACTATTAGCACCTCAGATATCTTGGAAACTATAAGTTTCACAGAAATATTTGCTGAAATAAAATTCGGTGGCGATAATATTTTTTTTGCAAGTGGAGGTACTTCGGAGATTTGAAGGTCACCTCCATTTTTTTAAATGGATCGGTATATTTTTGCTTCCGTATCATGATAGAGGATCTTAAAACGAGTTGAACGACCTTTTACATAAGGTCATTGAAGGTCATAGAAAGTAAACAAGGCGATAATACTTACGGTTTTGGTAGTAAATGAATCGCCTTTCTCTATTTTCTATGACCTTCAATGACCTTATGTAATAGGTCGTTGAACTCGTTTTAAGATCCTCTATCATGATACGGAAGCAAAAACATACCGATCCATTTAAAAAAAAATGGAGATGACCTTCAAATGTCCTTAGTACCTCCACCTGCAAAAAAAACTATTATCGCTACCGGATGGCCGCCTTCGTACTATGCAATTTTATTTCAGCAAATGTTTCTGTAAAACTTATAGTTTCCGAGATATCTGAGGTGCTAATAGTTATTGCCCCACCCTGTATAGTAAACGGTACCGATATAGTCACAGAACGAATGGTATAAATAAGCTCTGAAATCATTTTTTTTTTGTTTCATTTTTATTATTTGTATTATTTTTTAATTTTTGATTACTTGGATTATTAGTTTGAAAATCTGAAAATACTGTATAATAAGTGTTTCAATAGGTATGTCCCATGTCCTTGATTTCTTAAGGAGGCTTCATACAATAGCATAAGAGAAGTTGGACACAAACATACTATTCTATTTTCACTATTTATTACCCCCCCCCCCCAGTACGGAGACAGGGCTAAAAATAGATATAAATCGTTGTTTTCTTTTCGACAAACTGTTGAATAACATCTTGCGAGTGAAATTTGGTTTAGGGGCACTTTTGACCCTCTTAATGTCGAGTCACACATATCCGGGTGATCCGGGCAGGACCGGGCCGGGCTGGTCTGGGCAGGCGTCGCAGGGCCTCTCCGGGCCTTTCCGGGTGTTTAGCCGTCGCATCGTGGATCGCATAGTACGCGACGCGCACCTATACTTCAGAATGTTCCTGACCGAGTAGGAGTACAGTTGGTTCTGAACAGTCGTGCGCGAGAAGAAAAATTATTAATTAAGTATGGTTTCCTTTTCTGACGAGGAATTGATTGTATTAGTGACTATTATGGAGGAGCAAGAGGAAGAAATTAGTTTGCTTGCAATTGTAGACTGTTACAACAGTAAATAAGTTCACGGAGTTTTTAGGAAAAACACGTCCTTACCGCTTCTGCTTATCCCCTGGTCGATTGCCATATCATAAACCCTCAACTCACGATGTCTTGCGTTCTGTGACTTCAAGGTACAAAGCCCACGTGCCGTTGCAATGGGAAACGAAAAAAAGGTTGTCGTACCTTCCTCCGAATCAACAAGAAACATCTAAATCTGCCCACTACATACATATTTAGTCTATTATACATACATAATATTTTCACCTGAACGATTCACTTAAAGTTTCGAGAAAAAAATTCAGTATACATATGTATGTATTGTTATCACATGAATACCAATTTTTAAAACGTTTTCCTTTTTTAAATAAGTATACTGTTAATAAAAAAATATTAACGAAATCAATACTTAAATTTTACATATCATTACAAATCTCTATACATACTTTTAAAAGAACAATTCGCTCCGTTTTTATGATATCTATCATACATTTATTCTATCGTGTATTATGCCGTATGCAACGCAGAATTAAAATACTTCTTTTATTAAAATCCTTCAAAATAATCATAATTATATCGTGTTTGGTATCATTTTCATCAGAAAAATATTAGCATTTTACTAAATGCACTTCTGCCAACATCAAATGTGTAATTATACAAATAATGTTGCGGTAATAGATAATACACCCAAGTTTGCTTTCGTTCTTGAATCCCCGCTGTGCGAGCTCCGAGGGGTTTGACCCAGAAACCCATCAAGTCATAAAAAAAGGGTCCTCCTGAAGTGCCCGGACGGCAACCGACTAGGATATTCGTTGCCAACGAATTCTATTTTTCCCGGACAAACCCGGACACTCCCGGACGGACCGTGTGTGAAGGGCTCCATTAAAAAATAAGGAACCGATATTTTTTGGCCCGGCCCGACCGGGTACAATCCGGGCACGATCCGGGCTTTTCCCGGACGGATATGTGTGAACGTCTCCATTTAAAAACAAGGGATTCATCTCGCCCGGCCCGGCCCGGATCGGATCATCCGGATATGTGTGAGTCGACCTTTCTCCGGCTATACCCTTTAGTGAAATGAAGAATACATATATGAAGTATAAAAAGAAAATGAACACGGAAGAACACAAATCTATAACGTTTTGGTGAACATTTAAATTTGAAATACAAAAAGTGTCCATTATAAATTTCTTTACTAAATAATATTTATATTTATGGTTCACATGGGAGAAATTACGAAACTTGGTGCAGAAAAATGACCTGACATTAATAATGTCACTCAAAGTAGTACAGGTAAACGGCGTGAGTATTATGAATCTATTATTACTGATGCTGATGCAACATTTTTTTACAATCTTAACCTATTTACCTCAGAAGATAGGGCTGAGAAAGTACAGTTTCGCAAACAAGCTGTGTGTACATACAGTGGCTTATGCATCACATGCAACGTAGGGATTGTAATACCGTAGCACTCATTCAAAAAAAATTTTGCTAAATATTAAAATTGATTGAAGTTTCTTATGAAAAGAATTTTGAATATCATCACAGAGTCTTCGAAAAGTATTCAAATCATTATCGAAATTAAGTTGTTCGAAATGTCATTTGCACATTTTCAAAAATAGTGCAAATGGTAACATTTTTAAGAAGATACATAAATAGAAGGAATTTGATTCTGTGAATAATCATGTTAGTTGTTTCAACGACGTTTACCGTTCGATGGGTACTCGTTCGCAAGCTCCGCATAACTTAATTAGAATAGTTAATTAATATTTTGTTACACTATCAATAGAATAGAAAACCATCCATCGAGTCTGAAAATTATTTGACGAGAGATAACGGATAAAGGAGTGGATGAACAAAGGAGGCTGCATTAATAAGTTAGTAGCTGTTTAATTATTATTTCGAAGTTGAGTCGCTGGAACTCAGATAGTTATACATATATTTCGTAGCACGTAACGATCCGTATTATCATCTTACTACCCAAGTATCATATCGCGGGACTTAAGGTGCATGCGTAGTCTATGTAATAAATTCAACTTCGCCCATCCAAACAACTCATAAAATATTCAACGCTGACCCACAATCTATTCGTCATTTGAATACTGTATCATGGGCATAACAGCATCCACTTCTGCACGGATTTCGTTATGTTAATTCGGATCGTCGGGCACACGGACAACAGATTTAGCGGATTAATCAATTGTTCTCTTCATGAGATTCTGAATTATTCGCGATGCGTCGATGAAATATTTAGTTCGTTAGTGGTTCCAATTTGGGAGAGTATATAAATAGGTTGGTATAAAATCGATCTCGAGATATTACGGTCCTTACTCGTTCTCTGTGATTACACAGGTCTTCAACGAAAAGACGTTTCTCTCAAACATTTTTAAGGCATTTTCGAGTGTTGCATTCGAAACGAATAAAAAACAAACTTTATACATAGGTGATCCATCTAAAATTACCACCTTGGTTTAATATCGTTATTGTTAGTCGTAGCAAGAAATATGAAGATCATCTTTGATTCTTTTAAATAGAATCATATATTCTTTAATACATTACTGAATGCAGCTCGTTGTTCCTAACAAAAAAAAGTACTAAGTCATTTGTGGTGAAAAATCATTAACTGTAGAGATTTGACGTACAATTTGCGTTTACTTTCGGGCGTCCAAGTATTATCACCGAACTCTCATACTGGAGTATGCTATTTTTCTATCACCTGAATAGGCGTCCAGGTATTATCGCCGAACTCTCCTGTCCGAGAGCGGCCGATGGTCTTACCTCGTCCTCTCTCTCTCTCTCTCTCTCTCTCTCTCTCCCTCTCAGAGCAGCGGAAGACTCATGCCTTCGGAAACCCTCAATTTATATTCGTTCGTTGCTATCGGCGCGGCGCGGCGGACAGCGAAGTCAACAGTTTCGTCGCTAGGCGCGAGCTCGCGGTCTACGAAATTCTTGATATTTCGCGAAGCTAGCCGCATCTAGAATATTCTTTCGATGAATAGAGCTTTTCTGATATTTCGCGCGAAACTAACCGCTTCTCGAAATTTCGCTAGCACGCTACAGTACTCTTTTGTAGGGAATAATGAACTTCATTGAGTAGTGCATTAAATAATATATATTGAAAAAAATCAAAGATGACCTTCATAAGGCCTAGAGGTGTCCACCTATAAAAAAGCTAATAACATCAGAATATACACCTCTCGAAGCCATTTAACATCCATTCAAACATTCCTCATTGTGACTAATAATAACAACAAACATCAAAGCAGTAATTTTGGATGAACCACCCTGTACGTACATCGTGCTGTGGTTTATATGTTTTGTCAACAGGTCAAAATACTTTTCTTGGATTATAGATCATCTATAAAGATACAGAAATAAAAAATTATATAAGAAAAATGCTCTACACTGGCTTCAGAATGAAATATAGAGATAAAGGCAAACTCTGGTTTCTATATAAAGTTTCTTACATTTACATTTACTGAAGAGATAACAAAACTGTGACCATATGGTTTTCGGAGTTAGAAATTGACTAAAACTGCAATGCATAGTTAGAAAAAATTTTATGAACCGCTCAATTTTACAATCCCGTATCATAATAACTTCTATGCATAAATTGAATGACTTATAATTTTACACTTTCAACCACAAATTTAAAATACAATTCGCGTATTTTATAAGATTTGTATACATACTATAATTATTAAGGGTGTGCGAGAAACTGAAATATCGAATCGGGTCGAGAACATGAAGTTTTTTCGGAATCGGAACGGGTACCCGAAAATTCCGAGTACCCACTAACCATTTATATTCGTTTTAATGAATACATTGAATACATTCATGGTTTCGGGTTTTTTATTCTAGGCGTTTTCGACAAATGTTATTTTACTTCTTACCTAGTTAATTTATTATTATAAAATTATACAATTCGGAATATATGGATTAGTTATAAAATAAACTTTATTTTTATATGTATAATTTTATAATAAATGGTTAGTGGGTTCTCGAAATTTTCAAAAATCACGATTCTTTAAAAAATCCCGACTTTTTCAGGAATTCCGATAAATTCGTGAATCTTGAAATTTTCGGGAATTCGATCCGACCCGTCTGGACCTCTTCCCGACTCGTCTCGATCACCGGGTTCTCGCACACCTCTAATAATTATACTAAAACAACATACGAATACAAGAATATGACTCTTGATACATTATGGTACACGTGATACAATATGATTCTTGGTCAGGAATCACTTTTAAGCTATGTACAGACACTGCGAGGCTGCCTCAACCGATAGCTGCCTCGATCGAAATGCCTCGTAGCTTAAATATGATATGTGAGGCAAGCAAGCGCGGCAGGGCGAGCCAGCAGTTACTGCGAGGCAATTATGGCATCGACACCTATAGTCGAAACCATCTCAACAGGCGGCTCAGGTTCACGAAACCCCTCACGCGCCTTTCTGGAGAGTGCCCCCACCGCGGCAGCCCCCGTGCGCGCGGACACACTTGCTGCCTATGGGAATATCCGTGAGCTCGCGGCGTGACGCGACGCGACGTCGGGGAAGGAGGAAGAAGAGTCCACTCACGGATATTCAAACCGCGGCAAGTGCGTCCGCGCGCACGGGTAGCTGTCGTGGCGGGGACACTCTCCAGAATGGCACGTGAGGGGTAGTTTACATTTGAGCATTTCTGGCGAGCCGAGCCTGGTAAAGTTTTCTTCCGCAGATGCGCGGACCCGTCGGAAACGTAAGCGTAGAGTCAAACCAAGAGACTTGGCCTGTGTTTAGGGGGATGGCTGGGGGAGCACAAGCCCCCTGGGGTTAGGGCTTTCAGAAAAGGTCTGACAATGAAAGACAAGATGGACAAGAAAGCCGTAGCTGCAGCGCAGCCTATATTCATACGCACTATGCATCAAAAGAAAAGAATAGAAAAAAGATATAGCAACGCAAACTTTCTACAAATTGAGAGATATACAGGATGGGGCAATAACTATTAGCACCTCCATTTTTTTAAATGGATCAGTATGTTTTTGCTTCTGTATCATGATGGAGGATCTTAAAACGAGTTCAACGACCTATTACATAAGGTCATTTATAAGGTAAATGATTGGAAAATTTATAAGATTAACTATACTAGTTTAGCAATCGGTTTAATACTTGTAGTGTTCTATGGTAGCTTAATCGTCGGTGAGAGCTACGATTTCCCATAAAACCAGAAAACATATTGAAAAAGTAACTCGAAATCAAATATAAGATACAATACATTTTGCGAAATAATCATACGTAGATAGAATGAACGACAAACTCCCGAAACGGCAAATTATGAAACATGAATGTAGAAAAGAACGGGAAATCTGTTGCCTATAGACGTACTCTTTTTTTACAACCTCTGTGGGTATCGCGTATTTTGTTTGCCTACCCCGAGGCCTGGGGTGGCAACACCCCGTGGTGCGAACAATACGGAGGACCCCACTATCACACTTGCGTGGGTCGTGTACCATTCCTTTGAAGATTCGTCGAAATACCGACTTCGGATGGATACGCTCCGAACCGAGCCTCCAGCCCGGTTAATGAGGGACAAGACCTTCGAAGCCTTTGTCCTGATGTCGTCTGGCTCTGTCTACCTCGGTCTGCACTCCTCTAGACACGTGCCAGAGTCGTGTGCCTAGCTGCGCAGAAGACGAAAACTGATCCCTCTGCTAGCGAAAATCACGGAGAGTCAAGCAAAGTCAGGGAAAACGGGCCTCTCGCAGGCGAAAGTGCATTTACCAGGCTCGGCTCGCCAGAAATGCTCAAATGTAAACTACCCCTGAGGGGTTTCGTGACCCTGATTCGCCTGTTGAGATGGTTTCGACTATAGTGCTACTGCTGCTAGAGCGTTCGCTTTTATTGTGATTCACCGAATTATAAAAAAGAAAAAGACACAAAGACAAAGGCGACGATGGTGGATCAAAGAATTATATAAAAACCGATTGGAATATGGAAATAGATTAATGCAAGGTATGGTGTTTGAATCGGTTGAAGATACTATAAAAAATTTTACGCGCATGACAATGACTGATTTCCAATATTTAACTAGATTAATTGATAAATGATACATACATGAGACAAGCTATTACTGTTGAAGAAAGATTGGCTATTACATTAAGATTTTTAGCAACTGGAGATTCATATACCAGTTTACAGTATCTTTTCCGTGTATCAAAGTAAGCGATATCAATCATTGTTCCAGAGGTTTGTGATGCAATAACCGAGTCACTTCAAGAGTATGTAAAGGTAAGTTAATCAAAATAATCCATTATTTATTTATTTAATCTATTATTTATTATATAAACGTTAAAACATTTTCTACATTGTCTCTAACAATTTCTGTACCTTCTTGACTTTGAGTTTGTATGAGTGATGGTGATGGCGATGAGGAAGTTGCAGTAAGTCTGCATTAACAATAATATTATTAATTTCTTGTTTTACCATTAAAAGTGTATGTGCATAATATTTTCGCAATTCATTAGCAATGTACTGTCCATACGTAAAATACGGATCCGTATTAACAGCTGTGCTGTTTTCTAAATTAGAAAACGCTTTTTCTATCATATAACTTATGTAACTTTTGTCGTCATATGTTTCTTTATGGCGCGCTTCGCGCGCGAAAAAATATAACATCCCCCTTTTCTGTGGCAGACCACCGAAGGTAGACAGTATTTTCCAAGTCGAACCCTTGCTTTCTGTCTAGTGGGGGGGCCTTGTCCCCAACCCCCCACCGGCGGCCCTGTCCACGGCCCCCAGTGTGCGCGGAGGCTGCGCCCCCACACCCCGCTTAGGGGGTTTTAACTAATTAGAGTCGTTCGAGGTGGTGGCTACAACCGCCTTATCGGCGGCCGCAATTTCAGATCTAACCCAGGCCTGTTCCGATCACTCTTTCGATAACTTTTTAGATAATAAAATTAAAATTGATTAGTTCATGTTTTTTGAGCAGTGTTTCGTTTAGTTGTTATTGAGTATTTAACAATAATGTAGTAAACTTGAAATTTCTATTGCACGCATACGCATCCCGTGATCGCGCGTAAGATGCGCATGCGTATAGCTGCCATCTTGCCAATACCGTATGACTGATACAGCGGTACCCGTCACCATAATTTTCGTTCATATAAATAATTTTATCTCGAAAACGAAAAGAGAGCGACAATTATTTCATTTAGATTAATTAATCTACGTATCAAAATATATGATATAAAAAAGTTTCAAAGAAATCGGTGAGGAGGAAGTAATTGTCAAGAATTACCACGAACATTTTTGCTAAGGAAAAAATTGTTTAGAATCACCTCAAGAATCATCCCTTTCCGGCTCCTACATTTTGTTTGGGACACCCTGTATACGGTAAACTAATAGTTGAAAGATTTTAAAAGTTTACAAACACATTGACAAGGAACAATAAAGCAACAGAGCCTTTATGCATTCTGATGTATGTCTTATAGCTTAACTGTTATAAAGCTTTAAAAATCTGGGTTGTTTACAGGAGTGAGCATTGACTATGCATACAGAAAAAGAGAAACCTAAAAGGCTGCTTGTTTTCGTGTGTTTGCCTTGTCGATGTGCCGGAGTTAGTATCCATTTTAAAACCATACTACTAGTCATACTAGCTTTAAGGGGGGATTTCCATATAGACTGCTAAAAATAAGCCGATTTTTGCGAATTTTTTACAAAAAACCTATTAAGGGAATCATTTTGAAACGTTCGGGACTGTATATACACTGTTTAAAGTTACAAAAAAAATTTGTTTGCAGTATAAATATTGGCTGCAGAAGTCGCTATTGAAGAAAGTTGTTGCAGCCTTGCCGCTGGAGGTATAAATTGGTAAGCACTCTAGCTCCTTCAATTTTTTCTAGAATGAAGAAATTAAAAATGTTCCTTATTATTTATAAAAGTATATCGTCGATGAACCAAAAATATTAATGAAAAGTATAAATTTTTAAAGATCGCAGGGCTCGTAAACCAAAAGTGTGTTTTTTGGGATAATTTCTGGACGCATTTGTGTGAAATAAAGTTGCCTAAATTAATTTTTTCATTAAACATGTAGGTTCATCGACTATAGTTTGCTATAATGTAGTTGTATACACCGGGATAGATAGATTGGTTGAGTAATTTTTGTTTAATCGTGCCCACCAGTTGAAAGAAATTAGTTTCGAGAAAAACGTATCTAAAGTTTCAGCGGCGAAAAACGAAAAGTGGCAAAGTCTTGTAAAACTTGCAGTTGTTTAATTTTAATTTGCTGTTCATGCTGAATAAAGTAACCCTTCAGCTTCCTCAAAAAATTCAAATCTCTATCTCCGATAGAACTACCGCATTCACCATAACTTTTGTTATTTTATAATACCGCGCGCAGTCGACACGCTGCTGCTCCATTAACTGTATTTCTACGAATACCTGGAATTCTGGCTTAGGGCTTTAGGATTACGTCCTTGAAGTACATTACTATTGATCAAGCACAAAAAAATTTTTTAACCTGCTATATGGAAATCCCCTTTAAGGCTTATTACTGCAAAATGAATATAGATCACTGTCACCACTTAAAATATTTAAACTTATATTGTTTATGCCCTGTATAAAGCACAATAGTCGTGCAACATTCTCGCTAAAGGCCTCTGCACTCTGTACATGCTGAGACATATCGCGAGACATGTCTCGAGACCGGGTCTCATAAGACAAGTCTCAATGGACGCAGGGTTGTATTAAGGCGTTTCAGTCGCATGCAACTTGCCTCGAGACAGGTCTTAGATACCCATAGTCGGTGGCTCGTGACTAGGGGTGTGCGGACCGTACAATGTGTCGGGTACCTGATGGTTCGGGCCCGACTGGCAATGTTCGGACGGACTCGAGCGGGTACCCGTGACATACGCGCACACAGGTCACCCGATTCTCTCGGGTAGACCGATGCATTTGGACGGCCCGATCGTTTCGGGTAGCTCGATCGTTTCAAGCAGCCCGATACTTTCAGATAGCTCGACGCTTCCGGTAGTAGCTAATAATTTATAATTGATTATTTATAAAATCGTAATTGTATATCAGAACAAATTATCTTCGAAGTACATACATGTATATTTGAAATATGGATTATAAATACTACTCACTTTTTGCACCTATTATATGTATTTCACAATTTTACATTATAAAGATAAATTTCGAACTTGGAACGATAAGTATATTTTCAAAATATAGCATTTTCTTCCACATTTTAACTATTGTTAAAGTACATTTTTAGCTAAATGGAACATAGATCTTTAAACATATTAGAATCCGTCTTGATTAACAGGATAGCGCTTTCGATTGATGCAGTAATGTTTGTGAAGAAACACTTAAAAAGAAAGGAAAGGATCCCTACAATTCCAAACACAGTGACGAATACTTTCTCCCTTTACTTAAAAAAAAAATTGAATTCGTCATCAAGATCTTATCAAGTGAAAGGTATAAACGATTTTAACGTAGGTAGATGGCTAGATTCAATATTCAGTATTCAATATTCAATACTCATAGATCTTGTTCAAAATTTATAAGAGTAATACCATTCAAATTTGCATATTTTTCGATGAAAATAACGCTAAATATGCCGTAATGCAGGTCATAATTAAGAAAATTACGTGAACAACTAGTTTGCTTGATGAAATTATTTCATCGAAAGAATGACACGAACATTTTGGCGTAACTTTTGTATTGCTTTGATGAAAAATAAAAAACGCGACTGTAGTTTCCCCAGGAGAGATGCTCTAGGAGATCGTTCTCCTTAAAAAAACCCAAAAACAACATTAGCCGTAATTTACGGCGAGTACGTCGCCAGCGTTCTCGATACCGTCGTTGCGAGTGCCCTAAAACAGGCTTGCAATTTTGTAACGAAGCAGCGCGTCGTTACCAAACCCCCCCCCCCCCTTTTGCCGCGACCGCGCCACGCGATCCACCAAGCCCGACGCCGCGATCGCGTGATTCGCCCCACTCCGCGGGACCCCATCGCGCGCCCCACGCTCCGCCGCGCTCACGACTCCGTGCGACCCCACCGCGCGCCACGCGCCCCGCGACGGCCCGCAGTTGATACGTAACTCCCGCCGCGGCCGCTGGGCGGCCACGATCGACTCGCGATTTCTCACGCATGAAATCGCGCCTCGCGAGGATATAAGGCGGGTCGCGAATCGGATTCGGGGAGACGATACGAACTCGCAGGCCAGGGTGCCGCTCTATACGTTCCGTAGATGACTCTCCAGCTCTGATCGCTTCACCGCGTTCAAGAGCGATATTTTTGCTTCACTACCTCCCAAGGTGCACCAGGTCGCATGGACTATTCCTAGGCCTTGGAGATAGCTACCGGATCCCCGCCATTCCACGGCGCAAGCCGACGAGGAAGGCATCCCTAGGCTACGGGACGGCCGGACGGTCTAGACCGCGGCCATCCCACGTGCACGGCCATTCTATGCTCGCTTCTCGGGGAGCTCCCTCACGGGGCCCCGATTGACGGGCTCGACAACTTCCCAACCGCCTGAAAATCCCCTCAGGAACGCCGCCGCAGCTAATCGCGCCGCGCCGCCGAGCTAATCGCGCCGAAGCCGTCGAGATCGCGCCGCCGAGGCCTTGCGGGCCTAACCGCGTTTATTAGGTTAAGTTGCGTCTAGGATGTAAGTCGCGTTAGGATGTAAGTCGCGTTCCTTCGTAGATCAGTTGCGTTTAGGATAAGTCGCGAAAACGTTGTTAGCCGTTCCGACCGGCCGTAGGCTAAGCCGGCACCTGATGTACCGATCGAGTAAATAAAGTAGCTTTAAGAATCAGACCCAATCGACGCATTCGTCATTTGCGGACCTTGGCGCCCGACTGAGTCGGCAAAATCCTATTTCCCCCGGTCCACCGTAGTAAGACCGGTTACAATTTAACTGAACTTCGCGGCCGATTCTCGCAGGCAACGCCTCCCTTCCTCCGGCCGCGCGCCTCACTCCCCGCGGCAACCAAAGTGCTCGGTAGGCCTCAGGCGTGATTGGCATGTGTGCCGAGGACTATGGCTGCCGCGGGGAGTGAGGTGCGCGGCCGGAGGAAGGAGGCGTCGCCTGCGACAATCAGCCGCGAAGTTCAGTTAAATTGCAAGCCTGCCCTAAAATAAACAGTGATGCAGAGCGAGAGATTTCCTTACAGATATCTTTAAAATAAATTTGTGTCGAAAATTTGCCTTCTAAGCTTTGAGCTCAGTATCTGACAGATCGTGGTCCAAGCAACAGGCAACAGCTAGCTTTCTTTTCAAATACGTTTTTTAATTTTAATCTAATTTTTAAAAATGTGTGATAGTGATAATATTAATATTAATAGTGACAGTGACGTCGCGAGTAGTAGAGAAAATGTTAACAGTGTATTAAACAGTAGTATCGAAACTACATCAAGACCAGTAAAGCTAGATACACACTACAACGTAACGTAGCGTACCGGGCCACACATAGCCGTCCGTTGGGATCCGTTGCCGTCCGTTGCCGTCGATTTCCATCACCTTCCGTCGCTCAACGACGGTCACCGTTACCCACCGGTGGTTTCGGAGTATCCGTATTCGGTTTCGCGTTCATATTTTTACTGTTGTATCCCAATATAATTATAAACATATACTCTTTTCACTCTTTTTGGAATGGTAGCACCTAGGTAAATAGATTAAAAACCGATATTTTAGTATTTTTCCGTACTTATGGGAGTAGCATATTAGAATGATCAATATATTTTCGTTATTAAATAAATATTATATGAAATTCCAAATATTTGGATTTCATTTATAAATGTGTAAGTCTGAAAAAATGCGAATTCTTACCTTGATTACCATGAATCTTAACTTAGATTACCATGAATTGAGAATCATGATTCTATTCCAGGAAATAAAATATTACTTTGGATATTATCTATTTTCTATAATTTTCGGAAGGACAATTTAATGACTGCTCGATTTAGTCCAAATCGTTACTGGATCAAATTGGCTACGACAGTTCGAATAACTTTTCGAAGAATTCTCTACGAACGTTTCACTCATTTTGCCGCTTTCTTTGAAATCATTTTTTCATTACAAAAATTTGTATTTCAATTGATTAGTATCTTGACTTGAACAATGAGGACGAGAAGAACACCTTTCGCTCAAGACGAAATGATAGTAACAAAATATAGGCAGGAAAAAGTGGTCATCGCAAATATTTCAAAACGTGTATTTAGTATTCGTATACACCACTGTATTTCAATACACACGTACCTGCGCATTAAAAACTACACGGAATGAAAGACAAATCTAATAATTTCATATTTACTTCTGAATTTCGGCGTATGTGAAATTAGGATTTTTATTTCATACTCCATAAACAATAGATTAATGTTCTATTTGAAAAGAGGATGACTCAGTCGGAGTGATGTGCAATTACTGGATTGCGCCAGTCTAAGGTACAGGTAACTATACATTTCTCTATAGATCGTTTCGGAGCGGTCGCCCTATCTAATAATGCACACTACTATTTATTATTTATCCATATTGCATACTGGCTGTCCTTTTTTCATATGTTAATGCTAATATTTCAAAAACTATGGAACTATAAAATTTTCAAAACTCTTCTTTTCCTTATAAAGAAATCAATATACATATTATCCAATTACGTTCAATGTATATACAAGCGTATCATGTGTCTCGTTCCTCGATCACACCTGTATAGAAACCATGATTTATTTTTTAATATCCATGACTGATACACTCGATCACATGTTTATCATACGCATATTATGAATGATTAAAGTACTTTACTATTAAAACGCTTAATAATGGTCATAATTATTTATTTATTTATTTATTTATTTATTTATTTATTCATTCATTCACGGGAAAACTTTCCCATTAGTATACAAGTAATTATAATAATAGCAGTACAGTAGAGGACTAATTGACATATATAAAAAGTTAATAAAAATAAAATAAACTAAACTGTAAATGTATATGATGATGTTAATAAGAATTAGACACGGAAACAAGAGATAAAAGGTAAAAATTCAAACGTATACATCACAGTAGCGAAAGGAGCTGAACACGGAAAAAGAGCCGCAGAACATGTCCAGGTTATGATCACAAGCATTTACTGCTATGCATACTCGATTAATGGTATCGGTATGTGAGAAATAAGAGGTGTAGCTTGCTGGGAGAAATGTTTGTGATTTTCTTAAATATCGTATTGGTGCATATAAATTGACGAGTTCAAGGAGTTGGGGACATTTGATACAACCATGCAGAATTTTGTAAAGAAACAGCAAATCAGATATTGTTCTTCTATTCTCTAACGACATAAGTTTTAGCTTATCCATAACAGGATTATAATTGTGATCAGAGAAATACATCTTTACCCTAATCTTAAATGCGGCATATCTGAAAAACTTATGCTGCACTTTCAATCTGTATCTTATATTTAGCGTAGTGAGGAGACCATATGACAGAGGCATATTCAACCTGTGATCTCACTAGAGCGCAGTACAATAATCTTAACGCATTGGAGTTAGTAAATTTCTAAGTACACCGTTTAAAAAAGCCAAGGTATTTATATGCTTTTGAAACTATTACCTGTATATGCGCAGAGAAATCTAGGAGCGGAGTAAAGAGAACTCCTAAATCACGCATCGCTACAACCTGAGGTAATGTTACATTCCCTAGAGTGTAGTCAAATTCAAATGCTCTATGCCTCCTTGAAGACCTCATAAGATAACATTTGTTAAAATTTAGTGACATGCCATTAATTTGACACCATTGCTCCAAGTTTCTTAATTCTAGCTGCATTAAATGGCAGTCTGATTCCTCCTTTATTACTTTAAAGATTTTTAGATCATCCGCGTACATTAAGAATCTACAATGTTTAAAAATACTGGCTACATCATTGATGAAAAGAACAAAGAGCAAAGGGCCTAAATGTGATCCTTGCGGTACTCCAGAGGAAACGTCGATCGGATGAGAGTACTGGTCATTCACACGAACTACCTGCCTCCGCCCACGCAAATACGTTGCTATCCAGGATAACAGTGGATTGCAAAAGCCCAATACTGATAATTTTGCTAACAGAATGTCATGTAAGACTGAATCAAATGCTTTCTTAAAATCGGTGTAGATTGTGTCAACTTGGTTAAAACAATCCAGATTAGCAGATAGGTAGTGGCAGTAGACAGATAGGTTCGTGACAGTCGATAAAGAGGGCATGAAACCATGTTGTTCTGTGCAAATTAAATTGTCAATAACTAGGCTTTCGAATAACTTAGACATAATGTCCATGTTACATATACAGTGTGTCCCACGAAATCCTGGACAGTCGATTATTTCCTAATCTATTATAGGTACGAAAAAAATCTTTATATGAAATTGAATGGCTAAAGGGGGCTGATTTATTGGCTGTAAAAATTTTTTCTTATTATTATTGTTTACGGAGATATGAAGGTCAAGTTCGGTTTTTTAAATGGGATTATATATTTTTTGTCTGATTAATTGATAGTGTGTTTCAAGACGAATTCAGTAATCATTAACGTATACACCTTTTTTCAAATAGTTTTTGAGATATTACGCGGAAAAGTTTACTGATTTTCAGCAGAAGAAAACCTGCTGGAATGGGAAGCACCGCAGGTAATCCTAAGTTTTGGGTCTACGGGCCTACCGCTCCTACCACAGATCCTTTGTATCTGTTTATGACCCGTTTCAAACTTCAAACACCGGCCGAGGCCCCCTGCAGCTCGTCCTACTCTAGCAGGTTTTTTTCCACCGAAAATGAGTAAACTTTTAACTGTAATATCTCGAAAACCATTTGGAAAAAGGTATACACATTAATAGTTGTTGAATTCGTCTTGAAACGAACTATCAATTGATCAGATAAAAAATATATAATCCCATTTAAAAAACCGAACTTGACCTTCATATCTCTGTAAACAATATTGATAAAAAAAAATTGTTACAGCCAATAAATCTGCACCCTTCAGCCATTCAATTTCATATAAAGATTTTTTTCGTATCTATAATAGATCAGGAAATAATCGACTGTCTAGGATTTCGTGGGACACACTGTAGGCCTGTAATTCCTAACGTCAGATGATTCACCAGATTTAAAGACAGGTATAACTAGGCTGTTTTTCCAGACATCTGGGAAAATTCCAGACGTTAACGATAAGTTAAAAATGTGCCATAACACCCGAGATAGGATGAAGCTGCAATTTCTAAGTAGAATGGATGGGATCCCATCAGGCCCTGGGCCTTTGGAAATATTAAGTTTTTTAATCCTCGTAAATATCTCACCTATACCAATACTAATATTAGATAGATGTATGTTATTGCTGACAGAGAAATCTGATGAAGCACCTGATCGCGAAGAATATACTGAACCAAAATAATCAGAGAAAAGATTAGTTATTGATTTAACGTCAGAAGCGCATTTGTCCCCCAAAAACATTTCACTGGGCAGTTTACGAGAATTTCTTAGGTTATTAACATAACTCCAAAACGGTTTGATGTCTCCATTATTTGTTACTAGGTCTTCAGTGCTACGAACATACGATACATTGCATTGGGCGGCTATTATCTTGCAATTTTTACGTAACTCCGCAAAAATTAGGTAATCCTCATATTTGTTTGTTCTTTTATAAACACAATGAGCAATCTTTTTCTAATATATGAATTTTTTTAGATCAGCAGAGAACCACTTTGGAAATGACGAATTTCGCGACCTATACTTCGGCACATACATTTCAATTGCATTATAAATATGATCATACATAAAGGAAATCGCATCATTGAGTTCGGCATTCATTAAGCTCTCGTCCCACGCAATAGAATTGAAGTAATCATTCATACTAGCTTAAAGTCATTCTTCCATGTGCACTTATCCGCGAATGTCTGAGAATTAACGGCAACTTGAAATGATAGAGCTAATGCAGGATGGTATTTATCACAAGAGAGGAGAGGATCTTCAACTGCCGATATGAGAGCATTAGAGTAGTTCGAGAAAATTAGATCCAAAAAAGAGCCCTTCGAGTTAGATATATAATTAATTTGGGATAGACCGCAGAAATCAAAATTGTTGACTAGACATTCATAAGACTCTCGTTCGCTTCTACTCCAGTGAGTACAAAGAATAGGATTCTGCGAAATCCATGTAACATGCGGCAAGTTGAAGTCACCAGAAACGAATATGTTATCCTTATGATATTTAGCCATTACTTCGGAGACACTGTTGGAGAAGTCACAGTATAAAAACGCATCTGAGGCTGGTGGTAAATATACAGTAGAAAAGATTATATAGGAAGACCTAAGAAAAAACTAATAAATAAATGTTCAACGTGCCCTAGATCAACACGAATTTTAGAACTTCGAAGGGACTTGTTGACCACAATCAAGACACCTCCACCCCTTTGAAAGTCACTCGTGTAGCTGGAACGATCGCATCGGTACACATCGTAGTCGTGGAAACCCAGTTCAGCTGCAGCTATGTCCGAATGTAACCATGTTTCGACAAAGATGATGACGTCATATGATTGATGGGAACAAGCCAAAGAAATTCGAAGATCTTGAAGTTTGGTTCGCAAGCCTCTGACGTTCTGGTAGTAAACTAATGGGCACAGGATTAGTTTTTTGGTCGACTAGCCAACGACACAATTTTAGGCACTCCACGAATGTAGCGTATAGTCTTAGTTTCATCATTCAAGTTAACGAGTTCCGTCCGGAGGTCATTCAAATATGTACGTTGCCTAGGCGTTAAATCCTGCACGATTTTAACTGGACCTTGATACTTTCTTTTGTTTTTAAGAATAAACATAGGAAGATCCGGTGAAGAAAAGGAAACACAGACAGGTCTAGGCCTATTTCCGTTGCCGTTTTTCCCTAATCGCCGCAGAATATATCGAACATTATGGATGTCAGGCTGACCGATCACTTATTGCAGCATGTGATTCGATAAGTGTCGAAGTAATAAGAAATACTACTGAATCCATGATAAGAAGATTGCAGCATTGCATTGATGCCAATGGCAATCACTTTGAACACCTTCTGTAAAAGTAAGTTTATTTCGTTTTTTTGTCATAATAGACGTTTTTTGACCTTCAAAGACCTTAATGTATTGGATTCGTCTCAATAGCCGCTATCAGAAAACAAGTACCAAAATATAGCATTCCACTTAAAAAAAACAAAGGTGACCTTCATATCTCTGAAGCGACTCTACCTAGCAACAGAAGATTAACGCCACACTATGGTCCGTGTTGTCTCATGCAACTTTTGTTTCGGGAAATTTTCGACTACTATCATACTTTCGGAGTTATTCTAGGTGGCAATAATTAGTGCCTCACCCTGTATATCTACAAAATACTTTATTAAATGCATTAATTTCCTGGGGTATAGACACACAAAAACGAGCATATTTTACAACTGATATCGAACCTAATATAGTAAAGGCAATTAACACCCACTGTAGTTGGGTACGCATCCCATGTTTTGCTCATTGCTTGCAATTAGCGATAAAATCCGGATTAAAAAGTTTTCCCGAATACGAAGCGCTAAGCGCAAAATGTAAATCGATTGTTAGCTTTTTCTCACGGTCCACAACTTACAGACAAAAATTAGTAGAAGCACAAATATCTATAAACAAAGATGCCGTTCCTTTGCAATTAATTCAAGAAGTGGATAGTCGATGGAATTCGGCACATCTTATGTTCAGCAGAATCAGTACCTTGCATAAAGCACTAAATATAGTATTATCGGAAGAACGTGCACCTAATACACTAAACCCAACAGAGTCGAATTTTTTGGAAGCCATAATAACTGTCGTAGAGCCGCTTAAAGACGCTACAGATATAATGAGTCCAGAGAAATATCCTACACTTTCGCAATATTATCCTATATATTGTGGTTTAATTAAGGTAATTAATTAAAAATTACTGTGCTTAACAGTGATTGATTTACCAAACATTGTTGACGCTTATATACATCTAAAGATCTTAATTTTAAACGTGTATTAAAGATACACGTGGACATGCGTATCGAAATACACGGATCGTAATACTTGTACCTGTGTACTGAAAGCTGAAAATCGCAGGTGTATATGTGTTGAATATTGAAATATACAGTTTCATGTGAATTAATTTATCACTGTTTCTTTTTTTTTTTTTTTAACTTCCCGATTTATAGGGAAGTTATTGTATTTGCCCCTAAAATGGAAAATCGATTTTTTAGCAGATCTCCATGTTTCAAGGTTATTGGAGTAATTTTGGGCTATTTTTAACAAATTGTTCGTGTGTGTGTGTGTGTGTGTGTGTGTGTGTGCCTACGTACGTACGTACGTACGTACGTGATCAAATTTTTCGTTAACGTTTTCTAAAAAACTAATAGTGATATCAAAATGGTCGATGATGTAATCGATGTGTATCAATGTAACTTAGAGCTGAATAGATTTTGTTCTAATTCGGTCCAGTAGTTTTTTAGTTTTTTTAAGAAAACCTAACAGAATAACGCAATCTAAATGGGAGAATATAAATTTATGAGAGAATAACTAAACTGAAATAATATATATACATATATTATTACTATTATTATATTTATATAACACACACACACAAACACACACACACACACACACACACACACACACACACACATATATATATATATACAGGGTGTCCCATTTTAATCCGCCACCACGGCTAACTTAAGAAATATGCATCGGATCAAAAAACATCCCGAACAAAAGTTTGATGGTTTGGAGGGGGACATCTGATTCTGTCAAAAAAATTTCACCCCTACCCCCCTGGGGGGGGGTTACTTTAAAATTTTAAATAGGACCACCTACTTTTTATTGCAGATTCGGATTCCACGCCACAAAATATGTAGGTTTTATTTCAAACATTTTTTTTCATTCGCGATAGGTGGCGCTGTAATCGCGAAATTTCGATTTTTCGCCTATCTCGATTTTTCGCCTATATATATATTACAATATATAATTATAATGATATATACATATACTAGATGATAAATACATATACTAGGTGCGCAACTAAGTTTCCGGGTTTCACACATAGATAGCGCTAACGGCGCGTGTAGTGCACTTACATGTCTGAAGTTGTGTTTCGTTTATAGTTTGAACATTGGTTTAAAAGACTAATTATCGTACTAACACATACCGCGACAAAAAAATATATTTTCTCATAACGAAGATGTCTAGTTTTGTGCCAAATAAACTGCATTTGCGGGAAGTTTTGCTTTTTTGCTTCAACTTGAAAAAAAATGCAGCTGAAGCACGTCGTTTGCTTGAGGAGGCCTACGGCGAACATGCACCATCGAAAACTACCTGTGAAGATTGGTTTAAACGCTTCAGAAGTGGTGATTTCCACACTGAGGACAAGGAGCGCTCCGGAAGACCGAAAACAATTGAGGACGCCGATCTGCAAGCGTTATTGGACGAAGATGATACGCAAACACAAGATCAACTTGCGGAAGCATTAAACATGACTCGCCAAGGTATTTCCAAACATTTACATGCCATGGGGAAAATTCAAAAGGAAGGAAAATGGGTGCCGCATGAGTTGACTGAGAGACAGATGGAAACTGCACCACGACAACGCTCCGAGCCATCGCACTTCCATCGTCCAAGACACCATCAGAACGCTGAAATGGGATCTGTTACCGCATCCGCCGTATTCGCCAGACCTGGCCCCTTCTGACTATTACTTGTTCCGGTCGATGGCGCATGGCTTGGCTGGGCTACACTTGGCTAATTTCGAAGAAGTGCAGAATTGGTTGGATGAATGGTATCAGTCCAAAGACGCATCGTTTTATCGTCGCGGAGTTCGTAAATTGCCAGAGAGATGGCAAAAATGTGTAGCTAACGAGGGACGATACTTTGAATGAACCATTTTCTGTAGTTCTCTGAAAATTTTTAATTTTTCATTGATATAAAAAACCCGGAAATTTAGTTGCGCACCTAGTATATGAGTATATTTATACACGTATAAATATATATATACTCAATAACTACATATTGAAAACAAATGAATATACATAATATCCATATACACAGCACACACATACATACATATATACCCCAGGGGGGTAGAGATGAAATTTTTTAACAGGGTCAGATGTCCCCCTCCAAACCATCAAACTTTTATTCGGGATGTTTTTTGATCCAATGCATATTTCTTAAGTTGTCCGTAGTGGCGGATTAAAATGGAACACTCTCCCTATATATATAGATGTTCGTTTAATGCGACGTCATATAGCAACAATGTTGATAAGTAGAAAACTATTAAATTTCTCCGAATACGAATAATTTTCTAATTAGTGACAATTAATAATGGTAATAATAAATTACAACTCGCAAATCGGGAAGTTCTTTGCGTGGCCCGTAAAGGGTCACACACAAAATAAACATGAATAGCTACCGGCATCACTACTCGTGAGCGAGTGTAGCGAGCGAGCTACAATAACTCCACTCGCGAGCTCGCGAAGCGAGCGAGCAACACGGACTCCACTCCCGAGCTCGCGAAGCGAGGGAGCAACACGGACTAGCTAGTTTAATATTCGTATGTTTAGAGAAATAATTTGTTTACAGAAATAATTTGTGACCTTGACATAGTTTGCTAAGTTTCAAGTTAATATTAATATTATAATTTTGGTTAATAAAATTAAGACTAAAGTGTTAACATTTTTTGAAAGTAAACGGTTCGTTTTTATTTCAATATTTCTACCACGTTAAAGATACCGTTCCGATTTAAATTGACGTTTTCAAGTATCAAATTAAATCTGTTGCAGCTCTTTCAATTAATCTAAAGATTAATCAGACTGACCGAAAATATTAGACTGACCGAAAACACTAGACTGACCAAAAACGTTAGACTGACCGCAAGTATCGGAACGACCAAAGGTGTCAGGCCGTCCGATGAAAGGCTGATTCCCATTATCCGACAGACAGACCGCCTACTAGTCGCCGACAGCTGACCGCCAACCGTCTCGGTTATTCACACTATCCGTCTAGCCGGCGCACAGTGGGACAAAATGGCATTTTCTTTTTGTTTTTCAAATCAATCTACAGGTCGTAATTTTTTAGCAAATTCGATGGTTTTTTTTTAAATTCTTTACAATTAAATTCTCTATCGATCTGTCATGCCTGATTTTTGAATTTCTTTTCCGTTTTTTAAATATTTTGCGAAAAACACAGCATTTTAAGGAAATTTTTATCACCGGGGAAGTCGGTGTCATTTACGAAAAATAGCGTTGAATGAAATACCCAAATAAAATTTTTCTTATAATCTCCCACAATATGTCAATAAAGTATAAAAAATTCTTTATGTCTGTGTCGAAATCGGAGGTCTCTTTGGAGTACGTTCTTGGATTTTAGATAAATTGGATATGTGTAGTTTTTATCGATATGTAAGTGTAAGTTAAAGGGTTTTTGAAAGTTTAAAGAATTACTTATTTTACAGCTTCTCCAACTTTATTACTCGCTTTTTTTCAAGTTTTACTCTTGAACTAGTAAACTGATAAGAACATGCTTTTGAATATTTATAGTGCAGTAGCTAATAAAAATTATTTCAATCAAAGAACCAATTTTTTAAAACGTTTCTTTTGCAATGGTTGTTTACAATACCATTCAATGCAAAAGCGGACACTTTTCGGAGTAACATGTTGGATTTTGTTCACATTTGGATATATGTAGTCCTTGGAGGTATATAGACGTATCTTGAAGGATTTTTCAAAATATCAAAAAATATCGGTTTTACAGCCCTTTAAAGTTTGATGTTCCTTGAAAAATTGTATCTGTGATTTTTCTTCGAAATATTATAACGTTCGAACTAATAAAGTGATTAAAATGAGCTTTTTGACGCTTATAGCAAAGACTTTGGAGTATCTAATTAAAATTATTTCAGTCGAGATAATAATTTTTTAACCATTTATTTTGCAAGTGTTTTGAACAAATGCCATTTGTAACCGGAGGGGAATATTTAACAATTTTAAAAAAAATGTGGATATAGCCTCGTTCATCACCTTCACGGACAATTTTTTAAAAATATGGTCACTTTAAGATTAATCGTAGAAAAATTATTTAAATGTAACGCTGCGTCGCTTCGGAACATATCGCTTGACTGGCCGAGCCGTACGGCACTACGGCGAGGCGCAGCAACCAGACGGATATACATACCTGCTAGTTTTACATGGGGTATACAACCGCTGCAGGGTTTCTTAAAGCTAATTGTTTTTAGGAAACTCACTCTTTGTCAATGGCACTCATTGTTAGAAACATTTAAGATGCAACTGTTCAATGGAAACTACGAGAAGATTGTGAGTATTCTTCCATCGGAATGGGATAGGATGTGATAGGATGAGATGGTAAGGGATAGGATGGAAACGATTCAAGGTAAAGATAAATGATTAATTAGGTGATTACCAGCAAGTAATAATTTTACATTCTGATGTATCATACATACACATACAGTATGTGTTCCACTGCTTTTTGCTAGAATTCACTCCTCAGTGCGAATTTCGGCAAATTTACTAAATGTAATTTTTATAGACGAATTTTCTTGTTTTGATAAATAAATATAATTCAGACCGTCTCTTTTAACAGAAATAAAATATTTCTCCGATGCGGCTGGATTACAATATATGAACAAGTACAATCTATTGAATCTCAGCTCAGCTTCCATTTCGAAGACTTTGTTATTAACGCTGAATGACATTATTTTGCAACAGCACATGGTAAGAATGCATGTGATGGTATTGGCGGTACTTTAAAACGCCTTGCAGCCCAAGTCATTTTACAAAGACCATTAGAAGACCAACTAACGACACCAAAAAAATTATTTGATTTGGCGACGGTAAACATTCCAAATATTAGTTTTCGATTCTTTACAGTAAAAGAGTATAATGATCATACAAACTTATTGGAAGAAAGGCGGAACCTGGCAAAAACAATTCCTGGGACAAGAAATTTTCACGCATTTAAATCACCGAATGCAGTGTCGCATTTTATTGCTAATTTTCCTATAGTTAATATTAAAGTGACCATATTTTTAAAAAGTTCTCCATGAAGGGGACGAACAAAGCTATATCCACATTTTTTTCAAAGTTTTGAATATTCCCCTGCGGTTACAAATGGCATTTGTTCAGAATATTTGCAAAATAAATGGTTAAAAAAATTATTATCCTGATTGAAGTAGTTTTAATTAGATACTTCAAAGTAGTGCTCTTACTATCCGGATATCCGAGTATCTGAATTACTCATTGTAACTCGAAATCCGGATCGAAATCCGGATCCGAGTCTCCGGACTTGGATCCGGATCCGAATATCCGGATTTGGATCCGGATCCGAGTATCCAGGCTTGGATCCGAGTATTCGAGTGACCGGTTTTGGATCTTTTATCAGGATGACTCCAATAGAAGGCTGTTGTTCTTTCAATTTTGAAAGTAAATAATTCGGGTATCCGGATATCCGAGTACCCGAATATAAATTTTGTGGGTATCCGAGTACTCGGATACTCAAGACTTGGATATCCGTAAATCCGAGTAATAGTAAGAGCCCTACTCCAAAGTCTTTGCTATAAGCGCCACAAAGCTCATTTTAATCAGTTTATTAGTTCAACCGTTATAATATTTAGAAGAAAGATCGCGGATACAATTTGTTCAAGAAACATCAACTTTAAAGGGCTGTAAAACCGACATTTTTTGATATTTTGAAAAATCCTTCGAGATGCGTCTATATGTCTCCAAAGACTACAAACTGTCCGCTTTCGCATGGAATGTCCCAAATATAGAATTAACTTTCAAGTTTTCAGAATCTCTTTAGTTACAAAAACGTCAGTATATTGCTACACAATCATGTTCAAAGTGCAAATATTTTTCGTATATTCTAATCTCCATAGATACATACTTGTTCGAAGCTGCACTCCGTTTCATTTTTCTGGTATTCATTATTGACGTATTCTATCATCCAGTTCACATGTTGTGCAGAATATAAGTACACTTGCTTTAAAATCCTTAAAAATAATCATAATTATATCGCGTTTGGTACTATTTTCATCAGAAAAACATCAGTATTTCAATGGTTACGCTGCTATGAAGATCAAATACAAAATTATAGAAATGGCTTTTCATTACCAGGTAGCGTACCCTCGCCTACTTTTGTTCTCGTACCCCTGGTGTGCATGCTCCGAAAAAGGTCGACCCGGGGAACATAACTGTCATAAAAAAAGGTTCCATTCAAGTATTTTCGGCTTGGAGCTGATGACCCGGCACCGTCGAAACATTCTTTCCGAGAATGTTGACCGTCATAGACGGTTGCTTGCCGTTTGTCAGATGGAACGGTTACGGATAGTGTAAATATCACCATAAGAAATGCATTGAAGAAAGTTTTACGGCAGCTAACCGGCGGCTTGCTGAACGGATAGTGTGAACATATTTCGAAAAATTTGCACGTCACTGCCTGTCGGTTGGCAAACGGCGTTAGAGGCCGTCTTCACCAGAGCCCCGAGCCGAGCCCCGAGCTCGTAATGCTATTCTTTACCTGATGCGCGGATACTTTGGGTTGTAACCCCGTAGAGTCGAACCAGGACTTGGTTAGCGTTCGGCGGAGGAGATGCCCGGGTCTAGGACTAGGGTCTTCAGTACAGTTCGAATTTGGTGATCTCACTGAGGTGGCCGTTTTTATGGTCATATTGTCCCGCAATTGGGCAGACGACCCTCGAGCGCGAACCGAGACCGACATCGTGCACCGTGTGGCGACTGCGAAAAGACAATTATGACCGTCGATGGCTTTACGATGGGAGAAGCTTTTGCCTTTCCGACACCGAAAAACGTCAAGCTCGACAACTTAAGTGTTAAATATCGCAAGACGTTTCCTTGCGAGTAATAAAACATCTGGTCGCCAAATATGCCCCGGACAAAATTCCTTTGCTGTAAGGAATATGTACTATCCATTACTATGCATATCTAAAGTTGTCGCTAGTGTAATGAACGATGAACTCGTGCGACAACAAAATGTAATATTAAATATTAATAAATAGGTTAGGTTTCCCAAGAGCATATAAAACGTTCACATTTGTTAACCCTGAGTCCCGTTCACATTTCGCGTAAGCGCCTGCCATGCTAGGCACCCGCCGTGCTAGGCTCCCGCCGTGCTGCGTACCCGCCGCGCTGGGTAACCGTCAAGATCCAATATGGCGCCCAGAGAAGAAATCCCCTCCACGACCCCCTCGCAACTAAGCATCGAGAAGAAACCCCCTCCACGACCCCCTCGCATCGAAGCATCGAGAAGAAACCCCCTTCCACGACTCCGTCATATCGAAGCTTCTAGAAGGAACACCGAAGCTTCTAGAAGAAACATCGAAACTTCTAGAAGGAATCCCCACCAAGGCCCCATTGGAAATTCCGGGTATAGGCCCGTCAATCAAGAGAAGTCAGGAGAGAAGTAGAGAGAAGCAAGACTTCGACTGTGCACCAGCCAAAGCCTTGAGCCAAGGGAATCACTCTCTGAAGCCTACTCATAACCTATTATTCCAAATCCTGCCTAGGTAGCTTTAGCCAGCTCCTGGGTTCCATCAGTCGAGGTAGCTTTAACCAGCTCCTTGACTTACCTCTCGAGGTAGCTTTAGCCAGCTCCTTGAGATCCTCCCAATCGAGGTAGCTTTAGCCAGCTCCTTGATTTACCTCTCGAGGTAGCTTTAACCAACTCCTTGACATCCTCCCAATCGAGGTAGCTTTAACCAGCTCCTTGAACAACATTCCGAGGTAGCTTTAACCAGCTCCTTGGAATCCTCCGAATCGAGGTAGCTTTAGCCAGCTCCTTGATTTACCTCTCGAGGTAGCTTTAACCAGCTCCTTGAGATCCTGCCTAGGTAGCTTTAACCAGCTCCTGGTGCGCTCCTTATACCAACCCAGTCATAACCTGAAACACAAAGGGAGTGTCCTTCCTGGCCAAGAGCACTCACCAGTCAGCAAAGCATCCGACCTTGCCAGCACTCGGCAACTAACTCCTAACCTAAAACTAGGTAGCTTTAACCAGCTCCTGAATTCCTACCGACCTAGGTAGCTTTAACCAGCTCCTGGATTCCTACCGACCTAGGTAGCTTTAACCAGCTCCTTGAGATTCCTATACTCTCATAACTCTCACCAAGAAAAGAAGGTGCTATCGCGAAAAGTACGTCGCGTCAATACAGGACTCTCTTATCGACTGAGTCTGTATTACGAACTCTATTGAGATACACCAGATGTCATTCGAGTCAGTGCCAGTTAATAATCGAGACAGTATCGATTGAGTTACCGACCGAGTCGAGTTATCGACTGCGTCAGTGCTGAAGTGAGTCGTGCCACGCTAAACCGGGTGAGTCAGTGCCAGCGTTATCCGAGCCAGTCAAATCGCTCGACTATACCAAGGCCAAACCATATTCAAATCTCATAAAACTCTTCACGGAAGATCTACCCCTCCTCAAAGACTAATTACTTGTAAAAGACTATTTCCCGTATTACCTTAGAGGACTATAAAGATTAGTTGTAATATAGAATTAAGTATTATTGAATAAATTGTTATTTTGTTATTCATAAAAGAAAAGGTCTCAGTTTCATTTAGTACACGTATCCTAAAGAACCCTAAGATCCTTGGCAAGCCGCTCTGTCGAGGATCGTGTAACGACGTAAGTGACAATTAATAAAAATAGACGCACAGTTCGTTACACTAGGACACAGATATTGGGTACACATTTATTTCGATAATATCATATCATAATATTTTAATAAAAGTTGTATTGTGTATCAACGAGTAAGAACCCTTCGGTTACAAACCGAAACGAATAAATGAAACATTTTGACAATTGAAGTACCAAATTCGACATGCAAGGAGTCATTCGATAACTTGTCAAAAAAACCGATTTCTGCAATTTTGAACTCTGTATCTCTTTTTGGGAGACAGTAAGGGTAATCATAGGAAGTCAAGTTTTTGCTCAATTTCTCTTACACTATTGCATGAAATATTGTAAAAAAAATCAAAAGGGGCACATGGTATACCATTTGTTCAGATTTTATACCCTATATAAACATCTGACCTTTGATAAATGCTAATTGCTAAATGTGCGAATGTACTAAATAGAGTGGAAAAAGCGTGCAATGCGAATTTATAGTGTTCCTACTTTGCGACCTCTGAGGTGTGTTTTCTTCGTAGTAAAAATGTCTAATTTCACGCTCCAATCGAGCACACACAACCGAGTCTCGGTCAGAATCTCACATTTTATTGAAGTCTATTTAAATCGGCAACGTGCAATGTTACAAACGTTAAAAACAATAAACAAAATTGTTGAGGAGTTCGTCAGCAAGACAATGCGATTCGACATACAATCAGAAAGCATATTGAAAAACTAACTTGAACTGAAATATAGAATTTATTATTTCTGAACTGAAATATAGAATCATTTTGCGAAATAATTGTATAACATAAATGTGCACAAAAATGAGAGATTAGGTTACGGACATTTAGAGAAGACTATTATTAGAAAAATAGCTGTTGTGCAAACTTTAATGTGTGGAATACTTTCTTTAAAGCGCTCCTAAATAATAATGAGTGATTACTACATGCATAGAGAGTTAATTTTGGCTAAAATAACGGAAAATTAAAAAACTGTTGGAAATTAATATCTCTACAAAACTAGTGATATTAAACAATTGCGCCAATGATACAAATGAGTATTTATACAAATTAAAGAATCTATTACTTAATTATTTTTTGGCCGGTATTCATAGGTGCGTTTTATTTCAGACTATCTAAAAGAGGTACAATTACAAGATGTTTGAAAGCAATCATACAACCAATGATACAAATGAGTATTTATACAAACTAGAGAATCTGTTACTTAATTATTTTTCTGACCGATATTCATAGTTGAGTTTTATTTCAGACTATCTAAAGAAAGTACAATTATAAGATGTTTGAAAGCAATCGTACAACCATATATTATTTTTTAGGAGAGATCCTAAATTCTTGAAAAGGAGAATAATCAAGATTTAAATCAAGCAGAAGATTCCTTGTTGGAGGAAACAAAGAAGATAATAATCTTAAGTACATATATTTTTATAAAAATAAATTGTTCAATACAAATAAATAGTTTATTCAAAATACTTGGCGGTCCTCATGTCCACATGTGTGCGTGCGTGCGTGCTTGCGTGCGCGCGCGCGCGCGCGCGCGTGTGTGTGTGTGTGTGTATTAAATTATAATTCAATATGCTATAAGTATAATTACGTATGTAATGTGTTTAGTGTTATTCCAAATAAATTACGACTGTAATGTATTTTGTGTTTTAAGATTTTCAACAAATTTCATTACGCATTTTAAATAGATATTAAGTAGTAAGAAAGTAACTCTAAATCATTAATACCGAAGTAACTAACATAAGACTATTGTGATTCGGACCGCCAAATATTTTGAATAAACTATTTATTTATATTGAACAATTTATTTGTATAAAAATACTTAAGATTATTATCTTCTTTGTTTCCTCCAACAAGGAATCTTCTGCTTGATTTAAATCTTGATTATTCTCCTTTTCAAGAATTTAGGATCTCTCCTAAAAAATAATATATGGTTGTACGATTGCTTTCAAACATCTTATAATTGTACCTTCTTTAGATAGTCTGAAATAAAACTCAACTATGAATATCGGTCAAAAAAATAATTAAGTAACAGATTCTTTAGTTTGTATAAATACTCATTTGTATCATTGGTTGTATGATTGCTTTCAAACATCTTGTAATTGTACCTCTTTTAGATAGTCTGAAATAAAACGCACCTATGAATACCGGCCAAAAAATAATTAAGTAATAGATTCTTTAGTTTGTATAAGTACTCATTTGTATCATTGGCGCAATTATTTAATATCACTAAGTTTGTAGAGATATTCATTTCCAACAGTTTTTTAATTTTCCGTTATTTTAGCCAAAATTAACTCTATATGCATGTAGTAATTACTCATTATTCTTTTAGGAGCGCTTTAAAGAAAGTATTCAACATATTAAAGTTTGCACAACAGCTACTTTTCTAATGCGTTCCTCGCGCGCCCCGAGACTTGGCGCACTTTTTTATACCTTTTTGTAAAAAAAGGTTATTTTTTGTGATATCACCAGTTTTGTAGTTTCAAATATCTTATCACGCATATGTTAACGTCAACGTCCTCTTTTATTGGAATCAAGGGTAACGAGGCCTAATGAGTATTAGAAATCTATAGAAATGGCTATTCTAAGTTCTTTGCGAATATCTCGAAAACTAAAAGAGACCGCCTGGTATATGTTTCAGGAAAAGTTGTTCAGAATGATCACCTTGACAACATATTTCAAAGTCATTGAAATCGGAGGTGGCTCCCCTTATCTACATATATACCAAAAAGTATAAGTACATACTTGTATTTTAATCATGTGCTTGCCACTTCATTTACCATTATATCATGGACCTGCAAGAGAAGTATGTGCAGAATTGAAATAATTTCAAATTCAGCCACAGTTAATACAAACAAACAGAAAGTATAGTTAATACAAACAAACAGAAAGTATAGTTAGTACAAACAAACAAAAAGTAATAAATAAATACGTACTTATGTTTTTATACATGTTATTTCTACTTCGCATGACATGATTCTCCTCATGGTATAACCATGCAGTAAAAATATATGGAAAACAAAGATGGTTTATCATTCATATAGCCTAAAGTAAATATACCTAAAAAAAAGTAATTATTACATTAGAAAAATAGCTGTTGTGCATTTTCATTAACATAGCCTAAAGTAAATATAAAAAAAAAATTTGAGAATATGAAAGATCCCACCACCATCTCTATCAAAAAGACGGTCCTCTTTCCTCTCCATATGCATATATCTACGTTTGTTTGTAAATATGCTTCAGAACAGTTGCATCGTAAACAGATCATACACTAGTATTCAAAGGTATTGCACGCATGCTACAAAATATGAAATGGGGTTTCAAATGGACAATTAAACTTAACAATTTAACACGATGGTACATCAAACAGAATTCAGAGTCACCGATTTAGAATTTTGACAGCTCTGCATCATGGTTGTCACTATTGAGGAATTCGGGTAAAAGTTGTGTCCTAATAGAAAGAAGTAGAAATTCTTCAAAACATAAGAGAAAACGAATTTTTAATCCACTTTTTATGATTCTAAATTTCCTTGAAAACATATTTTTTCAAGATCCCAACAAAAGATAGCAACCTTAGTTACTTTCCAAATCTATGAATTTTTTCATTAAGTTTTAATAAACCCAGCATGTGTGAAATACTTTTGAGCACCAGTGTAAGTGCTGATTTGCACTGACTGCTACAGTCGCTCTAAACCATGTGACGTGCTTTCCCGTGGTTTAGGCGGGTAATCACGTTCGCGGGATGGGGTTGCCGTGCTCAGCGGCGTCCAGGATTCCCCAGGTGAATAACGACTCGCGTTGGTATATTGTAAAACTTAACAAGACGTATTTATTCCTTAAATTCTAATTACAATACTACGCGGTGCAATATAATCGAAACAGTATCGCGAAGGTTGTCCCGCCCGGCGGTGACAACAGTGCGTTCGATGAGTCGCGCCGACGGTGTGGCAAGCGGGGCCGCGGATCGGGCCACTCGGTGGTCCGGTCGGGGCGCGGTGACGGCGGCGCGGTGTTCGGAGGCACGGTCGGTGTGGCGTGCGGTCGGCGCGGAACGCCGTTGCCTCGTCGCGATTCGAATCGGGGCGTGCACGGAGCCGCGGATTATCGTCCGCGGATTAACGGTCGTCGAGTTGATTGTCGCGATTCGGCGTGCAGAGCCCGGTCAACGCCCAGCCGCTCTGCGTCCTAATGGCCGTCTCTCGATAAGGCCCGGGCAACATCCGGCCACCCTATCGAGTTTCTATGGACCGTGCAGGGGGGAGAACCCGGTCAGCGTCCAGCCGTTCTCCTCCACAGTGGAGCCTGGGCAACGTCCAGCCACTCCACCGCGTTATCGGTCAGCGTCTCGTGGCGGGGTAGAGCCTGGGCAACGTCCAGCCACTCTACCTGCCTGAGATGTCGTGCTCTGAGTTAGTCGTTTGGAGCCTGGGCAGCATCCAGCCACTCGCAACTTTCTCCCGGAGCGTTCGTTCGGTCGTTCGATCCGGTCGGTTCGGTCGATCGGTCGATTCTGCCTTCCGTCGCGGTTCTCGCCCTATTTAACCCCCCCCCCCCGTTTACAATTTGTCTAGCGCGCACTTCTGCTAGATCGTCGCGGCGGAGTTCGTCCTAGCGGCGACGGCTGGTGTTTACCGCGGCGGGGGTCGACGGTTAGGATTTTTCGAACCGCGGTGCGACCGTTTCGTGACGTCCCGTCACAACCAGCCATACTCAACCTTTTCTTTTCTCGGGCCACATACATACATTTGCTACGTTACGCGGGCCACAACATAATACACCGTACCTCATAATATAGGGTGAACCAAAAATCTTGTAATTTCTTGAAAAAGGTGATTCAAGGGTGATTTGAAACAACTTTTTCCTTAGTGAAAATGTTAACTGAGGCTTTATTTATGGGTTATTAAACAAAAAACTCTACGCCGAGTCAACTTCTGCGTCAGTAAATGGTTTCATATGTTTACCAAGTATATGTACAACAAATTTCATATGACGCTCTTGACACCGCTGCATCTTGTGACATGGCCACTGACATTTTATTGTTGTAGCAATGACTTCTTAAAGAAATTTAACTTTTCGCATTTTATTAAAGACCCGTAAGGAAATGTGTCATTAAATGATTTGTGCTTCGTGGTATAATGGCGAAGAATGTTATATTTTTTAATATAATACTTTCACGACAAATCAAACAAGTTATCATACCGTGTTTGTTTGGCACAAAAAAATATTCTTTTTCCCAATTGTCTTGAAACACTCTGTGTTCGTCGGATATTTTTTGTTTGCATTTTGAAGATACTCCTGCCATTGCGGGCAATTAAGTTATAACATGACTTACAATAATATATTTCAAAGCAAATACAAATTTGATATGTATATTCGTTCCGTGTAGCTGGCACTCGAAATTATAGGAAACTAAATGGTCACGCATCGCCGGACATCGCTGATATTACGCAAATAATAATAAAAAAAAAAAAAAACAAGCGACAGTCTGTTACCGCACATCTCAAAATTAAAAAAATCTAAATTTCTATATACTTAAAAAAGTACCTTGTAATAAGTGTAACTATATCGGGCAGCACAAAAAAGCTTGCCGGGCCGCAGGTTGAGTATGGCTGCTCTAAACCATGGAACAACACTTCATGTGTGTTCATTTGTGCCCATAATTATGAAAGTGGTCTAAGTCAAAATTTAAAAAAAAATGAGTTTATCAGTTATTTCACACCATATTATTTTAAACTAAATTTATTCAATGTAATTTTTTTTTTTTATATGACTTAGACCACTTTCATAATTATGGGCACATTTGCACTCATGGGTGCAGTTGTGACTTTTCGATTACACTGGCTTATTTTATCAGGCAGCTCTTATGCGCAATAATTTGCACTGGCTTATTTTTTTTAAATGAATTACACTTTAGCTCGTCACTGTATATTTGTTAGAAAACGTATCCACTGTAATTATAGCCTTAGAACTTGCATATACTAACAGAAACGGGAGTAACAAACGTAGCGGTACTTACAATGTTTCCGGCGTTGCCTTCCATGACGATGGTTAGCTTCTGAATGAACTTCACCAAGGATGCCAGGGAGCGCACGTATAGGGGTCACAAATATTTGTATTGAATAGAGCTGTCGGAAAACCCGAATATTCGAGCAGCTCACGAACCGAACCGAGCTGAGACTCGGTTTTCGAGCCAAGCCGAGTAGTCGAACGCTGACTAAGGCTCGGAAGAATCAAGTGGCTCGTAAGAATCGAGCGGCTCGGGAGAATCCAGCGGCAGTCATGGTACCGTCGTAGACGAAAAGTATACATTGTATTCTTTTAGTCTACCATAGAATTCTCTCGCTAACTTATTTCAAAATATATATAAGCAACACATCAATGAGTCTGAAATATCGTCCAGGTTTTGCTCTGCGGGTATCATTTCTGTCTCCGTCATTAGCGACCCACATTATTGTTGTCAAAAGTATTCTTTCGCATTTGCATTAAGTACATATAAAAATAGTATGATATTCCAAATATAATTCAAATATGTACCTACTGATATTTATTGCACGTAAACCTCAGTGACATAAAGTTACATACCTATTTTTCATGAAAATATCAAAATAAAGACATCATGTCGTGTCATACAATATTTGTGAACAGTATTACGTCGAACGTATACTACGTAAAAAAAATTGGAAAAATCACGTGCAAGAATGTGGAAACTATAAATAAGTATATACTTTATAATGTTTATTAGTATTTTTTACATTATTTAACAAGTCCATTATTTACATAATGATTTTCAAGTAAAAAATATACGTAATTGAAGTTTCACAAACTAACTTAAATAAATGGAATTTAAAGCATGACAATGTCAATATACATTTCGTAATTGATAATGCAAAAAATATCACAAGTAGACTGCAAAAATATAAAATAATATAAAATCTTAGCCATTAAAAAAAGCATGTGTCCGATTTAACGAGAAATGATCAATTTATATGTACATACCTTCAATGAATTAAAAATGTCATAAAAAAATAGAATGATAAATATAATTATAAATCACTCTCAAAATAGAGAATCTTCTTACGTGACAAAAGTAATCAGTTATTTTTTTAGAGCCTGTACAAAAAGACATTCTCATATATGTATATGATACATGATAATATCATAAACATTAATAAAATTCTTGGATGTCCTATGGTGTGCTAAAAAATCTCGTAAAAGAATTAAAAACTTATAAGATAGCAGTATGATTTATCTATGCGAAACATGTAAAATATTGTAAAAGGAAACGTCGATAAAAAAATATTACAGTATTAATAATGATTACAATCACCATCAACCTGTTTTCCTTCACTATATTGGCTAGTAAAGACCACAAGAAATCGACTTGTAAAAATGATTTTTATTTAGTACGTCTTTTGTCAACGCTGATGGGTTAGAATTACAATATTTGAGAAATTCTCCTCATAATCAAATCTCCTCAAACATCATTTGATTTGTTCGATTTTTGCAGACAATCGATTCATCTGAGTCACTCGAAACAGATCCAGTTGCTTGTTCCTTTCGAACCGATGAGCTCACTCGATTCTATCGAGCCGCTCGATTCTCCCGAGCCGTTCGATTCTCCCGAGCCGCTCAATTCATCCGAGTCTCAGGGAACGTTCGAATACTCGGCTCGGCGCTTTTTCCGAGCCGGCTAACAGCACTAGTATTGAAGCGTGTAAACACAAGCCGTGCATTGACGCACTATACTATTATTCTATTTTTGTAATCTACATTAGAGTAGTTTCTAATACTATAATATTGTTTTGCATCACTTAATAATAATAATTTACAACTTTCTTATTATAGCGTTATTTTAGCCAAAATTAACTTTATATGCACATAATAATTACTTTTTTAGGAGTAATATTAAGTTAATATTATCGGTGTTTTTCGATAATAACTCGTTAACAAAGCTTCCGAGAACATTTTTTAAAGGAAAAAGTTGTTTAAAATCACCCCAGGAATCTCCCTTTAACGGCTTCTGTACTTAGTTTGGGACACCCTGTATATATATTGTATAGTAAAAGTTTAAACATAAATAGCTTGAATATAAAAATGTGATATTAACATGTCCATGAAATTAACAAGAATTGTACACACGAATGTATTTCAAAGTTGCCCCGTACCCACCCCCAGGGGCGGCGGGGCGGGCTATTTTCTATACAGGTGAATAGCCCCTTCGAAATCCTTAAGGTTAATTTGGAACATTTTTTAACTTCCCGATTTATAGGGAAGTTATTGTATTTGCCCCTAAAATGGAAAATCGATTTTTTAGCAGATCTCCATGTTTCAAGGTCATTGGAGTAATTTTAGGCTATTTTTAACAAATTGTTCGCGCGCGCGTGTGTGTGTGTGTGTGTGTGTGTGTGTGTGTGTGTGTGTGTGTGTGTGTGTGTGTGTGTGTGTATCAAAATGGTTGATGATGCAATCGATGTGTATCAATGTAACTTAGAGCTGAATAGATTTTGTTCTAATTCGGTCCAGTAGTTTTTTAGTTTTTTTAAGAAAACCTAACAGAATAACGCAATCTAAATGGGAGAATATAAATTTATGAGAGAATAACTAAACTGAAATAATATATATACATATACTATTACTATTATTATATTTATATAACACACACACACACAAACACACATATACAGGGTGTCCCAAACTAAGTGCGGGACCCGGAAAGGGTGGATTCCTGGGGTGATTCTAAACAACATTTTCCTTTGCAAAAATGTCCTCCGAAGCTTTGTTAACGAGTTATTAACGAAAAACCCCGACCAATCAGAGAGCGCGAATAGCGAGCGCTCGGCCGACCAGCGACGGTGCACAAGCTACGCGTAGCGTCTCCTACTCACCGTGCTCGAGGCTTGTACAAGAAACTCAAAATCTTTACGTTATCGGCCAATTTCTCCTAAACTATTCGATGAAAAATTATGAAAAAAATCAGGGACACGTTAGTTATCACGACACATATTATGGAATTTTTCGAGATTTTTTAATTTATTAGCAACGTTGCAAAAATAAAAAACGTGAGAAGACACGGTTATTGGCCGATTTCTGTTAAACTATTGGTTAAAAAATTATGAAAAAAATTAGGGACACGTCAGCTATCGCGACACATATTATGGAATTGTTTCAGATTTTTAAAATAATTAGTTAAGTTGTAAAACATAAGAAACGAGAGAAAACAAGGTTATTGGCCGATTTCTCTTAAACTATTGGTTAAAAAAATTATGAAAAAGATGAGGGACACGTCAGCTATCGCGACACATATTATGGAATTTTTTCAGATTTATGAATTAATTAGCCAAGTTGCAATACATAAAAAACGAAAGAAAAAATTGTAAAAATGGGGCTATTGTATTTTAACTAAACTGGATCTATGATCATATTAATTCAGTACATAAATATCACTAATATCATTGTTCTCAATTTTTTTTTCACTTTCTTTAACTTCATACGTCATAATAAAAAAGTAAAAAGCAATGTTTCCGTACTTCTCACGGATTGTAAATTATTCTACTATGTCATAAAACATTGGAAACTGAACAAAAATACTTATTGCGTAAGGAATGTAAGAAAATTATACCTGTTACTTGCTCTAATCGGTAAAAAGTACGGAAACATCGGTTTTTATTTTTTTTTAATTATGACGTACTAAAGTAAAATATGTTTAAATAAATTGAAGTTAATAGTATGACCCCCTCATTCGATTGTACCCCTTATGGAATAGTGAGTAAGTAGGCATGCAATTATTATCGATGAGACTCACCCATTCGGAGAGGAATTCACCTGCTGCTTGAACACCGATCCCTCTGGGTCAGTGGCCGATCCCGGTCGTTAGGGGATGATGCAAACCGTAGGTCCTGCTGGTCGCAGGTATTCGGTGCCACAAAAATACACCTTACGTTTACCACACTCCGCGTTCACCAACACTGATCACTTTATTGAAATTACCATTTGAGCTACTAATCACTTATAACCGCGGAACACACCGAATTAAAATCCCCACGGTGTTGAATCATTTTGGAACGAGATAGTTCCTACGTTTAAAAATAATTCAATGCGGTTCGCGGTGGTCGGTGCGGGTACTTCTCGCGATACATCCATTCCGCGAATTCCGCGTTGTCTCGGCAATCTGCAGCGAAGAAAAAGAAGAGGTTGAAGCCCTCAGCGGCGGAAATCATGATCGATACTAACGATTTTTTCCGAAGTCTCCTTCCTTCTGCCCTCGCATCCCTCCAGCGTGACTTTTCGGGGTGTAGCTTCGTCGAAATACTCGAAGTTGATTTGTTAATTGGCAACAATGAGGGAGGGCCTTCCTCGGCCAGCTTTTTTTGATGGAGGTGGAAGTGTCTCCTTCAGATCGAAAAGGTAGCGGAAAAATTTAGGGTACAAGGAAACGGTGTATGAGGAGGCGGTTATGAGTGTCTCGCAGATGCGGCCGTTTATGATCATGAGTATTGTCCTGCAATTTGGAAGGAACCATCGGCACTCGAGGCCGAAGACCGCGAGGGCGCGTGGAGCTTACCGTTAAAGTCCTTTCGATGCATTCGGAGGGATGAAATATGGAATTCCCTGTTATTAAAAAGCGAATTGGGGAAAGTCTTTCGCCGTCAAACATTTGGTCAACGGATGTTTCGCAGAGACTAACTCGTCACCGTGCCGAGGGTAAAATACAGCCTCGCCATCGGTAAGGGTCCGCGAGGTAATCATCTCGCCCTCAATGCCGACCGTTGCCGCCTGTCCGCGAAACAATGCAGTCATGAACTGTTACTCCGAAATTTCGTTTCTTCCTTCCTCATTGTTCGTAAACCTCTTCGAGCTATAGGGGAGGCTGTTTGCCTGTGTATTCAAAATTACGCGGATCCTTTACATTCACGTGAATGCGTGCATTTAGGTATACGTAAAATCAAGATCAACTTTTTTACCTTGTGCTGTTAACAGTGAAATATGCGATACGATCTGAAGAAGTGTCAGACCACTTAGGTGCTTCCCAAGCAACAAAATAGCTGTTTTCAATATTTCTTATACTTATTTTTCACGAAGCCACTTGAAAATGACTAAATTTTTCGAAAAATGTTACTGTTCCGCAGTGTAGTAACAGCACGAAAATAAATGTAACAATGAAGAAAGTTGTGTGATGGCTTACACGAACATCAGAAGGTCACTACATGTTCAGGGTGATAAAAAGCAAGACTTGGTCGCAGGATGAGAATACAATAGCTGTATTTTACCCTCGGCACGGTGACGAGTTAGTCTCTGCGAAACATCCGTTGACCAAATGTTTGACGGCGAAAGACTTTCCCCAATTCGCTTTTTAATAACAGGGAATTCCATATTTCATCCCTCCGAATGCATCGAAAGGACTTTAACGGTAAGCTCCACGCGCCCTCGCGGTCTTCGGCCTCGAGTGCCGATGGTTCCTTCCAAATTGCAGGACAATACTCATGATCATAAACGGCCGCATCTGCGAGACACTCATAACCGCCTCCTCATACACCGTTTCCTTGTACCCTAAATTTTTCCGCTACCTTTTCGATCTGAAGGAGACACTTCCACCTCCATCAAAAAAAGCTGGCCGAGGAAGGCCCTCCCTCATTGTTGCCAATTAACAAATCAACTTCGAGTATTTCGACGAAGCTACACCCCGAAAAGTCACGCTGGAGGGATGCGAGGGCAGAAGGAAGGAGACTTCGGAAAAAATCGTTAGTATCGATCATGATTTCCGCCGCTGAGGGCTTCAACCTCTTCTTTTTCTTCGCTGCAGATTGCCGAGACAACGCGGAATTCGCGGAATGGATGTATCGCGAGAAGTACCCGCACCGACCACCGCGAACCGCATTGAATTATTTTTAAACGTAGGAACTATCTCGTTCCAAAATGATTCAACACCGTGGGGATTTTAATTCGGTGTGTTCCGCGGTTATAAGTGATTAGTAGCTCAAATGGTAATTTCAATAAAGTGATCAGTGTTGGTGAACGCGGAGTGTGGTAAACGTAAGGTGTATTTTTGTGGCACCGAATACCTGCGACCAGCAGGACCTACGGTTTGCATCATCCCCTAACGACCGGGATCGGCCACTGACCCAGAGGGATCGGTGTTCAAGCAGCAGGTGAATTCCTCTCCGAATGGGTGAGTCTCATCGATAATAATTGCATGCCTACTTACTCACTATTCCATAAGGGGTACAATCGAATGAGGGGGTCATACTATTAACTTCAATTTATTTAAACATATTTTACTTTAGTACGTCATAATTAAAAAAAAATAAAAACCGATGTTTCCGTACTTTTTACCGATTAGAGCAAGTAACAGGTATAATTTTCTTACATTCCTTACGCAATAAGTATTTTTGTTCAGTTTCCAATGTTTTATGACATAGTAGAATAATTTACAATCCGTGAGAAGTACGGAAACATTGCTTTTTACTTTTTTATTATGACGTATGAAGTTAAAGAAAGTGAAAAAAAAATTGAGAACAATGATATTAGTGATATTTATGTACTGAATTAATATGATCATAGATCCAGTTTAGTTAAAATACAATAGCCCCATTTTTACAATTTTTTCTTTCGTTTTTTATGTATTGCAACTTGGCTAATTAATTCATAAATCTGAAAAAATTCCATAATATGTGTCGCGATAGCTGACGTGTCCCTCATCTTTTTCATAATTTTTTTAACCAATAGTTTAAGAGAAATCGGCCAATAACCTTGTTTTCTCTCGTTTCTTATGTTTTACAACTTAACTAATTATTTTAAAAATCTGAAACAATTCCATAATATGTGTCGCGATAGCTGACGTGTCCCTAATTTTTTTCATAATTTTTTAACCAATAGTTTAACAGAAATCGGCCAATAACCGTGTCTTCTCACGTTTCTTATGTTTTACAACTTAACTAATTATTTTAAAAATCTGAAACAATTCCATAATATGTGTCGCGATAGCTGACGTGTCCCTAATTTTTTTCATAATTTTTTAACCAATAGTTTAACAGAAATCGGCCAATAACCGTGTCTTCTCACGTTTTTTATTTTTGCAACGTTGCTAATAAATTAAAAAATCTCGAAAAATTCCATAATATGTGTCGTGATAACTAACGTGTCCCTGATTTTTTTCATAATTTTTCATCGAATAGTTTAGGAGAAATTGGCCGATAACGTAAAGATTTTGAGTTTCTTGTATAAGCCTCGAGCACGGTGAGTAGGAGACGCTACGCGTAGCTTGTGCACCGTCGCTGGTCGGCCGAGCGCTCGCTATTCGCGCTCTCTGATTGGTCGGGGTTTTTCGTTAATAACTTGTTAACAAAGCTTCGGAGGACATTTTTGCAAAGGAAAATGTTGTTTAGAATCACCTCAGGAATCCACCCTTTCCGGGTCCCGCACTTAGTTTGGGACACCCTGTATATATGCATATATACAGGGTGTCCCATTTTAATCCGCCACCACGGCTAACTTAAGAAATATGCATCGGATCAAAAAACATCCCGAACAAAAGTTTGATGGTTTGGAGGGGGACATCTGGTCCTCTCAAAAAAATTTCACCCCTACCCCCTTGGGGGGGAGGGGGGGTTACTTTAAAATTTTAAATAGGACCACCTACTTTTTATTGCAGATTCGGATTCCACGCCACAAAATATGTAGGTTTTATTTCAAACATTTTTTTTCATTCACGATAGGTGGCGCTGTAATCGCGAAATTTCGATTTTTCGCCTATCTCGATTTTTCGCCTATATATATATTACAATATATAATTATAATGATATAATTGTGATAAATACATATATATGAGTATATTTATACACGTATAAATATATATATAATCAATAACTACATATTGAAAACAAATGAATATACATAATATCCATATACACAGCACACACATACATACATATATACCCCAGGGGGGTAGGGATGAAATTTTTTAACAGTGTCAGATGTCCCCCTCCAAACCATCAAACTTTTATTCAGGATGTTTTTTGATCCAATGCATATTTCTTAAGTTGTCCGTAGTGGCGGATTAAAATGGGACACTCTCCGTATATACATATATAAGATTATAATCTTATATCGCTGGGTTTCCTTCGGGGGTTGGCAATTTAATAAATCCGAATTCGTTGCTCTGTAAATCAGGTGTTTTTATGTACATTAATTACAAGTTTTATTTACATCACTTATGCTACTCCTACCTGTAAATCAGGAAACGACATTCAAAGTGTATTCTCCAAAATGTCAACTCCCTTCAACAATAATGTTTCTTCGTTAATTAGGTTTTTAATTATTCTAACCTCCTATAATGACTCACGTGGCAATTATGTTTATTTTTGTTTTCTCCGCCGTATATGACGGTCCCTACCTTTCCTACCTGGGGCGCGGCAAAATTTGATCTTAAAGGAATACATTTTCTTTACATCTCCCCCCCTCGGAAAGGAAAATTTGTACCAATATCTTCGCCAAGGCAATTCGACGCCTCCTCCTCGTCCTCTTCTTCCAGTGTAGGGGTCGGAATTAGTTTTGTGATGTGGAAGAGGTTTGATTCCGCTTTTTTTTTGTGACCTGTATTTATCCTGTATATTGAGTCTGAGATTCTTTCAGCAATCTCGTAAGGTCCAACTTTTAGTTCGTCTAATTTTTTTCTGTTTAGTCTGTTGCCGTTTTCGACGTATACTCTATCTCCTACATTAAATTTATAAGATTTTCTATGTTTGTCAAATAGCGTCTTGTTATAATTGTGTGATTTTATCGTATTTTCAAGTGCTATTTTTCTGTCTTTGATCCAATCACTGTGTGATATTTCTTGTTTCAATTCCTTTGGTAAAATAGAAACATCTGTACCATAACATAGATATCTTGGTGCAAAACCTGTGACTGAATGCTCAGTGTCATTGTATTTATTTACACATTCCTGGGCTATTGTTGTCCAGGCTTTCCTCTTTCCTTTTTCATTTATTTTGCATCTAATTTTGTTCACTAATGTTTGATTCAGTCTTTCATTTAGGCCATTTGAGAATGGTGCATTTACTGCCGTGAAAATTAATGGTATCCGCTGGTCGTCTAGGAATTTTTTGAATTCTCTTGAGTTGATTCCCGGGTATTGATCAGTGAGAAGCATGCCAATGTTTTCTGTTTCTGTTATTTTAGTGACTAATTTTATAAAATCATTTGCATTCTGACTTTTTGAAGTTAAGATGAATGCATGTCTTGTGAAGTGGTCCACTAATAGGTGTAAATATTTTTTCGTTGATCTCGACCCTCCAAAACCTCCTATTGTGTCAATGGACATTATCTCGAAAGGTTTTGTGGCTGGACCCAGATGAGACATCAATCCGAATTTCCCGTGTCCTCTTGATTTATTTTTTATACAAATATCACAGCTCCTGCAAAATTTTTTGATATTTCTCGTCAAGTTTTTAGCTGTGTACCGTGGACTAATCGTCTTTTGCATCTGTTTAATTCCAATGTGACACAGATTTTTATGTATATTTCTCATGAGTTCAGTACTAAACTCCTCTGATAAAATAATTTTTTCTTTTCTTCCGACTTTCTTGAAGTAGATATTATGTTTTTTGATCAGTTTATTTTTTTTTTTTTTTTGAACTTCTTCGTTTTTATTCTGATCTGATAAAATATCTTCCGTTTTAATTAGGTTCACCATTTTCAATTGTTCTTCCATATTTTCATTTGGTTCCAATACTGGGTTTCTACTTAAGCAGTCTGCTTCTAGATTTGTTTTCCCTGGGGCGTATTTTATTTTGAATTCATATTGTGACAAGTAGTATGTTAAATCTCCTAGTTCCTCATCGGTCCTAGATTTAAGATTCATATTTTCCAGTGGTTTGTGGTCTGAGAAAACCGTGAATGCTTTCCCTATTAGCCAGTATTGCCAGTATCTCACTGCTTCTTTGATGGCTAAACATTCTAGGTATATTGCTTTTTTTCTTTTTTGATTTTCATTCAATTTTTTCGAAAAGTATGCCACTGGTTTTTCCTTTCCATCCGGTTGTGTTTGTTTCAGAATGGCCCCAACTCCTTCCATGGATGCATCTGTGTAAATATTAATAGGCAAATCTGGGTCAAAAATTTCTAGTATTGGTTGAGAGCATAGTAGGTTTTTTATCGTATCAAATGCTTTTTGGCATTCATTAGACCAAACAAATTGTTTATTTTTCCTTAATAGATTGTGTAGTGGATCTAAGATGATCGCGCTTCTTGGTATATACTCATGATAAAAATTTATCTTCCCCAGAAATTGCCTGATATTCTTCTGAGTTTTTGGAATGGGAAAATTTTTTATCGAAAGCAAATTATCTTTTATCGGTCTGATAGAATTATTCTGTATTATATGACCCAGATATTTTACCATGTCTGATGCAAAAGTGCATTTTGTAAATTTTAACCTGAAACCTTCCTTTTCTATCGCCTCCAGCAACTGTGTTAGATGATTAATATGTTCCGGGAAGGATTTAGAAAATATGAGGATATCATCTATATAGTTCACTGCAAAATCTGTAAGCTTATATTTTCTTAATATGTTGCTTAGGATTCTTTGGAAAATAGCCGGTGAAGTTTTCAATCCAAAAGGTAGACAAGTCCATTGGAAATGTCCTTCCTGTGTTACAAACCCCGTTTTTTTTCTATCTTCTATTCGAAGCGGGATAGACCAGAAAGCCGAGTTTATATCTAATGTTGAAAAGTGTTTGCAGTTTCTTGTTTTTGCCATCAGGTCCTCAATTAAAGGGAATGGTTGAGCTTGAGGAACTACTATTTTATTCAAGTCTCTAAAATCTATGCATAGTCTGGATTTTTTGTTTTCCTCTTGTTTAAATGCCAAAGTAACTGGCGCGGCGAATGGACTGTAAGATTCCTCTATTAGCTTTTTATCTAATAACTTTGATATTTGTTCCTCTATCTCCTTTTTGTCTTCCACCGTGCACCTGTAAGGTCGTTTGCAACAGTATCTGTCAACTAATAAGTCTATTCGCGCTTCGTATTCCTTCACCGTACCAATATCGTATTTATCTTTTGCGAAAACTGATTTATATTTATGAATCAGTTTATCTATTTCCGCCTTTTGATGTTGGTTCAAATGCGCTGTTGTTTTCATCTTCATTATTGTCGGAAATTTTTCCTGCTTTATTTTCTTGTAAATTCGAACTTTTTCCTTTTTGAGTTATTTTTAAATCTTCATTTTGGATCAATCTGAAATTCCTTATGATATCTAATCCAATCAGGAAATCATATTCGAAATTTTCTTGGTCCATAATGTATACCTCAGTATCTTTCTCTATTTCGAAGATTTTTATTTTTAAGGTCGTCAAACCATTTGCTTTTCTAACACCATTAATTGTTTTTAAATCTGCTTTATTTGAACTATTTCCCTTTCCCTTTACTCTTAGTAACTTAGAATTAACTAAAGAAACGTTTGAGCCTGAATCATAAATTCCGTATATTTCCAGTTTATTGTTTAGTAGTAGTTTGACTTTTATTAATGGTGTTATTACTCGTTTTTTTGATCCGTCTCATTTAATTCAGTTTCTATCACCGAGTTATTTACATGTTTTATAGAATTTTTCTTTGCTTTATCATCCTCTTTTGTTCTAAACCAGCATATCGCTTCCGGGTGGTAGCGGGTGCCCTTATTTAATTTTTCGCACATTTTGCATGGCTTCTGTTCCTCATTTTTGTATCTGTGTTCTGATTTATACTTCTTTTCTTACCTAAAAAATTCTTTTTATTTACCATGTGTTCATACTTACTGACTTCGTAAAATAGGTCCGTTGTGTCCTTCAATGCTTCCCTATCAATTTTATTAAGTATGAACTCTGGTAAGCCAGCTGCAATAAGATCTATTAAGGTGCCCGTATCAATCGATCTTCTCATGTCCAATAACAGTCTTTCTTTCTTTAATGTATATTCTAACAGTGAACCATCCTTATATTTGTATAGTAGTGCATAGGTAACTGGGTTCCATCCTTTATTTTCAAATGATTCACAAAATTTTTTTCTCCACAATGACCATTCTGAGTTTATTGTTAGTTTTATAATCATTGAGCTATACCAATCTACACAGGACTTATCCATGAATAATCTGAGTACTTCAATTTTTTTCTCGTCTGTTATTACATTGAAGCGTGTACATTCCTTTTCAAAGATGTCAATCCATTGCCTCGCATTAGGATTTTTGCTGGTGAATTTTTCAATTACAAATTTTTCTGCAATATTTTTCAGGTTTTGCTGTCCACTAGCTTGACTGTTTTCTATCAGTTTTTCTAGGATTTTTTCCCAAGTATTTGTTTCTTTTGGATGGGCAGCACCAAGTTTTTCTTGAACTATCTCTTCCAAAAATTGGTCTCCAAATTGTAAATTACCATCTTCATCTATGTAAATTTTTGTAAGTTCGTCTGTCATTGTTATCCACACTTTCCTAGTCTGGTATCTTTTTTTTAAGCTATTCTTTATTTTATTAAAGGTTGTTGTTTTTACTATTTCTTTATGGTAAGTGGCTGCTTGTAATTCTTCTGGTATTGCATAAACCTTATCATCCTTTGTGGCAATTGAGGTTATGCAATACATACTTGATTTTGTATCACTTGCCGGCAACAAAGTGAACTCAAAACAGAGTTTCTCCATTTTTACCAGATTTTATGACTCTAAATGTCGTTTTATAAGATTATAATCTTATATCGCTGGGTTTCCTTCGGGGGTTGGCAATTTAATAAATCCGAATTCGTTGCTCTGTAAATCAGGTGTTTTTATGTACATTAATTACAAGTTTTATTTACATCACTTATGCTACTCCTACCTGTAAATCAGGAAACGACATTCAAAGTGTATTCTCCAAAATGTCAACTCCCTTCAACAATAATGTTTCTTCGTTAATTAGGTTTTTAATTATTCTAACCTCCTATAATGACTCACGTGGCAATTATGTTTATTTTTGTTTTCTCCGCCGTATATGACGGTCCCTACCTTTCCTACCTGGGGCGCGGCAAAATTTGATCTTAAAGGAATACATTTTCTTTACACATATATAGATGTTCGTTTAATGCGACGTCATATAGCAACAATGTTGATAAGTAGAGAACTATTAAATTTCTCCGAATACGAATAATTTTCTAATTAGTGACAATTAATAATGGTAATAATAAATTACAACTCGCAACTCGGGAAGTTCTTTGCGTGGCCCGTAAAGGGTCACACACAAAATAAACATGAATAGCTACAGGCATCACTACTCGCGAGCTCGCGAAGCGAGCGAGCAACACGGACTAGCTAGTTTGTACGATATTTAGTTCTCAAGATATTTGACAGTCTCAAGTTAAACGAAACACCCTGTATAGTAAAAGTTTAAAAAGTAGTAGCTTAAAAATATAAAAATATTGATATTGACATGTCCGTGAATGTAACAATAATTGTACACACAAATGTATTTCAAAGTTGCCCCCTACCCACCCGCAGGTGCGCCGTGGGAGGCCTATTTTCTAGACAGGTGAATAGCCCCTTCGAAATCCTTGAAAGTTAATTTGGAACATTTTTTTGTACGATGTTTAGTTATTTAGATATTTGTCAATCTCAAGTTAATTGAAAAGTTCAATGAAACACCCTGTATAGTAAAAAATTTAATTAAACGTAAGTAGCTTGAATATAAAAATGTGATATTAACATGTCCATGAAAAATCACTTCGAAACTCCTTTCACGAAGGTAAGAACGTCACGCCGAATCCTTGGTCCAATCAGCAACGTCCTGTGGCCACATTTCCTCACCCTTTCCTCATTCCCCCTTGCCACCAAACTTTAGGCGTTGACTACGGAGTATCTTAAGTGAAAATTTTGGAAATCCGGATTTTGAAAAATATAAATCAAAATATCTCCGCTCAGAAGGCACGTAGGACAAAATAAAAAGCACTTTCATTATACAAATCGAACCCAAACTATCTATTGAGACCATTAAAAAAGTAATCGGATAATCTGATCGATCGCTATTGAAATTCGACAATTTTTCGAAACGATGTTTCGCGTTATGATACACGGGCTGCCTTGCGCTGCACCTCAACTTGGCGCGAGGCACTAGCGTGCCTCTAGATAGATAGAATAAACGACAAACTCTGGAAACAGCAAACTATGAAACACGAATTCAAGAAAAACTGGAAAACTCGTGGTCAGTACCCTATCCTCTGTAAGTAGCCCTATTCTTTTTTTACAAGCTCTGTGGGTATCATGTGTTTTGTTTGCTACCCTGGGCCCCGGCGTAGCAGCGCATAGTGGTGCGAACGTGCGGACTCCACTACCACACTTGCGTGGGTCCTGTATGTGTACCATTCCTTTGAAGATTCGTCGAAATACCGACTTCGGATGGATATGGCTAGAGCCGAGCGCTGAGCACGGTTAATGAGGTGCAAGACCCTCGAAGGCTTTGTCCTGATGTCGTCTAACTCTCTCTACCTCGGTCTGCACTCCTCTAGACACGTGCCAGAGTCGGGCGTTTAGCTGCGCAGAAGACGAAAACTGGACCCTCTGCTATCGAAAGTCACGGAGAATCAAGCAAAGTCAGGGAAAATGGGCCTCTCACAGGTAGAGATGCATTATGAGCTCGGGGCTTGGCTTGAGGGTCTGGTGAAAACGGCCCCTTAGTGTGAATGTCTCCATTGAAGAAAGTTTTGTAGGCGGCTAGCCGGCGACTTTTTGACGGATAATGAGAATCAGCCTGAAATCGAGCCGTCCGATGGAATCGGACCGTTCGTTGAAATTGGGACGTCCCACAGTGTGACGAAACGCCGATCTAGCAAGACAAAAATATTACGGCAAAGAAAAACCGAAAATAATTGGTTTATAGAGCTTTTCACCACTAAAAAAGATATTTGTGTTAGAAATGTTAAAAAAAAAACAAATTCCCACCTTTAAAAATTTAATGTTAGTTAATTTTTATAATTTTTTATCGATTAAAATATTCGATCAGAAGTTTTTGTTTTATAATTGATTGGATAGATTAATTTTGAAAGATTTCAGATTTCTAAAGCTCCTTCCATTACATATTTTTTGAAAAATTAAATTTTTATTTAAAAAAAACAAAATTTTGCTATTCTCCACTATTTTATTACGTTTTGTTTTTAACTCGTGAAATACAATTTTATTATCATTTTCAACATGCAGATACAACATTCGTAACTACATACACAATACTCATACGTACTCTAAACACTCCATTATAAGTATTATACAATTAACACAACGCAATGTAACGTAAAGCAACAAAATGACATAGGCGCAAAGTAATAACATAATATTTTAATAGTAAAAATTAGTATGCGCTATAGACACACACACACGTACACGTATACATATACATACACGCACACGCGGGCACACTCACACATATGTAACATAACATAACATAATATAATACAATAAAGCATAGACTGTAATGACAAAACTATTTAGAAATTAACTAATCAGTATCAGTGTCGGCCAAATCATCTGCGGGATGTAATTCTATATATGGTTCTTCTAAGAAATGTAATACTTCAGGAATCAAACGGAACGCACCGCGCCGCGCTGCATCTTTAACAGTCTACAGCAACACCAATACATATAAGTCAGAACACTCTACGAATAAGTCAATTTTACAGATAATACTTCAGCGAATATCATGTTATTTTATCGGCGTTTTCAGATCCTGATTTCCTGTCGAAACTTGCAGGATAATAATTTGTTAATAATTTTCGATGGTTTCAAAGTAATTTTGCAACCTGAAAAAATTCACACAGCATGAATGTTCTTTCTCAATTAAAATAAAGAAAGAATCAACCAAATACGACAGATACTTTTTGAGATAACAATTCTTCACTATAACGCTATTTCACAGAAATGACGCGAGGCTTTCTTTATACAATAAAAAATATGGGATATCATTTTCTGTCTGAAATCTGTATATATGTTTTCATTAGCTTATGAGTCTAACTTGCAATTTAGACCAAACTGAATGTAATATACGATCATATAATGTACTAAAACCTTACTTGTAATTTGAAAGCAAGGGCTGTAGAACATGACCATTTTACAAGTGTTTGAGAAATAAAAAAAAAAAATGTTTAACTTAAGTTTCACTAACGTAAGACATCAATAAGCAAATATGAATACAGCTAAAAGTTTGAAAATAATATGCATTGCTTAAAAACACTCAGACAAATCACACGCTTTTCCACGACGCATAAGTACGTAAGGTTTGAGGTCGAATTTTTCATTAACAACGTTCATATTTTTAATAATATTTACATTTTTAGACATAATGAGCATGATGTAATACATTTACAATAATTATTTTAATTTTGAAGTCAATGCTCAAATTAATTTTTGTCGTGCTAGATCGACGTTTCGTCACACTGTGCGTCCTTTGGAATCGGGCCGCCCGAATGCATCGGGCTATCCGGTCGTTCGTATGTCACGGGTACCCGCCCGAGACCGCTCGATTTTTGAAGGCCTGGCCCGAGCCCGAAATATCGGGTACCCGCACACCCCTACTCGCGACCGAATCTGAGACATATTGGTAAATACCTCAGCGTATATTGGTAAATACTGTGAGAGCACCACCGCAACTCAGGAAGCTCTATAATTGGGTTAGAACAGGTTAGAATAAGGCTGACAAGCTTCAAATTTTTAATTTTCAGAGTTTCAACCTTCAAATTTCAAATTGTTAGAATTTCAAGCTTGAAATTTGCAAATTCCGAAATCTCAAGCTTCAAATTCTTAGAATTTCGAGTTTTAAATTTCCAAAACTTCAGGCTCTTAATTTTCAAGCCTTCAAGATTTTGGAATTTCAAGTTTCAAAAATTAAAACTTCCAAGCTTGAATTTTTCAATTGTTGAAATTCTCAGGTTTCAAGTCTCAAGTTTTGAAATTCCAAATTTCCACGTTTTAAGCTTTCAGGTATTCAGTATCAACTTTTTACGCTTTATACTTTCAAGTTTTTACTGTCAACGCTTTTAACTCGAAAGGAAAAATTTTCAAGTTTCAGGCTTCCAAGTCTTAGTTGTTTAATTTTTAAGCTTAATAAATATTTGAATCCAAATAATATTATTTCAGATAATTATTTCTAATACATTTGAAACGAAATATAATTTCAAATAAGTATTTCAAATGTATCCTACACAAAAATATTATTTTAATTAATAATTCCAATTCATATAAACAAATAAGTATTTTCAAATATCCTTCTACGTAAAAATAAGAAATAAAATACAGTTTGAAATATTATCTTATTTAAATGATAGTATTTCAATTAGTGTTTTCAGTACTTTCTATTTGAAATTTACCTAGCACTGCATACTGGTGCAAACGAGTTTTCAAAAATAGTGCAACAATGTGTTTGTAGTTGAATAATGTGTTAGTTTTTACAAATTCACCATCAAACAGTCGGAACGACCCGATATAATTGTTTTTACTTTTCGCCACTAGATCGGATAGCAGCAATAAGTAAATACCAATACAGAGGTCTTTGAGATTGGTACAAGTCATGGGACTCGGTCTTGAGACTTGTTTCGTGACATGTTTTAGTGTGTGTAGGCTACTTTAAAATGATAAACTTCACTAAAAGCCATTTTCATGCTGTTTAAAATAGAGAGAGTGATTAGAGAAAATGATTAAAATATTAATAACCACCGAAATTAGCAAGCAATTAGAAGCAGAAATTAGGGCAAAAGGCATCAAAACGTAGCTTCGTAATGGAAAATAAAGTTAATTATTTCACTTGCGGTTCGTTATGGGTGTGCGATTGATATTCGCGATCAGGGTGCTGGCTAGACAGAAAGTGCAAAGATACGTTGCAACGATAGCGAAAGAAAAAAAATTGACTGGGGGAATTTGTAGTTTGGAAGAATACAGCAGATATCTTCGGTATGGATCTGGCCACGGGTGACAATGGCGGCCGCAGCTATTGGCCCGTTTCACAAGCACGGCCCATATCAATACCCCTTTGTTGCACATGACTGAGTTCGGGATAAAATCCTCTCCTTTCTCTAGTCCCGGCAGAAAGCCGGGGAAATAATGCGCGAACTCCAACTCGCGGACAAAATCCGTTGGAAAAATATTTCTTACGCTCCTATGGAACACCTCGAGCGTGGCCGTGCCATTTTGTTCGAAGATATTACACTTTCGGTCTGTGGTTACACTCCTTCATTGTAGTCAAACAATCGGGACATTTATTTGTTCCGAGCTATTTTTGGAAGAGATTAGAAAACAGGCTGCTGGAAGTAAATAGTTGGACAATAAGTTGAGAAAGTTATTATTGTTTCTTATCTTACGCGATGAAATCAATAAAAAGTGCACATAAATGATGCATCCACGATTTTTTCATCCCTAACAGTGGTCCAATAAGGAAATGAATTATATATAGAATTAATCAGCCTTCAGGTGACAATAAGTTACAATTATTCGATATTCTAGAATATTCCTCCTTATTAAAAATAGACGGTCATTGTTTTCTTCTATGGAATTTACTTTTTGCAATATTGCTGTAAAATTTTAGTAGAACCTAACGATAATTATAATATGCAGGGTGTCCCACGCAACGGAGACAAGCTATATCTTCAAAACGCTTAAAGATAGAAAAAAATGTCATAAGGTAAAGGTATCGGACGGTGTATAATATGCAAATAACATTGTGCACTTTTAGGCATCGGTGCATCAAAAAAATGCAACTGTTACGAGCCGGGGCCGAGTGCAACGCTTGAAGCCGGCGAGTGTGTGTGTGTGTGCGTGCGTGCGTGCGTGCGTGCGTGCGTGTGTGTGTGTGTGTGTGTGGGGGGGGGGAGCTGTAGGATGCGGACGAACCTAATGCGAAATTAGGGAGCCGCAGGATTCTTAGTTGAGCCTTGTAACTTTTTAAATGATAAAAACAGAAATACAACTCGAGCAGTAAAGTTATATTTCGTGTGGATACGTTCGATTACTATTAATGATTGTGGAATTAGATTGTAGGTTCAAACTTTAACTCAAGATTTAAAAGTTAACTTTAAAATATATTGTAAAGTTTTGGTCCACGCAACTTGTGCACCTCTATAACTTCCAAAATATGCGTTGCACGAAAAAATTTTGTATACAAAAGTTGCATGGTTTAAAGGGGTACATTCTGTAGTGCATTTATTCTTTTTATAGGTGGAGGCGTTTCGGAGATTTTAAAGTCAACTTGGTTTTTTTAAATGGAATACTATATTTTTTATATAAAAATACGGAAGAATATCGAATTCTGAGTAAAAAAAGTATTGACCTTTATTAGCCCTAAACCTAATAGCTAACGATTAATTGTACTTTATTTCTTGAAAATTTTGTCTACGTAATATCAAGTTGGAGATTCAACCCTGATTCGACAGCGGGAGAAAGGAGGTGTCGCCTTCGAGAATCGGACGAAGAGTTCAGTTAATTCCGAAGCCTGTTATAGAGTAATGAATCGATGAGTATTACCAATGTGATATAGAAATATGAATGTTACTCTTATTCACATATACAAATAATAATTGTTCTAAACATTCTTTTGTATGTGTTGTGACGTGCTTTTCGTTCTCGAGCCGTGATACGAGGCCGAAAGCACGCCACAAGTCCTTGCCGATCTCTTCACGCCTTTACGAGACCCGTAGAAGGTTCTCGAGCGCCAGGTACCTGAAGATACCGGCATGGAGAAGTGCAACTCGCGAAGATCTTAGTCTGGATAGCTCGTACGAACTCGTGGAGAAGGGCGTGGGTTATGATCGAGCAACAAGGATCCGCAGAATTTAGCTCCCACGGCGGAAGGCGAATAATTCGAGACACGTTAGTTAGTAACAAAAAGTATCTATTGAGGCCTCAAAGGAACAAGAACGAGTAAGACAAAGAACAGCAGTGTACACCTTAGCGCCGGTCGCCACGTGACAGGGTCGTCTCGCCAGATTCTCTACAATTCGCGAATTTCGACTCCTCGATACCCACTCGTATTCGAGAGCCGAATACGAGCGATCTCCCTCACGACGCGACCACCGAAAGACTTCGACGATGCAGCTACTCGGTACCCAAACCGGGAAGGCAGAAGGAGGTCCTTACCCTTCGATACTCCTGAAGGAACAGCACGAGCCGTTATGTCGGCTCGCGCGAGATCCCGATCGCGCTCCCCCCACCCGCTGGGCCTTAACGAATTGGTTACACGCGCGCGACATCCAACATCGCCCAATTAGAGCGATCCGCGGAAGACGGTGTCGGACGCTGGCTCTCTCTGGCTTCTCTTCGCGCAATCAGTCAGTGGTTTCAGCCGTTCCGAAGCGCCCCAGGCTTTCTCCCTACTCCCCCCGACGCAGACGACGCACAGTGGCGGATTTCGCCGAAATCCTGGCCAAAAGTCGAAAAAATTTTTTCCTTAATTTAAAAAATCTGAGTATTGTATTGCATTTATGGATCATCAAAGCATAATTTATCACTAGTGTTAATTTTAATTGTATGATCCTATTGGAGATATGAGGCCTCAAACTTGTTACTTTTATAATGTGAAGTTTTGAAGGCAGAATTTAGAATGACTTTTCATTTAATATCGAACTATAATGTTTTTCTCTCTGCATTGGTAGCTATTACACATACTCTAAATTAATAAATATTCTAGTGTAGTTGCTTTATTTCACTTTTTACAAGTGTGATAGAGAAGAATATAAGGAGTATACATTTTTTTTTCCTTCTGCTAAGGTAATAGTAGTTATGATGTAAGCGAATGTAGGCATTAATTTTTTTTTTTTTAAATAAACTTTGAAGGTTCCTGAACAAGGACCCGTTGAGTTTTTGTGCGATATTTTGCGATATTTTAAGTTATTATTATTTCTTTGCCGTCCGCGCCGCACCGTTAGGTCATGTAGTGGTATGACGCGGAGCGGATGGGGCGGCAATATAAAGCGGTACATTTATGACATGGGATTTGGACCGGTCCATTCATGGTATTATAGACTGATTACTTGACTAATGTCCCTAATTCTATACCCAAGTGACTCTGCTAGTTAATAAGTAGTACGTTTATAGTATAGAGGTAAAAATATGAAACAGAAAAAACGCGTTTATGGAAATACCGCTCGCCGATTTTTCAGGAAATCCTCTATATCTGCAAAAATTACGGGAGTGGATGAAGACATAATAAAACGTTTCCACGTAATTCTAACGACAATTTCAAGCAATCACCCTATAAAAGTAGACCTTTTTCAAGCATATTGTCTTGAAACTATAGAGAAATTCGTAAAAACATATCCTTGGTACAACATGCCACCTACTGTACACAAAATATTAATACATTCCGCGGACATCATAAAATACACAATCCTTCCGATTGGGCAACTGGGAGAAGAGGCACAAGAAAGCCGCAACAAAGATATTAAAAGTTTTAGGGAGCGTTATTCTAGAAAATTTTCTAGAACAGCCACAATGGAGGACATTATACATAATTTGCTTATTTCATCTGATCCATATATTAGCAGCACGCGGAAAAGATATCCCAAAAGTGTGATGCAGTTTTTAAATATACCCAACATGGAAGGAGTAGAAGGAGGAGAAGGGGGAGAAGAAGATGAAGAAGAAGAGGAGGAACAAGAGGAAGAAAAAAAACAAGAAGAAGAAGAAAAGGAGGAAGAAGAAAACCAAGAAGAAGAAGAGCATGACATACAGGGTGTCCCAGAATAAGTGTAAGCCCCGGAAAAGGGTGATTCCTGGGGTGATTCCAAGCAACTTTTCCCTTAGCGAAAATTTCCTCCGCGGCTTTGTTAACGAGTTAGTAACGAAAAACACCGACCAATCAGAGAGCGTAGATAGCTAGCGCTCGGCCGACCAGCGACGGTGCTCAAGCTACGCGAAGCGTTTACTACTCAAGATCTTTACGTTATTGGCCAATTTCCCCTAAACTATTGGATGAAAAATTATGAAAAAAAGCAGGGACACATTAGCTATCGCGACACATATTATTGAATTTTTTGAGATTTTTTAATTAATTACCCAAGTTGTAAAAAATAAAAAGGGAAAGAAAAAAATTGAAAAATGCCGATTTTGTATTGTAGCAAAACCGGATCTATGATCACATTAATTCAGTACATAAATATCACTAATACCATTGTTCTCAAATTTTTCACATTTTTTAACTTCATACGTCATAATAAAAAAATAAAGAGCAATGTTTCCGTAGTTCCTACGGATTGTACATTAATTCACTGTGTATCAAAATAATGTAAATTATAAAAAAATACTTATTGCATACGGAATGTACGAAAATTCCATGTATTAGTTAGTTGCTGTAATCGGTAAAAAGTACAGAAACATCGTTTTTTATTTTTTTAATTATGACGTACCAAAACAAAAAATGTTTAAATACATTGAGGTTAATATTATGACCACCTCATTGGATTGTACCCTACATTGGATGGTGAATACAGTAGACATGCAATTATTAATTATCGATGAAACTCACCCATTCGAAGCGGAATTCACCTGCTGCTTGAACACGGGTCCCTCTGGGTCAGTGGCAGATCCCGGTCGTTGGGGGATGATGCAAAGGTAGCATAGGCCCTGCTGATCGCAGGTATACGGCGCAAAAGAAAAACACCTTGCATTTATAACACTCCGCAGTCACAAACACTGATCACTTTATTACAGGAGCACTTGACCTCCTAACCATTTATCACGGGGGAGATCTTGTATAGGACGAAAATTGGCACTACGTACTGGTCAATCTGGATAACTTTCGCGGTAAATCAGTTTTGCGGCGTTCGCGATGCCGTGGGATTCCGTAAATAAAAACAGATTTGGCACAGTTCGGCGGCGGAATCACGACCGACACTGACGGTTTTTCCCGAAGTCTCTTCCTTCGTACCCTCGCATCCCTCCAGCGCGACTTCTCAGGGTGTAGCTTCGTCGAAGTATTCGAATTTGATTTGTTAGTTAACACGACATGTGTGGGTCTTCCTCGGTCAGTCTTTTTAGTGGAGGTGGAATGAGGTGGTCGTTCAGGTCGAAAAGGTAGCGGAAAATTTAGGGGAGCAAGAAACGATTAGCTTGCAAACGGTTACCAGTCTCTCGAAGATCGGTACCCGAGGTCGAAGACTACGAGGGTCGCGTCGCGCTTACCGTTAAAGTCCTTCCGATGCATTCGGACTGATGAAATATGGCATTGGCATTCCCCGATTTTAAAAAGGAAAGTCTTTCGCTGTCAGACATTTGCTCAACGGATGTCTCAGAGAGACTAACTCGCCGCGCCGATTGTACAGGGTCATCCACTCAAGTAGGAACCCGCGCGCGCGTGCACCTCACGGATAGGCACTACTACAGTGACACTGTAGATGCATCTGCCCCCTATAGGCTACTGCTAGAAGTAACGGTTCTGTAGACGCTACCAGAGGGCCCAACGTGCCTTTGGCAGCTGTGAGAGAGAAAGGATGAGAAATGAGTGAGAGAGAATGAAGGCCCCACGAGGACCGTTCGGCCGCAAAGTGTTCTAATGAAAAACACCTGGAGTCACATTGTAACTCAGTCTGTCTTGCTTGTGCCTATGCTCTGACTCTTTCTCCTAAGGTTCTTCGACAGTCCTACGGTGTCCTACGCTTTCGCTACTCCGTTTGCTGCGACCGAAAGCGCATTTTACTTTTCGATGCTTCTCGGCCGTGCTTCTGAAAAACCCGTAGCACCGAAATTAAAAAACTTAGAAAATCTTGAAACTTTGTATGAAAATAAAATGGTTCATTCCTGTTACAAAATTATTTTGTTTTTTGTACCATATTGCAATTTGAAGGGTTGAAATCACCTGCCTGTTCAATAAAATGTGAATTTTTCATTTTCGTAGAATATTTTGAGAACTGTAAGAGTTAACGAAAGAAAATTGAAATAAAAGTTGTATCATTTTTTATATATATATATTAAAAATTAACATTTTCTTTAAGAGGCAATTTCAATCCTTAAAATCGCATTATGATACGAAAGAAAATAAGTTTTGCAATAGGGAAGAACTATTCCACTTGCAGACGGAGCTTCACAATTTTCTTAATTTTTCAGCTCCCTAATTTCTCTTATCTGTAAATTGCAGCTACAAACAATTTTCTCGGCCCTTTGACTGGAGAACTTTTCCGGCATGACAACTAATTAGTGTCACGTATTTCTCTAAATTTCCATGTAACAATCTTTGTCAAATGTTTAGTGTTGATTCTCAATCAAATATTAAATGAAGACTCAATCTATTTTTTAATAGTTAAATATACGCGCAATATTTATTCTATATAAAATATCTAATCTTAAACATTTGAATCTGCAATTTCCATTAAAAAAATATCGAAATCTTCAATTTTAGAATTTTTAGTTTTAACTCGAAAAAGGCCAACTTAAAATCTTAAAACTTTAAAGTTTGTTTTCAAATATTCCGTTTCGAACTTTCCAATTGCTAACTGCGACTCGTCAAATATCCGACTTTACGACTTCAAATTCCAAATTCAAATCTTTAAATATTCAATTTTAATACGCGTTGCTATATTTTCAAATCTCGAACTTTAACTTTTAAGATCCTCAAACCTCGAAATTCTTCAAATTTTCTTAAAATCTTCAATTGTAACTATTCAAATTTTCTGTTTCATATTCATACTCTACAATGAATTAAAAATCAATATTTTTCTCAGATCGAAAAGTGTGACTCCAAAAATATTTTTTTTTTTTCACTGTTTCAGAAAAATGTGTAACCAATATTTTGTGCTACTATGGGTAATTTTCTTTTTGAAGGGGTTGTTTTATTGTATGGGAAACTTCAGACTAAATGAGTAAAAAATTTCCTATAAAGTGAAGCTGTCACGAATAATCGTAACTTTGTGCTACACTTATGTATGGATTTGTTTAGCAGTTGAACAGAGTTGTCCTAGTTGATAATTGGTGGCCTTGAAAAAGGCCGATTGGTGGTTCTGAAAAGAGCCAATTTAAAATTCACAGCAGTTGCTGAAAATGGCCACCCCTCGCAAGGAGGCATGCACGTATCCTTTTTTTTAAATTTTCAAAGACGTTCTGTAAGACGCGCTCTGATATGAGCGCTATCTCCTCCGTAATATTTCGTTTCAAATCCTCGATATTGCGAGGTTTATTTTTATATACATTGTCTTTTAGCCTATCCCAAAGGAAGAAATCGGGGGGTGTGAGGTCGGGTGAGCGAGGTGGCCAAAGTCCCGAAGAAATTAATCTATGATCAAGAAATTCTTCCAGCAATGCTCTGGTGGAGGAAGCTGTGTGTGCCGGTGCTCCGTCTTGCTGAAACCAGCATTCCCTTTCGTCCTCATTGAGTAGCGCAATAAATTGTAATATTATTTCCTGATACTCAACGGCCTTGATTGTCCGCGTAAAAAAAAATTGGCCCGATAATGCGCTTCGCAGAAATTGCGCACCATACTCCAATTTTTTGACTATGAAGTGGTTTTTGCACCAGTTCGTGCGGATTTGACCTGGACCAGGTTCTACTATTTTGAGTATTGACGTGCCCATCTAGTTCGAACCAGGCTTCGTCGCTAAAAAAGACATTGCGGAGAATAATATCTCCTTCGTCTCTTAAAAATTGCTCGAACCATCTACAAAACCTGATTCGCACACCGTGATCTGGCTCCTTTAATTCCTGCACGACTTGCACCTGTTAATAATAATAATAATAATAATAATAATAATAATAATAATAATAATAATAATAATAATAATAATAACAATAATAATAATAATAATAATAATAATAATAATAACAATAATAATAATAATAATAATAATTAAACGTTTTTATCGCACAGTGCATGATTATAATTATGAATATAAGTACAAGATATTTTGTTATATTGATAGATCTTACTTTGTATGGGTGCATGTGTAGCCGCTTCGTTGCTCGGTGAGCACTCCCGTACGATAGATCGCATTGCTGTTGGAGCTTGCTGAGCGATGTTGCAGGGGTTTCCTCTAGAACTTCCGCAACTTGCAACAATTTTTGTGGAGTCAGGACGCTGGAGTTGCGAATTCGCACTTTATCCCGGACGCTCCCAGTCTCTTTAAATTTGTTCACCGTCCGAAATATTGTGCTCTTACTCGGAATTGAGCTGTTGGGAAATCGTTCCGCAAATAACTCCCGGCACTTGGAGAACGATTTCGTGGATAAGTAGTGCTGCACGATGAAACTCCGTTCTTCAATGGAGTGCATGGTAATGCTCCGTAGTGTGCTCTTAGTACCAAAAATAAATCCGAAGAAGACTGTCTAAGTTTTCTTCCTTGCGTTCGCTTATAAACCTTAGAGTCGTTGAAGTCGCGAAATGGAAGGTGGGATTTCAGCTATCTTGTCAAATATCATGGGTCATTTAACCTGAAAGGGGAAGTCTCTTCCTTAATTGTTTGTCGCGGTGAAGGAGCTGGTCCCTCCTTCGCGAAATGCGGACTTTCCACGGTGCAGCGGAGAAAAAAATAGTTGTAGGGAATTCTGTGAGGATTTTTAATACAGTCTTTCTCACCATAGAAAATGGAACAACAGACTAAACGTTTTATTTTTAGCAAATGTCTTCTGAATGTACCATTTTTATGACGAAATAACTCGCGGGTCTTTAGTGTGTGCCATCGTGACCGGGACCAACGCACCCCTCGCGGACCATTTTTAAAAGGGCAGCGCGGCGCAGCGCTGACCGGCACGGCGGACTGATAGAGCTAAATCGTTTTATTGTAGGGTGCATTGTTCAGTCTACTTTTTGACTAATTTAACTGCGCTGTGCGAGACTCGAAATCAAAGTCAAAGATTTCGAGTCTCACACACACACGCACGCACACACACACACACGCACGCACGCACGCACGCACGCACGCACGCACACACACACACACATACAGGGTGTTCCATTTTAATCCGCCACCACGGCTAACTTAAGAAATATGCATCGGATCAAAGAACATCCCGAACAAAAGTTTGATGGTTTGGAGGGGAACATCTGATCCTGTCAAAAAATTTCACCGGTACCCCCCTGCGGGGGGGGTCACTTTAAAATTTTAAATAGGACCACCTACTTTTTATTGCAGTTTCGGATTCTACGCCACAAAAAATGTAGGTTTTATTTCAAACATTTTTTTTCATTCACGATAGGTGGCGCTGTAATCGCGAAATTTCGATTTTTCGCCTATCTCGTATTATTATCTTTATATGTATGTGGGGGCCTACGAAGTGAATTTCCCCACGGGTTATATAGAAATAAATAAACCACCAAAACTTTATAACTCAATGATAATAAATTGTTTCTATTGTTTCTGATCTGATCTATTGTTTCTTAATTTCAAAAGATGAACGCGTCTTCGCAAATGCATAATTTCGGCGGCAAGTTCCCATTGGCGAGATCCTGCACCAATCGCGTATCGATAGATCTTAGATGGCGAACTCTGGTGATGGGAGCGCCAAAGTACTCCCCCCCCTCGCTCTCGATGAACCTCAGTTTTTTCTTCTGCCTAGTAGGTTCCTCTGCTGAAGATACTTCTTGTTCCAAAATCAACGTGTTGACCTGTTGATTCTCCTGGAAAGCTGGTTTTAACCTTTCAACAGAAATATTACATGCTCTGCCTTTAATTAAAATAGTGTAAAGTTTTTCGCTAATCCTCGCTAAAATTTCATATGGACCATGATATGCCGGCTGTAAGGAGCGCCGTATAGTATCGTCTCTTACAAAAACATGTGTCGCCTTTAATAAATTTTCGTGTACAAAAGGTGTAACCCGAGTGTGATGTGCTGTGGGTTTTGGTCTAATCCTACGCATTCTCTCTCTCAAATCTTGAACGAATTCGCCAGGATTATTCGACTGCAAAGCATCTTCAAAAAACTCTCCAGGTATTTTAAGAGTTGTACCATACAACATCTCAGCTGTCGAACACTTGATGTCCTCTTTGTAAACAGTTCGCAGCCCAAGAAGAACTACAGGTAGTGCCATTAACCAATCGCTACCGCCTTTAAGTTGACATACTAACGATGCTTTCAATGTGCGGTGCCAACGTTCCAGAATACCATTTGATTGAGGATGATAAGGCGATGATCTCGTACGTGTACATTCAAACATCTCTGTGAGCTTCTTAAACAAATGTGCCTCGAACTGAGTTCCTTGATCAGTAGTGACGACAGCGGGGGTCCCAAATCGTGAGATCCACGACGTAAAAAATGCTGTAGCTACGGTCTTCGCAGTTATATCAGCTATTGGAACAGCTTCTGGCCATCTTAAAAAGCGATCAATCATCGTCAGGCAATATTTATATCCTTGACATAGTGGCAATGGACCAATAAGGTCGAGATGCACCTGTTGAAAACGTTCATCTGGTATAGCAATTTTATCAGGTAAAGTTTTAATGTGACGGTGAATCTTTGCTTTTTGACACCATAAACATGACCGCGTCCAAAGAGTAATTTGTTTGTTCATCCCTGGCCAGATGAATTTCTGTCTAACCTGCTGTCGAGTGGCTCTTGCGCTGGGGTGTGCTAAACCATGGACTGTGTCGAAAATTTTCCTACGTAAAGTCTTTGGTATGTATGGCACGATGCTTTGATTTGTGACTTCACAATACAGCGGATATTTTGAGTCTCCTAACATGAATGGTTTTAGTTTCAGGCTCGATGTACCCTCCAGAATATGTCTCAACTCTTCATCACTATTCTGTTCAGAGGCTAATTCACCAGTACTTACAATCACAGGTGTCTCTACTGCGGCGATACGAGATAATGCGTCTGCTGCTACGTTTTCATGACCCTCGATGTGAGTAATTTCTGTGGTAAATTGACCGATGTAATCCAATTGTCTTGCCTGTCTCGGGGATGCTTTATCAAGCCTTTGCTGAAATGCAAAAGTCAGCGGCTTATGATCTGTCCGAATAGTCAGCTGTCGGCCTTCTACCAGTCCTCTTGTGTGCTTGACGGCTTCGTATATGGCCAATAGTTCTCGATCATAGGTACTATAATTCTTTTGAGCTCCTGTAAGTTTTTTGGAAAAAAAGATCAGAGGTTGAATCTCTCCTCTTACCTTCTGTTCCAAGGTCGCTCCAATGGCTACATCTAATGCGTCGGTGGTCAGAACAAGCGGCGCTGATGCTTGTGGATGAGCCAAACTCACTGTATCAGCCAACGCGTTCTTACATCGTTCAAAAGCTTCTTTTGCTTCCGCTGTCCATGGAACTGGTCTTCGATCGTTTTTGCGACTATCCCGTAGAAATTCGTTGAGGCACGCTTGACCTTGTGCTGCACCTTTAATACATCTCCGATAGTAATTTATCAACCCAAGGAACCTTCTTAGTTCAACCAGCGTCTTCGGCCGAGGAAATTCCATGATAGTTTTAACTTTGTTCTCCAGGGGTTTAATACCTTGTGCTGTGACATGAAAACCAAGGTAATTCACGCCAGTTGCTCCTAGAGTGCATTTTGACGCATTAATTGTAATGCCTGCAGCTTGCAATTTGTCCAGCACAGCCTTTAAATGATCATAATGTTGCTCTTGTGTTTCAGAGGCTATCAATATGTCGTCGATATAACAATAAACGAAATCCATGCCTTGAAACAATGAATTGATGTATCTCTGAAAGGTCTGAGCCGCGTTCTTCAAACCAAATGGCATCGCCACAAATTCAAAAAGACCAAAAGGAGTCGTCACAGCTGTTTTCGCCACATCTTCTTCAGCCATCGGGATTTGATGGTAGGCTTTCTGTAAATCCAACGTAGAAAATATGGTCTTACCGGCGAGTCCGAATGCAAAATCATGTATGTGAGGTAACGGATATCGATCTGGTTTGGTGACTGCGTTCAAGGCTCTGTAGTCCTCACAAGGTCTCCATACACCAGGCTCTTTCTTGGGTACCATGTGCAACGGTGCGGCCCAAGAACTGTTAGAAGGGCGGCATATTCCACTCTCAACGAGGTACGTGAATTCAGCTTTAGCCACTGCTAACTTTTCTGGTGATAGACGTCTAAAAGGGTGTGCTACAGGTGGTCCAAATGTTTCAATGTGATGTTCTACACTACTCCGTCTCTGGGTCGGTGACATCGAGAGTTTGGTAAGACCAGGGTACTTTTCCAACAACTCATGATAAGTGGATAGTGGTTTGACGGTTCTTATCGACAATTGCGGATCTCTGGACAATGTTCCTTTGTGTCCCAATCCTGTTAGATTATCTCGGAGGCATCTCGCTCGCAGATCTACGGTCAAATCAAAATAATGCAGGAAATCTGCTCCTATAATTGCTGAACTCACCTCAGCCACGCAAAATTTCCACTTAAAATGTCTCCGCAGTCCTAGATCCAAAACTAAGAGTCTTTCTCCGAAAGTGTTAATAGGTAAGTCGTTTGCTGCAAACAACTGCCACTGTGTTGGTTGGAGTTTTCCCTTAACATGTCTTTTTGGTGGTAGGGATATATCTGCACCCGTGTCTACCAAAAAGCTGATTCCTGTCGTTCTGTCTCCGACGTGGAGCCTTTTCATCGTTGGACCGTCGTTAGTGACTGCTCCTACGGACGACGGTCGTTTGCGTTTCCCGGCGACGCTAAAGGATAAAGGGAGCTGCAAGGTTGTACACATTTATAAGCTTTCTCTTTAAATCTACGGTGGTAGAAACAAATTGTATCATCTTGACGTCCTCTGGATCTCTCTCTTTTTCTAGATGAGCTGCGAGTCCTTCTTCTGTTGTCCTGTTTGGTAGACAAGGTCGCCACAACTTTAGCCAGCTTGTCAACCTGCTCTGTTAATGTTTTTATAGCGTCATCGTTTTTTACCGTGCATTCCACTGTAGCGATAGCTGGGTCTCTCCAGTACTTTATCCGCACACGTCGCTAACTTGTCCAATGAGACTTCGTCCAATACAGACAGTAATTCTTGAAGTCGTTGAGGTAATCGTTGTCGCTATAGTGTCCTAAGCATATCGTCAGTCACGCTAGAACCTGCTAGAGTACGCATCTCCCTTAATAAGTTCGATGGCGTCCTGTCTCCAAGTTCAACTTCTCCTAATAAGGTCCGTAACTGCTTTTCGACAGAATCTGCGTATCTCTCAATTAACACAGCTTTAATACGTTCATACTTGCCTGTTGCAGGGGGCTGTTCTAAAACATCAGCTATGTTTACGATAGCTTGTTCATCAAGGTGACGAATTACCGTGCTAAATTTGACTTCGTCCGAGCGTATTCTGTATGCCATGAACTCACATTCCAACTGAGTAAACCATAGCTTAGGCCGATTCTTCCAAAAAGCAGCTAATTTAATATTTCTAAACCCGCTTGTCCATACTTCTGGGGGCGTGTTCTGGTTTAGTGAACCTGTAATATCTTCTTCAGACATGTCTGGAGACGTTGCATGTTCGTCTACTTCTCGATTAACTGGTCTTAATGGAGAACGATCGACGGGCATCTTGTTCGCTCTTCTCGATTTATAAGTTACTTGTATATGGTTTAAATTTCGTTTTTCGGGGTCACCAATATGTGGGGGCCTACTAAGTGAATTTCCCCACGGGTTATATAGAAATAAATAAACCACCAAAACTTTATAACTCAATGATAATAAATTGTATTGAGACAAACTCTTTTGTATGAACTATCTAAATCCTTTTTGAATATTGATTTTTTACAGTCTATTGTTTCTTAATTTCAAAAGATGAACGCGTCTTCGCAAATGCATAATTTCGGCGGCAAGTTCCCATTGGTGAGATCCTGCACCAATCGCGTATCGATAGATCTTAGATGGCGAACTCTGGTGATGGGAGCGCCAAATGTATATAACACACACACATATATATATTTTTTATTTATTACAATATAATTGTAATAATATAATTGTGATAAATACATATATATGAGTATATTTATACATGTATTAATATATATTGTGACGTGACATTTTGTCGCGTTACAAGTGTGCGCTCTCCGAGGGAGAGGGAAGAGGAACAGAGGTTATCGAGGCTTGGCGTGCACCACCGGGAGTCTCGAACGTAGCATAAAAACTGACGGAAAATCTGTTTGACAAGCGTGCGGCATCGACAACTGCGGACCCGGACCATCAAGACGGCAAGGAAGTCGGAATAACAGCGGCAGCAGATCAGTCGCGTGGCAATGGAAACGTCGGGGGAGGGAAAGGACGAACCGACGTCGTACCACCAATCTGCTGGCCTGGGCTCCTCCGGCAACCGGCGCGGTTCGGGGAGGACGTTGCCTGTCGGGGGCAGGCAACCAGGGCAAACCTGCCTCGGATGATTTTCCCGAGGAGTAAGGTCTTAGAGGTCGTCGCAGGAGAACGGCAGGGCCACGGATCTCGGATCTGCGTCGTCTGCGTCGGGGGGGGGGGGGGGGGGGGGGAATTGGCCACTCAGTCCCGACGTTCCTCTCCCGCCGAGCATAGGCCTAGGGCGCTAATTGGGCAATAATCGATGTCGCGTGCGTAGAACCAATACGGGAGGGTCCAAGGAGGGGGGAGCGCGATAGTGATCTAGCGCAAGCTGTCGCAACGGCCTGTCCTGTTCCTCTTGGGATTTCGACTGGTAAGGATCTCCTTTTGCCTTCCCGGGTTGTTATCAAGCTGCTGCGTCGTCGAGGCTTTTCGGTGGTCGCGTAATTCGGGAGATCGAGGGTATCGAGGCGTGATTCGCGAATCCTGTAGAATATCGGGCGAGACGATTCCGCCGCGTGGCGCCCGGCGCCAAGGTGTGCACACTTTTTGTTACGTTTCTTAATTTCTCGAGGCCTCAATAGATTCTTTTGTTAACGAAACGTGTCTTTAATTTATTCGCCTTCCGCCGTGGGAGCTAAATTCTGCGGATCCTGATTCCTCGTTCCAACCCACGCCCGTCTCTCCGCGAGTTCGAACGAGCTGGCCGGTCCAAGACCTTCGCGAGTTGCTCCTCTCCACGCCGGTATCTTCGGATACCTGGCGCTCGAGAACCTTCTTCGGTTCTCGAAAAGGCGTGGAGAGATCGGCAAGGGCTTGCGGCGTGCTTCCGGCCCCGAATCACGGCTCGAGGACGAAAAGCACGTCACAATATATACTCAATAACTACATATTGAAAACAAATGAACATACCATAATATCCATATACACAGACACACACATACATACATATATACCCCAGGGGGGTAGGGATGAAATTTTTTATATATATTTATATATATTATATTTGTGTATTTAAACCTGGGCGTATTGGAAAGCTACTTTGATACGTCCGCAGAGTTCTAATTGACGGAAGGCTCAGTATTTGTAATAAATACCTATAAGTTTTAGGTGAGTGGTAAAATATGGATAATGCTAAATCTTTTAATTCATTGCTAAATCGGTATCCTGCTTTTTTAGTGTTACGTAATTTTAATTGTGCAGCAAATAATAAATGAGCACTCGGATTTAAGAAATATTTACTTTCATCAATTAATTTTTGTGCTGTGGTGTTATGATCTTTCTGCTTTTTCAACCGGTAGTACCTCATTTTATATTTTCTTACTATTCGTTTATAAACTGTTAATTTGTTGCTTGTTTTAGGTGTGGCCTCAGGCGATTGTAGTTCTGCTCCTTGACGAAGACTCAGCATATGCGTAGCTTAAGAAAAATAAAAAACGTAACTACACAGATCTACATGTATATAGTGCATAATGTGATAATACTTTTTATTTGGAATAAAAGAATTATCTATTCATCTTTTCATGTTTTTGATTTCTTACCATTGTGGCAGTTGGATATGTTCTAGTTTTAAGAGATATATAAACCTGTGCGAAAGGATTTTCGAAAATTTTAAAAATTGTTGATTTTACAGCTCTTTGAAGTTTACTGTTCACCAGTCGAACGCGGCGCGGTGGTGTCCCTAGCGCGGTCCTTGCACATTCAAACCGACTCGCGCGCGCAGTGCTTGGCTACTCGAATCAGTGGATTTCGACGCGCAGCGTTACATTCAATTTATTTTCTGAACTGAAACAATTTTTATTATATACTCCTATGCCTTTACTATAAACACCCAAAAGCACATTTTTATCAGTTTGTTAGTTTAAGAGCTAAAATTGATAGGAAAAAGTGAATAGTAAACTTCAAAGAGCTGTAAAATCAACAATTTAAAAAATTTTTAAAAATCCTTGCGCAAACGTTTATATATCCCCTAAAACTACAACATATCAAAAATTCAGCAAAATCCGATATGTTACTCCAAAATTGTTCGAGTTCGCTTGGAATGACCCATTTGAGTTTACACAGTGACTATAAATCCATACTTACACATGTTGCTCTTTTGGTATATTAAACAAGTTACAGATGTTCTGTTTCCCTATTTTTCCACAAACACAACATTTCAGAGGCATTTTTCTAAAAAATGTAAATACTGCTCCAACTCTGACTCTGAGGAATCGTATTACAGCAATACTTCAAAATGGTGTAGCTTGGGTTAGCGTCAGTTGTTCATGTTTCGCGCCAACACACACACAAAAATTGAAGAAAGGAAACAGGGTTCATAATTTTTACCAATTCTTTCATATTTGACTTCTGAGATGGCACTGCTAAAGGAAGTTACACGACCTTCCGCTCTATCTAATCCTCTTTGATTCGAATAATACTATGTATGTATACTCTGTATGTATGTTCGACATTCTACAAAACACAGTGAATTTGGATCATATTTACCTAAGTGATAATAATTGTCTTTCTGCATCTATTAAATACGTGTAAATATGCTTCAAATTATATTGCATTTGGTATCATTTTAATCAGAAAAACATCACAATGACATTGGTAAAATTTCCATTAAGAAATACTTATAAATACAAAAGATAGGTCGTTGCATTAGTGTAGTATCACGTATACACGTTTTTTGTGGTCGTTCGACCTTCGGATCTCTCTTTTATTCGCTGTCTTTTTCTACATTCGGGTCCTTCGGAAGGTCCGTGCGGACTGTGTCTGAATATAAATTCGATTCTTCTGCTTTCTAACTGTTAGTTTTTGGTCCCGATTTTCTGACAGTTATCCAAGATTTACTGTACTTTCAAAGTTGAACCCTTACTTTCTGGATAGTGGACGGAGCTACGCTCCTCCTATCCCGCACCGCAAGTTCAGCCCCCGGGGCCCCGGTGTGAGTAGGAACTCTGCCCCCACACCTCGCTTAACCGCTTCGCAACCATGGATGAGTTATTCCGCGACATAATATCATTCGTATGCTGCCACAGACGACTTATCCCGCGACATAATATCGCTCACATGGTGCCATGGACGAGAGATCGTATAATATGTATTATTGATATTTATTACAACAGTATAACATCAGATATCGTACTGTTCTTCTATAAACATTCTTATGTTATTATAGTTATTTGTAACTTACTAGAAAATAAATAAGATTGTTTCGAAGAACAATATGTCTTTCATCCGCTATGAGATTTCGTGCGAAGATACTTTTTCGAATTAAAACTTTCGTCCTAATGCAGTACAGATTGGATAACTGCTCGGAGCGATCTACAGCGTAACTGCTCGCTGCTTATGCCCACCACGGGGGGAAGTGACTCCACTAACGCACCACGAAGATCGGCAGCTTAGTATAGAATTATATCGCGTTTGGTGTTATTTTAATCAGAAAAACCTCACAACAACAGTGGTAAAGGTTTCATTGTGAATAAATAAAAAAGTTACACCTTTACATTGTAATGGACACAAAAGAGGACTAAACTTGGGTTTTAAAAGAAGACGTTTTATTAAACGTATGTACTGACAGTGTAAAAAGTACAACTTAATGGCGGAATCTGACAAGATCGGAAAATGCTTAGGCTTTTCAAGGGTTAGTGAAAAGAATGGTTTTGGGGAAAAGAAAAGTACTTACAAGGGGAGGGCCAGACATTCGGGTCACCGATTCGAACGACACTTGCTGAGCATGTAGTCTTTGATGTGTACAATAATCTGTGTTTGTCACTCCATGCGCTTCTCAAGCGTTTCCGAGAAATAAATAATTGAATTCCGTCACGCGGTCGTTAGTTCGATCCCTGGTGGGTCTAATTTTGTTTTTTTCTTTTCTTTTGACATTCATTATTTTTAAATAGCAATTAAGTTTCACTACTTTTCTTTAAATCCATTATATTCAAATTCCATTATTTATAAATATATGAAATTGTATTTCCAATTATTGTTACATTTACTATAGGTGTAGTAATACAGTTTCATGTATTTAGTGTCGCGGCCGTATCCGCGCTTCGCGGATCCTTGCGACTCGGCCATCGTCGAGTGCCGCGCTGCTCGCTTCTCTCATATCAACTCCAACCGCCAAATTTGAACCTGGGGGTCATCGCTGACGTGATCGTGTAACGGGACTTTTGACAGTTTGGAGGTTTCGACTGATTCGAGCAGATTGATCCGACCTTTCGAATCAAACGAACGTGCTCCTTGGCACTCTTCGATCACGAGAGATAGAGAGTTTTGCGCCTTCGCGTATTTTGTCCGTTCTTTCGTGCGTTTATCGTCTTTCTAATATTCGTGTGTGATTTATGCCTGTTCAACGTGTTGACTGTATTTCTGACGTCCCGATTCAACGGAATAAACGTCTTGTTCGTCACCGTCGAACTTTATTCGCCCTACGATTTCCGCATCCAAGCCCTCGCTTTGAACATTTAGAAATAATGGAATTTAAAAAAAGTAGTGAAACTTAATTGCTATTTAAAAATAATGAATGTCAAAAAAAAAAAGGAAAAAAAGTTACACCCACTGAGGATCAAACTAACGACGCGTGTCGAAATTCAATTATTTATTTCTCGAAAACGCTTGAGAAACGCATCGAGTGATAAACACTAAACACAATTTATTGTACACATCAAAGACTGGATGCTCATCAGGTGTCGTTCGAATCGGTGACCCGAATGTCTGGCCCTCCCCTTGTTAGATACGAACTTAGTTTTGAACTGCGGTGATTCTTTCCTTGAAAACAAGATATTTGTAGAAAGTGCAAGGGAAATATTCGCTATCATAAGTAACTAGAGATTATGAGAGGTGGGTACATTACAGCATTAAAGCCGGGGCCATCTCAACAGGCGGGCGGCTCAGAGTCACCAAACCGTTTGCGCGCCTTTCTGGCAAAGTGCCCCCACTGCGGCAGTTCCCCGTGCACGCGGACGCACTTGCCGCGTATGTGAATATCCGTGAGCGAACTCTCCTTCCTTATTACCTTTCTCGCTTTTTCCTATATCGCTCCACTCAGTCCACGCTCCTTTACGTTGCGTCCTTCTTTTTCCTTATCTACTGCTCTCTTTTCTCGCGGCGTGACGCAACGCGACGTCGCGTCGGGGAAGGAGAGTCCCCTCACGGATATTTCACACACTTCTTCTAATCAGAGTATTACTGTCGATGCAAAAATGTGTAATCTGAATTTCGCTTATTATTGTTGTCTGATAATACTGCTGTCGGTTAGAGATACTATTGTCGGTTAATTTTGATGTCGGTTAATTCTGTTGTCGGTTAGTTCTGTTGTCGGTCAAATTTGAAGTCGGTGAATTCTAGTCGCTGAAAACAGTGTCGGTGAAAGCTGTGTCGGTGATTTTTATGGGATCCTTCATAAACAATGTTTCAGAACAACATTATACTAGATAAATTTCTTGTTATTTTTTTCGCGTAGAATCACGCTGCCCAATCGTACCACGATTTCTGTCCCGTCCTGTATTTGAAAGCGGAAGCTAGAAAGTAGTCTTAGTTGTTAATTTTTTTTTTTATTAAAATTTTAAAGAATTTATTTTTATAGTTAATTTTAGAATTACTGTAGAAATGCCAATTTTTATTTCCAGGAAACAAAAAAATGTATTTATGTTTCATTGACTGAAATCGACTTGTTCCTTTTGAATCCTAATAATGCACCTACGGCCTTCAAAAGTACATATAAACGCGGCCTTGATATAGAATATAGAACATAGATCATACATCAGGAGTTCAGCTCGTTACTTCAGTTGACGAAGAAATATTACGAAATGTGACCAGAAGTTTTTAATCAATTTTTTTCTTTTAATATGAGGAAGAGTGCATAAAACAACCTAATGAAATTGCAAGCAATATCTCCCTCCCCGTGTTGATAGCGAAAGTTACTAACAAGGTGAAAATTTCTGCTGTTGAATGTATTCTAGAAAGCGTTTATCTTATTTGGTTAATATTTGTGTAAGACGTGGAAGGAAATAGAGAGAAGCCTGTTCGGCTTCGCGAGAACGTTGAGTGGTTGCGAGGCCTATCGTGTTTATGGGACTCGTAAACAGATGGGAATGAAAAACTCGACGCGGCGGCCCGAGGAGGGCAGAACAGTTTCGACCGTGGCGAGCACAGGATGACAGGACGGCATACCGCGTTGACAACTTCGGCGATCCGCGACTGGGAGTCATTTTTCTTTTTCTTCACACGCGGCATATTTATTTTTCTGTGTCTTACATTTGTAACTTTTCATTTCTTGAAAACGGAAGAAAGATGCTTCTTGCAAGCTTCTAGAACTACATTTTCTATAAGATTGTTTCCCGTACCTCTTAAAAAAAATTTGAATTAACAAATTTGGGAGCACTTTGCATCATCCTCGCATGAATGGATTCATTAACTAAATTTGTACCTAAAATAGTAAGTTATCTTGTATAGAACAAGGCAGCGTTGCGATTTTTTGCAACTGAAAGCCACCTTAAAAACAACAGTACCGACTCCACAATTATTCAAAGATTTATGTATAACCAGACTCGTAGTGGTCTTTCTCCACCTCGCGCAGTACTTTTTTGTCGATGACGAACTTGCGTATCACCGACACAACTCTCGCGAGACTATAAGACCTGTTTCACCATAACTTTTCAGTACACAAGTGAAATAAAGTGTGCGATTTTTTGCCGGGGGCCAAAGGGCACTCGGTTATCAACGATTGGATTTCGTATCGAGATGTATGTGGTGCACGGATCTGGTCCACTGTCCCTGTTTCAACGATCCCAGTTATTTGCCGGTGACCCGTTTCGTTTTTTACTCAACCTTTCGTTCGTCGAGGTGAAGGATATTGCAATCGAAAGAGGGATAATTAGTGCAGAATGTTTGACCTTCTCTTTTCTTGTCTTTTGTTAAATAGAGTATTTTCTTTTCTCGTTTTCGGATCATGAAAAGTGGTTCGACGCGAAATCGCCCGAAAGTTTTATGAATTTTCTCATCCTGCCACGAATATTTAAATCAAATATTTAAACATTATTATGAAGAATATTGGATGCAAAATGTTTATTTAAATGTCTACAAGTAAGGTACAAGTAAAAGTAACGACTGTGAGCTTTACGACATCCAAATAACTTCATTGAAAGGGATTGTTATCCCATTTTTCTTAAAATTATGAAATAAGGTCCGCAGAGAGATATGTGATTTAGTCGGAATAAAAATAACTGATCTCAACTTAACAACAACAGCAGCCACAAAATCACACGACATCACATTTAAAACCATATCTCCCAGAAAAGTAGATGAAACACAGAAGAAGAAGCGATCCTATCCTCAATCTCTAGGCATTAGAGTTCAGAAAATCTTAAATCACCTCCAAATTAAAATGCTCCCACTTCTCCAAAAAGAACACTTCAAAACACCTCCATGGATCTTGCAAACACCAGTTATTCTAACCTCAATCGATACAAAAACAAAAAATAAATCAATCCCCATAATTCAACCCAATACCTTAATCACCAAGAATATCAATTTGGACGACTACATTAAATTATACATTGATGCAAACTTCTCTTCAGGCCTATCATGTTGTAACCTATTCACACCCACTCATCAAAGCCAGTTCGATCTTCCAAAACAATATTCCATACGATCTTGCATACTCTATGCAATCAGAGAAGCCTTGAACTTCATCAAACAAAAATCCCACGGAAGATTTCTAATTGTAGTTTTTACAAACTTGGAGCCCATCCTTGACGAAAACATCACTAATAGAAATCAGCATCCCTTGGCACAATCTATCATTGAGACAACCCACGACTTACAGCTGAATTCTACAGAAGTCATAATAGCAACATCACCAGACCACCTAAACACCCTCAACAGTCAACCCCCATATCCAAATACTCCAAAAATCAAATTTCAAAGAAATATCCAACAAACACCTGTTTTTCACAAAGACTTTCAAGCCTTTTATAAATCCAAATTAAGAGATATGGAAAATGATTTTTGGAAAAACGCACCTGCATCCCATATCCATAAGATTCGCACAAGTATCTTTGATAAAAATCCCGCACTTCTTTTGGATAGAACAGAGCAGGTCATTCTTACTAGACTCAGAATCGGGCACACTAAATTAACTCATGCTCATCTTTTGACAAAAAGTGAACCAAACAAATGCTGTTTCTGTAATCACATACTAACTATAGACCATCTCCTCAATTGCAGCAGCACTTCCCAATTCAAAACAAAGTATAAGCTTCCAAATAATATCCAAACTTCTTTAAATCACGAAAAGCACTCCAAAAATCTCCTCCTCTTCCTCAAAGATACCAATGTATATAACAAATTATAACAGTTAAACTATACCTATCACCGACATTTGTTGTAACACATCGAATCCAATCCAAGTTTCTGTATTACCAAACTCATGTAATCTATTCTGTACCTCTAATAGTAAATATTATGTGAAATTAGTTCATATCTTAAGTATAGCTATATGCACTCTATTTGTTACTTTGTATGTATATAATGTAATTGTAAACTGCGGTCGCTAATGACCATAAAACGGTTGATGCGACCTTAAATAACTAAATAAAAAAAAAAAAAATAAAAAAAAATAACTGATTCTTTAAGGTCACTGAGTTAACGTCACTCCGATTCAACCTCATCAAACCCTCCTGTATCTCTTTTCACAAGTCTACAGACATTGTATATTTCATGAAAAATATGCAGCATCTTTAAAACTCATAACTTTAAATCGCGCAATTTCGAAACTGTAGCGAATCGCCTTCTTAATTCAAACTTGGCACAGACGAGAAAAAATGTAAGGCGTCAGCTACCTAAGAACCCAGATAGCACCATACGTCCCAAGGACGTCCGCTTTATGTCCAGTATACGTCCGAACGTCCTATGTCCATTTTGGACATTCTTAGGACATTCCTAAGACTTAAATTTCGGATGTTTCAGGAACGTCCGTTTTAAATGTTCTGTGGATGTTCGGAGGACTTAAATTTCGGATATTTCAAGGACGTCCGTTTCAAAAGTTCTGTGGATGTTCGGAAGACTTAAATTTCGGATGTAACAGGAACGTCCGTTTTAAAAGTTTTATGGATGTGCGGAAGACTTAAATTTCGGATATTGTAGAAACGTTCCTTTAAAGCAGGCTTGCAGTTTAACTGAACTTCGCGGCCGATTCTCGCAGGCAACGCCTCCTTCCTCCGGCCGCGCGCCTCCACTCCCCGCGGCAGCCATAGTTCTCGGCACACGTGCCAATCACGCCTGAGGCCTTCCGAGCACTAAGGCGGCCGCGGGGACTGAGGCGCGCGGCCGGAGGAAGGAGAGGCGTTGCCTGCGAGAATCGGCCGCGAAGTTCAGTTAAATTGCAAGCCTGCTCTAAAGAGTGCTATGAATCTGCGTAAGAAATACGCAATATAACCTCAACGTTGCCATGAAATGTTGGTGTATTATATATTTTTCTGGATGTTCGTAAGATTTTTCATTTCGGATGTTTTAGAAAGGTTCCTGTAAAGAGTGCTATGAATATGCGCAAGAAATACACAATATAACTATAAATTTTGGTGTATTATATAGGATGAAGGCATTAAAGGCCGACAATCCTTTAAGAGTCGGCTACTCTTATTTTGTTCAGCTCAAAAAAACAAACATTGAAATAGAATGTTTGTTAAACAATAATTTTATATTGAATTTTAAGTCTCTGAACTTTAAAATATGTACATACAACAAAACGAGGTTTTCAAAACTAAAGGAAAAGAAATGCTTCTGAATTCTGAAATGATTCGTAAATAATTGTAGACAATTACTTTATTCAAAACGAGGCGTATATTATAAAAACTTGCTTTGATATATCATACAGAGGTAGCCAAATAAAAATTTTCTTTATCTAATCATTTGTGTTTGCAGTTTGAGGTTATAGATAGGATCATTGAAGTTAATAAGTAAAGATGCTCGATCTGAGACTCCGAGGAAGATGGATGACCGCTGAATATTTTGCGGGTAACATTAACCTTTTTGCAAGGTTTAGTATTGGAGAGCAAATAATAATATTCCTTGCTGTCCGGGTTGTGAAAGATAATAAATAAATAAAAGATCTATATTTTTATTTTGTAATATCCAAGAATGTGAATTGAGCATGAATCGAAAGATCTGGCTTGCTGTCCGATCGTCCCATTTAGTCATTTTAAACGTTCACAAACAGTACGGAGAATGTTATTTTCGGACATACGAAAAATGTTCTAAGAATGTCCGCGTGGCACGTCCATAGGACGTTCTACTTTGTAACTGGCACCTTGTAACGAAGCGACACATCGTTACTAAACCTCCCCCTTTTCCGCGACCGCGCCACGCGATCCACCAAGCCCGACGCCGCGATCGCGTGATTCGCCCCACTCCGCGGGACCCCACCGCGCGCCCCACGCTCCGCCGCGCTCACGACTCCGTGCGACCCCACCGCGCGCCACGCGCCCCGCGACGGCCCACATGTGATACGTAACTCCCGCCGCGGCCGCTGGGCGGCCACGATCGACTCGCGATTTCTCACGCATGAAATCGCGCCTCGCGAGGATGTAAGGCGGGTCGCGAATCGGATTCGGGGAGACGATACGAACTCGCAGGCCAGGGTGCCGCTCTATACGTTCCGTAGATGACTCTCCAGCTCTGATCGCTTCACCGCGTTCAAGAGCGATATTTTTGCCTAACTACCTCCCAAGGTGCACCAGGTCGCATGGACTATTCCTAGGCCTTGGAGAAAGCTACCGGATCCTCGCCATTCCACGGCGCAAGCCGACGAGGAAGGCATCCCTAGGCTACGGGACAGCCGGACGGTCCAGACCGCGGCCATCCCACTTGCACAGCCACTCTATGCTCGCTCTTCGGGGAGCTCCCTCACGGGGCCCCGATTGACGGGCTCGACATCTCCTCAACCGCCTGAAAATCCCCTCAGGAACGCCGCCGCAGCTACCCGCGCCGCGCCGTCGAGCTGATCGCGCCGGAATCGTCGAGATCGCGCCACCGAGGCCCTGCGGGCCTGCCCCGAACCGCGTCCGTAGGTTTAAGTCGCGTTGCGTTCTTCTTAATAGATAAGTTGCGTTTAGGATGTAAGTCGCGTTTCTTAGGAGATAAGTTGCGTTTAGGATAAGTCGCGAAAACGTTGTTAGCCGTTCCGACCGGCCGTAGGCTAAGGCGGCACCTGATGTACCGATCGACGAAATAAAGTAGCGAATAATTAGACCCAATCGACGCATTCGTCATTTGCGGACTTTGGCGCCCGACTGAGTCGGCAAAATCCTATTTCCCCCGGTCCACCGTAGAAAGACCGTCACAACCTTACTATGACACATACAGGACATAATGAGGACGTAAACAGGACATATGGACATTTACGAGACGTCCTCTGAATGTACGGAATGTCAGGAACGGACATTCTTCGGACGTACATAAGATGTTAAGGTGCTATCTGGGAAACTTCCCGCTCTTGCTCTCAATTCTTCAACCGGAAGTCTCCACTCCCATAAATTAACGCTTGTTACATTCCGTAGCCGAATAAATTTTCTAATTGTTACGTACCCGGTGCCGCTAAGGTTTACACGGTATACGCAACTGAGAAAGAGAGAGAAAAATTGAGGGTATCGTACGGAGTACGACGAGAGCGAGATGTGCGTTTCGTCTTAGGATCGCCAGTCAGACTCATCCGTAGGGCTACGACTGACGACCCCTGCCCCAGACGCATGGGAACTAATGTTCGGAACTTATATTTATACAAACGAAGACTTGATTTACTACTTGCGAGAAGGATTGAGACGACTGAAGATTCTTGAAGTCTCCGAACACCTAGCGGCAGACCCCCAAACTACCGCCAGCCACGACAGTCGGAGCGGACTACGTCACAGGATGTAACGCTAATTCCTTTTTTTTTTTTTTTGCTTGGTGAGACAATCGAGGCCCTTCTTGGAAGTAGCTTGTCTCGAAACGTATCAGATATCAGGTAAGGGATTTGCAAAAGCGCCGCCGCGTCAGTACGAGGTTTGGTAAAACGCTTATGAAGCGCGTGTAAAGTACGCCAACGTATTGTAACGGTCTTTGTTCGGTGGACCGGGGGAAATAGGATTTCGCCGACTCAGTCGGTCGCCAAGGTCCGCAAATGACGAATGCGTCGGGTGGGTCTATTCCTTACAACTACTTTATTGGTTATCGGTTGGTACATAAGGTGCCGACTTAGCCTACGGCCGGTCGGAACGGCTAACAATACACTCGCGAGACGCGACTTATTCTAGACGCAACTTATCTACTACGGAACGCGGCTTAAAGCTAAGAAACGCGGCTTACAGCTACGGACGCGATTCGGGGCAGGCCCGCAGGGCCTCGACGGCGCGATCCTGACGATTTCGGCGCGATCAGCTCGGCGGCGCGACGCGGGTAGCTGCGGCGGCGTTCCTGAGGGGATTCTCAGGCGTTTGGGAAGTTGTCGAGCCCGTCAATCGGGGCCCCGTGAGGGAGCTCCCCGAGAAGCGAGCATGGAATGGCCGTGCACGTGGGTTGACCGCGGTCTTGACCGTCCGGCCGTCCCGTAGCCTAGGGATGCCTTCCTCGTCGGCTTGCGCCGTGGAATGGCGGGGATCCGGTAGCTATCTCCAAGGCCTAGGAATAGTCCAGGCGACCTGGTGCACCTTGGGAGGTAGGTTAGGCAAAAATATCGCTCTTGAACGCGGCGAAGCGATCAGAGCTGGAGAGTCATCTACGGAACGTATAGAGCGGCACCCTGGCCTGCGAGTTCGTATCGTCTCCCCGATTCCGACTCGCGGCGCGTCTTATATCCTCGCGAGGCGCGATTTCATGCGCGAGAAATCGCGAGGCGATTGCGGCCGCCCAGCGGCCGCGATGTGAGTTACATGTGGGCCGCCGCGGGGCGCGAGGCGCGCTGCGGGGGGTCGCACGGAGTCGTGATCGCGGCGGAGTGCGCGGCGCGCGGTGGGGTCCCGCGAAGTGGGGTGAATCATGCGATCGCGGGCTTGGTGGGTCGCGTGGCGCGGTCGCAAAAGGGGGGGTGTTGGTAACGACGCGTTGCTTCGTTACACTCCCCCCTTTCTTTCAAAAGGCGCGGACGCAGGGAGCGGTGATTCCGCCGGTATGGCCCGGATATGTCGCAGTAATTAGTCTAGTGGCAGGATAGGAGGGCGGGTGGTTAGGGGCGGTGGTTTCGTTTGTGGAATGAACGTTTTTATTATAGATGTATAAAAAATAACGTAAGCTTTAAACTTATCACTATGCTTAGAAGAAATCCCCACTGGGGTCGGTCGGGTCCAGGACCCTTAGTTGGGGGATGGCTCGGGGTTCGCTTTCCCCAACTTGGGGCCTAGGAGGGTCAGGTACAGCGCTCCGCTTTTCAATCTTCGGATTGTTAAGGCCTGGCCTCCGATCCTGGCTAGGTGTTTCCGTGTACGTCCTATGTTTTCGGGATGCACCACGATGCTTTCCGGGCGTGCGGTTGGTTCCCATGGTAGACAGGTGGGGACCCTGGTGGCGGTCATGGGGGTACTGGTAGGTGCCGTGCTTGGCGGCCCTTGGGAGGGTCCTGCCCTGGCGTCGGGTGGACGCTGCGGAGGGTCCGGAGGCGTTTGAGTGGCCTTCTCGATAGATGAGGTCACCGCCTGAGGTGGTGGTAGTCCGGCTGGCTCCACTGGTGCGACCGGTTCGGTGTGGGTGACCGGAGGCAGCTGGCCGGTCTTCGTGCCCGTCGGTGCGGGTGGCTCGGGCGGGGGAGTTGATCGTGGTGACTTGGTCAGCCGGGGCTGGCTGATCGACCGGGGTGGCGGGCTTTCCGGCCCCGGTTTGGCGTCCCGGTATCCGGGGATGGAGGCGGCGGGCCGTATTTTGTGGCGTCGTTCGGGTACCTTTCGTGTCCTCCCCGGCGCGGTTGTCGTCACTGGTACTGGCTGGTGGGTGGTTGCCGGTCCGAGTCCGATGGCGGAGGCCTGGGCGGTCGTGGCGGTCTTTTTGCCGACCGTCGGTCGGGCGGAGGTTGTCTTCTTCCCCGCTGGGACAATCCGGCTGGTGGCCGGCGGTTGTCCTGTTGGCCCGGCGGCCAGAACGACTGGACGGCTGTCCTGGAAGGCTCGCGGGGGAGCTCCTTCCCCGGGGCTGGGTCTCACCCGGACGACCGTGACCGTCTGGTACCCTGGTGTGGCGGTCTGCGGGTGTCTCCGTGGTGGCCGGGTTGTCGCGGCGAGTGGCGTCTGTCGCTCCGGGTGGCTCCCTGGGAGCGGTTGCGGCCGGGCGTCTTCTACCGCGGCCACGACGCCCTGGAGGCCGCCCTCGTGGCCTGGGCACGCCGGGGGTCGCATCCGTTGTGGTGGTCCCTGGATCCGGACCGGGGCCGGCCAGGGGCGATCCTCCAGGATCCGAACCCTTGCCCGAGCTTCGGCGGGACGCTGGTGCTGCCGTCCTAGAGGCACGGCCTGGCTGCTGGCCGCCTGTTCGCGGCGGCTGGTGCTGGCGGCTTGCTTGGGGCCGCTTGAGCTGGCTGTCGACTTCCGTCCTCGATCCATGTTCGAACGGTACTGATCTGGCTGGCGTTGAGCTGGTGGCTTTTATGCCTCTCGGCTGTGGCAGCTCCGCGCCAATCAGCGCGCGGCTTGATTTGGCGCCTGGTGGGGGGCCGGAGTCCGTCGGATCGTTGTCCGGCTTGCGATTTCGTGGCAGCTCCGCGCCAATCAGCGCGCGGCTGGTTCGGGCGCCTGGTGGGGGGCTGGAGTCCGTCGGATCGGCGTCTGGCTTGCGATTTTGTGGCTGCTCCGCACCAATCCCAGCGTCGGACGGCTTGAGGTCTTGTATGTGCGCTCTTTGGGTGCGCCGGGAGTCGTCCCCGATGACGACGACGGTTGGGCTGATGAAACGGACGATGCGGAACGGTCCGCGATACTTGGGCGCTAGCTTGGCGTTAAATGCCTTGTCCGCCGAGCTGAGATGGTGTTCCTTTCGCATTACCTGGTCGCCGATGCGCGGTTTCCACTCTCGCCGGCGTAGATCGTAATTTTTCTTTTGCTGTTCTTGCGCCTCGGAGGCGCGCCATCTAGCCTGGGTGGTAGCTTCTTGCAGTTGGCCCAGTCTCGCCTTCCATGCCCGTACTCCTTTACCGTTGTCGATCTCTGGTGGGAGGTCGCCGTTGTCCCGGCTTCCTGGTGCCCGTAACTCGCGTCCGAAGTTCAAGAATGCGGGGGTGCTGCCCGTGACGTCGCTGCGCGCGGTATTGTATGCGAACGCGATCTCCGGCAGCCATTGGTCCCAGTGACGATGGTCGTCCCCGGTGTACTGGGCGATCATCGTCTTGACCACGCGGTTGGCCCTCTCGACCGGGTTGCATTGCGGCGTGTACGGCGGAGTCTTTTGATGGTCGATGGCACATTGGCGGAGTAGAGCTTCGAACTCGCGGCTCTCGAATTGTCGGCCGTTGTCTGTGATGACGCGTCGAGGGCAGCCGAACCGTAGGACAATGCGCTCCCGAAATGCCCGGGTTACGGCGGTAGCGGTCGCTTGCCTCAGCGGGTAGAGCTCGATCCACTTGGTGAATCGGTCCTGGAAGACGGCGATCGCGGTGTGTCCTTTGCTGGACCGGGGCAGCGGTCCCACCAAGTCCGCGGCGACGACGTCCCATGGTCGAAACGCTGGCGTCGAATGCATCAAGCCGGCCGGCGCACGTTGCGAGGCCTTGTACTGGCTGCAGGAGACGCAGCGTCGGACGTATTTCGCGGCGTCTCGGAAGAGTCCTGGCCAGTAGTATTGCTGCGTCAGTCGGGCGATCGTCTTCGCGGTGCCTAGGTGGCCCGCCGTGGGTGCGTCATGTGCCTGGCGGAGTAGCTCCGGTCGCTGCGGTTTTGGCACACACAGCTTCCACTCCTGCTCCTGCTGGATTCCGTTGGGTTCCGGGAGTCGCCTGAAGAGCTGGTTGTCCTTGATGGCGTATTCCGGGTGTTTGGCTGGTTCCTGGGTGACCGCCATCCTCTTTGTATCATACCAGCTGCATCCCGTGGTGCTCTCGACGTGGTTGACCTGCCTTGAGAGCGCGTCGGCGACCAGGTTGTTTTCCCCTCGACGGTACTGTATTGTGAAATCGTACTGCTGCAGCTCCAAGCTCCACCGGGCCAGCCTTCCGGATGGGCTGTCTATGGACTGCAGCCATTTCAAGGCCTGGTGGTCCGTTAGCACCGTGAACCGATATCCTTCGAGGTAGGGCCTCATCTTGCGGATTCCCCAGACGACCGCGAGGCACTCTCTTTCGGTCACGGTGTAATTCTTCTCGGCCGGATTGAGCGTTCGACTGGCGAATGCGACCACGCGTTCCTTCCCCTCGAGCTCCTGCGTCAGCACGGCTCCCAGGCCTTCGCTGCTGGCGTCCGTTTGCAGCGTGAATGGTTGGTCGAAGTCAGGACACGTGAGGACTGGCGCGGAGGCCAGTTGCTCTTTGAGGGCGTCGAAGGCGGTTTGTTCGACGTCGGACCAGCTCCACCGTCGCTTCTTCTTTAGTAGCTCAGTCAGGGGGGCTGCCGCGTCGGAGAAGTGGGGTATGAACCGCCGGTACCATGATATGAGCCCCAGGAATCGTCGTAGTTCTCGCAGGCTCGTTGGCGGCGAGAGTGCCCGAATGGCCGAAACTTTGTCCGGGTCGGTTTTGACGCCCTCGCTGGTGACCACGTGACCGAGGTAGGGCAGCTCTGTGCGGCAGAATTGGCACTTCTCTGGGTTGAGTCGGAGTTTGGCCTGTCGCAACCGTCGGAACACCTCCCGGAGATTGGCCAGGTGCTCCTCGAAGGTTCGGCCGAGGACGATAATGTCGTCCAGGTACGCGAATGCCTTTGGCTCGAGGCTGGGCCCGATCACGTCGTCCAGGAGACGCTGGAAGGTGGCTGGCGCGGAGTGGAGACCGAACGGCATGACACGGAATTGGTAGAGACCGCGTCCGGGGACGGTGAATGCCGTGATGGGTCGACTCTCCGGCGCGAGCGGTACTTGCCAGTACCCGTTGGCCAAATCCAGCGTCGAAATGTAGCGGGCTTCCCGCAGTTTGTCCAGCGTGGCCTGGACCTGGGGCAGCGGGTATGCGTCTTTCTCGGTCACCTCGTTGACCCGGCGGAAGTCGATGCAGAATCGATGCTTCCCGTTCTTTTTGCGAATGAGGACCACAGGCGAACTCCAGGGGCTGCTGGATGGTTCGATGACGCCGGCGTCTAGCATCTTGCTCACCTCTTCGTCGATGAGCGCCTGCGTGATCGGGTTCCGGGGCGTATACCGTTGCTTAATTGGCTCCGTCGACCTCAGCCGGATCCGATGCTCCGCCATTGTTGTCGTCCCCTGGATGCGGTCGAACTGCGGGAGCTCTTCCTGTAATAGTTTGGCCAGGCGCTCCTCTTGGTCCGCGCTACAGGCTCGGACACCGGCGTGCTCCACCTCTGCTGCCTCGGCGGGGAACTGCCACCGGTAAGTCCCCACTTGGATGGTCAGTCCCAGTTTTTGGAGGACGTCCATTCCCAACAGGACGTCCTGGGCGAGCGCCGGCATCACCGCGAAGCCGTGCTGGACCGGCATGCCGGCGATCTCGACGTCCATGAATAGTTCTCCTTTGAGCGGCACTGTAGCTCCGTCGGCGACGCGGGCGAAGACTTCCAGCGGGCGTAGTTGGCCTCCTCGTTCCCGGCAGGCGTCGGCCAGGTCGGCGCGGATATATGAACGAGCGGCCCCCGAGTCGATCAGTCCCACGTAGCGGAGGTCCTTCAGCCGGAACTCCATGAAGAGCCGGTTGTCGCGGCTTATTGGTTCTGGGGAGGCGCTGTGTGCGGTCTGGCTCGGTTGGCGCCTCCTCTTCCGGGCCGCGCGGCGTTTCCCGCTGGTGGATGGCAGTCGCAGTCGCGACTCGCCCGTCCTTCTAAGCCGCAGTGGGAACAGAACAGCCGTGCCTCCCGGCGGCATTCCCGTCGATGATGACCGCGCTGGCCGCACCGCCAGCAACAGGTCTCGCGATCGTAGGGGGCACGGACGGTGGCCGACGTGGCCACGTTGGCCATTAGAGGCCGTGGATTGCGCTCCCGTGACGCGGGATCCCGGGCTGGACGCTGCTCTCTTTTTTCTGCCTGCAGCCGTTCGTACTCCTCCGTGCGGAGCATTAGATCGGCCAGGCTCTGGACCTCTGGTCGGCGGATGTACTCGCGGTATTCCGGGAGCATGTTGCGGTACATCCGGGCCAGTTGTTGCGATGTTCCAAATCCGCCGTGTTGCTGGAACAGGTCCATCAAGGCGGCGATGTATTTCCTCGCGGGCTCGCCACTGCGCTGTGTCCTCCGGAGGATGGCGTCCTCCAGTGCTTCCTCGTCGTGGATGGGGAGGAAGTAGGCTCGGAAGTCCCCGATGAAGTCGTCCCAACAACTCCATCCTCGGCGTCGAAGGCGGTACCACGTGCGCGCGTTACCGGTCAGGACCTCGGAGAGGCAGGGGAGAACCTGCTCTGGTCGCACACCCCAGCTGCACTGGAGCTCCTCGAGGCGTTCGAGGAACTCGGCTGCTCCTTTCCCGCCGTCATAACGTCCGCCCCATTTGCGGATGCGCTCCATGGCGGTTACATCCGGTAGGGTGGATGCACCGAGGGTTAGCCCTGCCATCGGTGCCGCGAGCTGGGCTGCCGCGGCTGCTGCTGCCACGCGAACGGCGGGCGTGTCGACTGGCGGCTCTCTGGGTGGCAGCTCCGCGTGCCCCCCGTCGATGGGGTCCTCCTCGTCGCTGGGTTCCTCCTCGGCGGGAGCCAAGGCTGCGGCCTCCTCCTTCTGCATGGCGGCTCGTTCTCGAAGGTGGGTGACCACTCGGCTCCGGAGTTGGTCCAACGTGCCGTCGCTAACCAGGCCTTGGGTGTTGGCGAATTCGATTAATTCGCGTTTACTTAACCTATAGACCCATCCGATGGATTCGTGCATTTGACCTTTCCCACTTTAGAGTCCCTGTTCGGGCGCCAATTTGTAACGGTCTTTGTTCGGTGGACCGGGGGAAATAGGATTTCGCCGACTCAGTCGGTCGCCAAGGTCCGCAAATGACGAATGCGTCGGGTGGGTCTATTCCTTACAACTACTTTATTGGTTATCGGTTGGTACATAAGGTGCCGACTTAGCCTACGGCCGGTCGGAACGGCTAACAATACACTCGCGAGACGCGACTTATTCTAGACGCAACTTATCTACTACGGAACGCGGCTTAAAGCTAAGAAACGCGGCTTACAGCTACGGACGCGATTCGGGGCAGGCCCGCAGGGCCTCGACGGCGCGATCCTGACGATTTCGGCGCGATCAGCTCGGCGGCGCGACGCGGGTAGCTGCGGCGGCGTTCCTGAGGGGATTCTCAGGCGTTTGGGAAGTTGTCGAGCCCGTCAATCGGGGCCCCGTGAGGGAGCTCCCCGAGAAGCGAGCATGGAATGGCCGTGCACGTGGGTTGACCGCGGTCTTGACCGTCCGGCCGTCCCGTAGCCTAGGGATGCCTTCCTCGTCGGCTTGCGCCGTGGAATGGCGGGGATCCGGTAGCTATCTCCAAGGCCTAGGAATAGTCCAGGCGACCTGGTGCACCTTGGGAGGTAGGTTAGGCAAAAATATCGCTCTTGAACGCGGCGAAGCGATCAGAGCTGGAGAGTCATCTACGGAACGTATAGAGCGGCACCCTGGCCTGCGAGTTCGTATCGTCTCCCCGATTCCGACTCGCGGCGCGTCTTATATCCTCGCGAGGCGCGATTTCATGCGCGAGAAATCGCGAGGCGATTGCGGCCGCCCAGCGGCCGCGATGTGAGTTACATGTGGGCCGCCGCGGGGCGCGAGGCGCGCTGCGGGGGGTCGCACGGAGTCGTGATCGCGGCGGAGTGCGCGGCGCGCGGTGGGGTCCCGCGAAGTGGGGTGAATCATGCGATCGCGGGCTTGGTGGGTCGCGTGGCGCGGTCGCAAAAGGGGGGGTGTTGGTAACGACGCGTTGCTTCGTTACAGTATTAATAAAATCGAAAGCATTTCTTCCGCATGAGATAAGCTTGACACGTTGGTACGATTCGTCTAAGACAGATGCTGGGATGAATGAGATGAATGCTGTTTTAATATGTAAAATCGGAAGTAGCAGGATAATGCCGGTTCTAATTCGCATTACGTAATCGCGTTACGTAATCATGCGCCGTAGGTGAGGGGATGAAGCGGGGAAAGGGGAGGAGTCCCGTTGAGCTTGCTCTAGCGAGGGGGTGAAGCGGGGTAAGGGGAAGGGGTACCACCGAGCTTGTGGACACGCTGTGCGAGGAGCAAGGGGAGGGGAGCCGTGATTTCCGCAGCGGTGCGACGCGTCTCTCTCTCTCTCTCTCTCTCTCTCTCTCAACACTATTGCCGCGTATTATCGCGTTTGACCTCGAGCTACGTTCGCGGCTTCGAAGATTCGTGAAGTTCGAAGGATTGTGATTTATCGCGATGAAACCCGATTCTTGTTTTTTCCGCGACGAATTCGTCGCATCGAGGGTGGCGCGTTATCTCGGTGTATTCCGAGCCCTCCAGTGCGCGTCAATCTTCCAATGCGCTTTTGATGAATAACAAGAAGTCGCGTTTTTATTCTTTCGTACGGATGTGAGCAATATTGAAAACAATAATTTAACGGATATCTGCGCTTTTAGGTTGCCGCGGGATTGCGAGAAATGATTCAAAGTATGCGCTGTAACCTTGACGATTACGAAGAAGCGTGTAAGAGCGTGACGAATTTCTTGATCTCCTTTTCTAGTGCGTGCAAGATGCGTGTTTCTTATGCGCCGCCCAAGGCGTATTAATGAGCAATCTCCAGCGAGGAGCGATCAATTGTGATCCGGATTTCGAGACGAGCGTTTCTGAGACTAATTACACGAGGACATCGATACAGGAGCTACTAGCGCGACCGTTATTATTTCAAAAACGTGTACCAGTGTTTTTCGTGTCCGAAGCGAATCGTTTCACCGAAAAAAAAATAGAAGTATACAAAAACATTTTGAAAACGTTGACGAAGATGTCGACGGTGTTGCGTACGTCCGCGGTCTACCGGAACTGGACCAAACTGTGCGACGAAAATTTACGTCTCATGAGCGATTATGTGAATAATCGAAGATTATCGGTGGAAACGAAACAGTTAATTATCGCAGTTATCGCTCGCATCAAAGCTTTACGTGCCGTCGCGCGTGTGAAATTTTCGTGAACGGGACATGGACTTGCGGGACGATCGAGCGGACCGACCGTCGCTTGGGAAGACGTGGAATCCGCGTTTCGAAAACGTGTCGCGACGGGAGTGGTGATAAACTTGAAGCATCTGGATCTCCGCAGATTTTTCAAAGACGCTCGCCGACTAGTGCTTTCGCGCGCAACGGACGCAATTACCGAACACTCTAGTGTCGCTGTGAATACGGTGTTGAACGCTGGATTTTTGCTCAAGGACAAGACCGACGTGAAAAGTTTCAATACGCGAAATCACGTACTGTTTTTCACGTCGAATCTGCGTGAATGGTACGCGAACCGCGTGGTGGAACCTCTGCGAGTAGCAATGGAGGAGTTCCAGGAACGTGATAGCGGCTGGACGCTAGTGAACGTGCAAAATATAATGATAAACATTAATAAATACAATCCGCTTCACGCCGGATGCAACGTGTCGCTACCGCGCACAGTGCAAGCGAGGAGAGCGGTGATAAACGTACAATGCAGCGATGATGCGTGTTTCTTTGTGGCCCGTCGCACAGTGGTCCGGATCGAAAAATTTAGTGACTTTTTCTCAAAAAGTCAACTTTCTCATATTGATATCTACTGTATGTGTATTATTTACTAATTGTCCATTAGTCTCGAATATAAAAATATTACTTAAATCTAATGGAAACAATAGTGGCAATGGACACTTAAAGTTAAACATTTTAGAAGGAGTATTATTCATCCCATGAAATTGTTTTCTTTTGTTAAAGTATTCTGATACTCTAACTCAATATTCTTATTTCTTTTTTTTTTTAAATAAAGAGTATTCTTTCGTAATACAAAATGATGCCTTACATTAATAGTTACTGTATCGAATATATTAAAAAAATAATGCTAAATGAAATATAAACAATTCTCAAAGTTCTGTACAAATACTAAGAGATATCTTTCAAGTCCCAAGGAGTCCCACTTTCTAACAAATTAGAATGTTTTCAGTAAACTTTCCTCTACATAAACATGCAAAAATCAGTTCCACCTTCGTCCGGTTTTTCAAATTATTATAGTTCAAATCTGTCGATGTCACGTAGCAATCGCTTTTGCTTTCCGCACTACATTCGTATTCTACGACCCAACCTCTCAAACCGATGCAGAGTTCCTCTCAAAGAACTGTTTGGATTAGAGTCACTTGATATGTTTATGCTATGGTACAGATAAGCCTTCGAATGAGTCTTCGACTTTCTGTCTGCATTCAGTTAAAAGAGAACCATTCGAACGTCCACAGTGAGACTGTCAGAGCATTTTTCGCGTGTTGAAAGTTACTGTTCATTTTTATTTCGTTTTAATCATTTCATGTCTTATTCTAATAATAATTCGTAGTGTTTTAATTTTCTTTATGAACTAAACTTAAGTTATATTAGTGTTTTTACTGTGTGTGAATTAAATTTAAGTTATATTATTTAGTGTTGTTTGTTATACTATTTTGGTCTATTTTATTTTACATCTACATAATACTTCATTAGTTCTGTTTGGTAAGTACAAATGACTTAAAAACTTCTTACGTAAGTCATTTTTTACATTTGACATTTTCTTCTTTGTTATTTAGATATTATTTGTTCTGTGAAAATGCAAGCTTTTCGCAAAAATAACGACTTATATAAAACCTTGAAAGATTCAAAGAGAAATATGGGTGATTATTTATTTTTGCACACGAGAATATCTGAAAAGATCAATATTTCTTCTAAAAACTTAGAAGTATTAAAAATATATTTAAAGTACTAATTGTAAATGTTTCAGGCAGCAACGTCTTTCAATTACACGGACTATAAATAAATAATGATAAATAAAAAAATTTGAGAGTGAATACTGACAAAGCATAAAAAAATATTATTTTTTAAATATTTTATGTTATTAATTATATCTTATTATTGTTATATTATAAAACTGTTATTGTTATCACATTTTTCTCTTAATCTAGTAATAACCCATCACCTCTATAGTATTCATTTCAAATTTGGTATCAATATACATATTGGTTCAAAAGTTATACAAAAAAAACACTAAATTTCTCGATTCGGACCACTGTGCGTCGTTGCAAGTCTCTATCTTCGAATCGACACAGAATAACCTCGTGCCCCCACTATTCGAGGGTTCTTCGTACAGACTGCGTTCAGCTTCCCATGACGCTGCATCAAATCAAGAAATTCGAAAACTACAACGAGGTGTTAGTGAACGTGTACCGGGTTACCCTGGGATCGTCGACAACTCATTTCACCGATACTGTTTTCATCGAGACGATTTGACCGACATTAACTTGAAAAATACTGTCTACGCAGGGTGGTCTATCATAGAAAAGGGAGATATCATATTTTTCTATATTTCTTGGGTCATTATCTAGATCTAGAAAAAGGAATCGTCAAAGAATGATCGGAATAGGTCTGGGTTAGATTTGAAATTGCGGCCGCCAATGAGGTGAGGATCGGTGAAGAGGACGTTATTCTAAACAATCACCATAAAGAGAATTACAAAGCGTTGTTATTTATATCAAAGTTTTTATTACTACTTTGTTAATAAAAAAACTAATTAATTATTATTAAATAAACAATATAATAATATGAAATATGAATAAACAGTACGAATGCCACGAATGTATCTATATAAACTACAAAACATAACAAAATTGTAGAATAATAATTACGCAAACATCGAGTAATGAAATTAAAACGATATATTTTGTGCTAAGGCCTTCAAAAAATCCATATCAGAGTACATTTCTCGGCTCTCTAGTATTCTCTTAATACGTTCTTCTCTTGAACGATTTTTTCTTTTTTGCTTCGGTAATGTTTCACCTCGTAATATTTTCTGTATTAAATTTTCTACAACTGCTTGTTCTTTTTGAATTTCCGCAACTATCTCATATAAACCAACTTTATGGTGATTGAACATACTTTTTTGGAGAAGCCAATCGAAGGGGGAATAAAATGGCGAACTCCGGGTTAGAGGAAAACACTAATACATTTATTATCACTAAAATATCACAGCCGTTCCCGGTCGTACAGGTTACGCGGCGGAAAGGCGCGTAGCGGCCGCGAGGTTATGCTATGTAGCACATAGCGCGCGTAAACGGAAAAATCACTTTTTTGACGAGCGCGGCCGGACACGCGTGCGTCTCTTACGCGAAGCGAGGAAACAGAGAGAAGGAGGAAACGAAGAAGGAAAACATTGGAAGATCGCGTGTGAGTTTAGCGTTTGTTTACGCGGCGCGCGAGGACGACTTCCGCCGTGCGTCCCGGTGCGTGGCGCGCTCTGCCGGTTGGCAGACGGAGTTGCCACACTTTGCCATCGTCGATGCCAAGCTTCAACATTATTTTGTGTACGTGGAAATCGTTTACATAATTGTCATAAACAGACCATACTTCTTCTTGGAAAAGTGGAAGATGAATAGATACTTTTCCATTAGACTTACGTATTACCCTACGGTAAACATAATATTTTCCAAACCATTCTACAAGTGCTGTATGTTCGGACGGAAATAATTCTTTTAAATTACTGAATGCATTTGGAATTTCTTTTGGTCGTAAGTATGCTAGACACGGAAGTTGTCTCACGAGAAGACTAAATGTTTCATCTGAACCATACTTTCTTACCAATCCACTACTTTGAATTTTTCTGTAAACATTTTGACACAAATGGCAAAAGCATGCTTTTATTTTCGCATGAGGAAATATAGATTTTATCGCATTCATTGCAACAATTTCGAAGTCTGTCAAAATAAATATCGGGTTCAGAATAATCCCTACTTCTTCAGCTAGACGAGTAATTTCGTTTAATAGCAATTTATATATGCTTTCCTTTTTTGACGTTAATAAGGCATAAACTAGCGGAATGATCGCAATTTTCTTATCTGCAGGTATTGTGTATAATTGTTTGAAGAACGATGGAATTAGTTTAAATGTTCCGTCCATTATCGAGGACTTTGCACCGGCTAAAATCTTTATATTGTCCTCCGTTGTAAATAGCAGTATGTTATCTGATTCCTTTCTTATGATTTTCACAAAAGGTTTACCATCCAATGTTTTAGTAAAATTTTCTGATAAATTAATTTCATCGATATTCTTCGGTTCTATAGGTTTATTTTTTTTTCTAACACACAATACCTGATGTTTTAATGCTCCATCCATAGGAAGGTATGATCGAATGGATTTTTCAGTTGTTGAAATTACATTTCTGACAATAGTGCAGGGTTTTTCATTAGTAATTAATGCTAATTCTTTGATTTGATTACAACATTTTTTAACTGCTACACTTGATGGTTCTGGAGCATGATCATGTTTTGCAGAATCGTGATAACGAATTACATGTTGATCATGTATATTGTGACGTGCTCGCCGGTCTCGATGCCGTGGTTTCGCGATCGGCGGCCACTTCACAACCTCGTTCGGCCTCTGCTCGCCTTTTCGAAACCGAGGACGGACGTTTCGAGCGCCAGGTACCTTTCGGTACCAACGAGAAGAGGTTTCACACGCGACAAGGTCTTGCCTCGACTAGCTCGGAACTTCGCGAAGAAGAGCTGGGTCTCTCGACGAGGGAGCAGGAAAGCGGACGTAAGGAATTCCTCACGGCAGGAATTGAAGAACAACGCGCACCGATTTTTGATAGAAAAATAATATATTGGAACGTTTCGATATTACACCGGGGCGCGCGGACGCCTCGTGGCGGACCTAACCTCGCCGTTTGGTACAACGCGCCTCGAACACCTCTCTAGCCAACGCGCTTCTAGAAACGCGTAATCGGACGCCTCTAGAACCGTGCGGCTACGCTACAGACGAATCGCGATATTCGGCGACCACTAGGAACACGTGAGCGAACCGGGGCTTTATTCGCGAGGGAGACGAAAGGAAGCTCTTACCCTTACGGTGGTCCGTGCGTAACAGGACGAGACCGTGTCTCGTCGCACGTAATCGGGTTTCTTCCGCTTCCTTACGCCTCACCTCATTGGCACGCGTTGCGTGACGTCACGCGCCGTCCAATCGGGTAATTATCGACGACTTCGCTGCGTGACGATTGGGGAATCGACAGCCGATCCTCTTGATTGGCAGCCTTCTCGGCTCGGCTCGTTGCGACGACTTTCCTGATGGCCCATGATCCCCTGCCCGACAGGAACCACAGCAGGACGACCGGACTGGACCCTGCGTTCTCGGGGCACGTGCTTCCAACCCGGAACGGATCCATCCGACCCTACCGCTCTCCGAGCGGTACATTTGCCGAGCCGCCCTACACACCCTTCTGAGAACGCTGTCTTTGGATCGTCGGCCTCCGCTCCTCGGCGTCTCCTTCCGTCGATTCCTCTCCCCTGCAGCGTTGTCGTGGTTGTCGTCGATATTTGTGCGTGTCAAAATAAAGCCCGTTGTTAGTAATGATTCGCTCGTGCCCTCCCAGTGGTGCGCTTAACAGTTGATGACCCTCCCCCCTCCCCGCAGAGAAGGTCCTGTTTGTGACGTGCAAAAATGCCACGTCACAATATATATGGTATTTGCAGTACCGCGACATTGACAACTGTTTCCTCTAACACCACTTTTTTCACAAACCCAATAATATAAGTCATCTCTATTTTTAGTTTTTTTAAATATAAAACCATCAATTACAATTTTTTGTTTGCCACGAATAGACGAAATAACTTCTGCCACTCCTTCAAAATTAATTTGGCTTGTCGAACTCATTGCATTTATTTTACGAGAATTTAATAGAACAATCACGTACCAAAACAGCAAACGTACTAACAGTGTCAGTCTGACACATATCAGCAACACAAATTGGGAGATATAATAACAACAATTTCTTAAGTATCTATCAGTTCGTGGAAACGAATGAACTCAAACCTGTTGGTAAATATAGACCGTCGATGAAAACATTTGTTGACGACTTTACCGTGTCGATGAAAAGATAGTGTCGGTCAAATCGTGTCGATGAAAACATTTGTCGGCAATCTGACCGTGTCGATGAAAACATGGTGTTGACAAAAGTTAATGTTGGTCAAATCGTGTCGGTGAAATGAGTTGTCGACGATCCCAGGGTAACCCCGTGTACCAGTGGCAGGAGGGAAAGTGCGTGCCGATCCATTTGACTGCGACGAAAAGGAAGAAGCACGCCAACTTGCTCCTGGTACAGGATCCGCAGGATGTGCAGAGAAACCACTTCGCGTGTATCCGAAACCTCTCAAGACCCGTTTCTGCACAGGTTTCGCGACACGAGCATCAAGTATACATTTGCGACAGGTAAGTTTGAAATAATTTTTGTTTTATCGATTCGATGCGTATGAAAAGTCATATCTAAAAGTTTGTCGTTTCTTCGTTTCAGATGTTCACACTATTTTCAGTCGGAGAAAAAGCTAAATGCGCACAGCGCAGACTGCACGAGAATGAACGATTGTGCCATCGAACTCCCATCCGACGAGAACAAATGGTTTCGATTCAAAAATGACGGCCGCAAGGAACGCGTACCGTTCGTCGTGTACGCCGACTTTGAGTGCTTGCTGGAGGACGTGCAGCCGGAACATCAAAACAGTCGATCGTACGCGTATCAACACCATAGGGCGTTCAGCGTAGGGTACTACGCAAAGTGTGCGTACGACGAATCTCTTTGTGCGTATCGTACGTACAACAACGACTCCGATTGGGTACAATGGTTCGTGAAAGAGTTGCGCGAATTAGCAGACACCGTTGATAAAATATTTACTACGATCATCCCTATAAAAACATTATCTACCATACAACGCAATAGTTTCACACAGGCGATAGTGTCATATTTGTTGAAAACCTTTCCTCGAATCCGACGCAAAAGTACGCGATCACTGTCACGTAACCGGTAAATACAGGGGCGCGGCTCATTCCAGTTGCCATCTAAATTATCAGGATTCGTTCACTATACCGGTAGTGTTTCACAATCTATCGGGTTACAACGCGCATTTAGTAATTAAAGAATTGGCTACCGTGTTCGAGGGAAAGGTGGACCTACTCCCGCTAACCAGGGAAAAGTACATCTCTTTCACGAAACACGTCCAGGGGACGGGCATCGACGGGAAGAAGGAAGTTAAATTTCGATTCATAGATTCATTTAAATTTTTGGCCGCGAGTTTGGATAAATTATCGTCTGATCTGAGTAAGGGAGAACTAATGATCCTGCGAAAGGAATTTCGAGACTATTCGGAGGATCAGTTCGATCACCTCACCAGAAAGGGCGTCTTCCCGTACGATTACGTGTCGTCATACGATAAACTAAACGAAACGAGATTACCGCCTCGCGAAGCGTTCTACAATCGCCTAAACGACAAGCACGCGACAGAGTCGGTTGACGGGCACGCGACAAACGTCTGGAAGAGCTTCCGCGTCGAGACGTTGGGCAAGTACAGCGATCTGTAGCTGAAAACAGATGTGTTGTTGTTGGCGGACGTTTTCGAGAATTTCCGAACTAATTGTCTCGAAAGTTACGAGCTTGACCCCGCGTATTACTGCACGCTGCCAGGATTCGCTTGGGACGCGATGTTAAAATACACCGACGTCATTTTCGAATTCCTGACCGACGTAGATATGGTGATGTTCGTTGAACGCGGTATACGCGGAGGTTTGAGTCAATGTTTGCATAGATACGCATCCGCCAACAATAAGTACTTGTCCACGTACGACTCATCGAAACCGTCAACGTACCTCATGTATTTCGACGTGAACAATCTGTACGGTTGGGCAATGTCGCAATGCATGCCGTACGGAGGTCTTCGATGGATTGACGACACCGAGCGCGTGACCAATTTCGACGTGAATTCCGTTCTGATCGACGGGCCCTAGGGATACTTCCTAGAAGTAGACCTCGGGTATCCGACAGAACTTCACGATTCGCACGCGGATCTCCCGTTTTGTCCAGTACGTGAACAACCGACCGACGGAAAACAAACGAAATTACTCGCGACATTGCAGGAGATAGATAGATACGTAATACATTACCGATACTTGCAACAATATTTAGGCCACGGTTTACGCATACGAAAAATTCACCGTATCTTAGAATTCAAACAATCCCATTGGCTTCGCGACTATATCGATTTAAACACCGGTTTCAGAACTCGAGCAACTAGTGATTTCCAGAAAAATTTATACAAATTAATGAACAACGCGGTATTCGTAGACGTGAAATTGGTTACGCGCTGGGACGGTCGGTACGGCGCGGAAGCTCTAATCGCGAAACCGAATTTTCATAGCCGCGCCATCTTTTCGGAAAACGCGATCGCGGTACAATTACACAGATCGAAAGTTTTATTCAACAAACCGATATACGTTGGCATGAGCGTACTGGACGTGTCGAAGGTATGTCTGTACGACTTCCATTACAAGTACATGCTACCTGTTAAGCTTAAGACTAGATGTAAGTTTAGCTAATAAGGATAGGTTAAGAAAAATCAACGACGAACGCGTGCGGGATAACAGTTACAACAGTTTCGTCATGTACAACCGTCGACAGTTGAAACGCCTAACGTCTCGATATCGGTACGTCCGCGATCGTCGCGGCCGCGCCACACGTACCGCAACCGCTCACGCACCAATGGGAGGCTCGCTTTTCGAACTCCTCGTCGAGACCAACGGACTCCCGGAACTCCGAACGACGACCGTTGAAACGGGCAGAACAGCGACAACCTTGCTAAGTAACGTTACACTGCGACTTTGTATTCTATTGTGATTTCTCGCATTCGCGAGCCTAATCCACAAAATACACGAGTGTACTGACGAGTTCGCGTGCATTCATTGCTTCTCACTTCCGAGTCACAAGTGCCAATCCAAACCCTACCACCGACTTTAAACATTGGTCCTTCGAGCCGGATTGCTGATCGGACTGAGAAGGGAAAATGGAGCAAACGGATTCGACCAAGATGTCCGGAGCCACCGCCAAGTCATCGGGAGCTGCCAGGATCGACCCTGTCGTGCATGAGCTCACCATCATCGCGGAGAGCCTCCCACGCCTGATTGCTAACTACAAGAAGCAAGGCCGCTCCAAGTTCTCAGCAGCAACCGCCGATCTGCGTCTCTCCGCTCTCCAGACATCGTGGACACGGTTTCAGCAGCTTCACCTCCAGCTGCTCGAGCGGGTCGCGGAACAAGATAAGTTATCACTATCATACTTCGTTAATGATGTGCGCGCCGCGACCGAAGACGCGTATTGGGTGGCGTGCGATTTTTTCGCCGAGATAATCGCGTCCGAATCATCCGCGGTAACCGCCGGGTCTCCGGGGAACCATTCGAGTGCTGGAGCCCCGCCGTTGAAGCTTCTCAAACTCCCGCTTCCCATGTTCACGGGCCTACATGAGAAGTGGCTGAGCTTCGCGAGCTCATTCGAGTCGCTCGTTATAAAAAACCACACGCTCGACGATACGCAACGGCTGCAATATCTCCAGGCCGCCGTCGAAGGAGAAGCTGCCACCCACGTGTCGCACCTCCCGTTAATCGATTCCAATTTTGAGGTCGCGTGGAATGCGCTCAAGGAAGAGTACGGGAACGAACGCGCAATCATCATGGCGCTCATCCATTCCTTCGTCTCGCTTCCGCTAATCAAGTCCGAAAACGCCGCCGAGATTGACGTTGAGATCGCGAAGATTCGAAACGTAACGCGCGAATCGCTGGCACGGTTAGCAAACCTCGGTCGCCCCACCTCATCCTGGGACGACCTGCTTGTGTATACAATCTCTCAGAAACTTGATGAGCACACAATCGAGGAGTGGGAAATGTTACTCGGTGCGCGTACCGATGCCCCCACTTACGCGGAACTCGACTCGTTCCTGGTCTCGCGCATTCGGGCGGTCGGAACCGCGAAGCGAACTTCCGAGTTAGCTCGATCGCTCCCCACTCCAACACGGTCCCAACCGTCGTCTACCGTACACGCGCACGCTGTAAATGCCGGTTCGAATCGATGCCCGTTCTGTCAAGCCTAACACTACCCAAATTTAGCGAACAAAGCAAAATTCTCTACACCGATACAGACACTTCGATTTACGAACTCGCGTGCGACGACGCGTTCGAGACGATGAAGCGCGACGTCGACAGTCGATTCGATACGAGCGATTACGAGGCGGACAACCCGTACGGTATGCCGCGTGTCAACAAGAAGGTGCCTGGCCTCATGAAGGATGAAAACAAAGGAGTTCCAATGACCGAGTTCGTCGGACTGAGAGCGAAGATGTACTCTGTCCGCGTGCATAATAAAAAAGAGACGAGAAAAATTAAAGGCGTAAAAAAGAGCGTAGTCGAAAACGAAATCTGTTTGTAACGAAGTATCGCACTCCGCCGGGCTCCCCCTCCTCCACGACAACCCGACCCGAGCATCCCACCGCCGCGATCGCGTGATGCGCCCCACTCCGCGGACTCCCGCCACGCGTCTCGCGCCCGCGGTCGCGAGCGACCCCCGCCTCGCGCCTCGCGACCCGCGGATACCCACACCCGCGGACTCACCTCGCGGCCGCGACCGTCTCGCGACTTCTCGCGCGTGAAATTACGCCGCGCGCGTATATAAGCCGCATCGCGAGGCACAATCGGGGAGACGATACGAACTGGCAGGCCAGGGAGCCGCTCTATACAGAACTCGTAGATGACTCTCCAGCTCGAGCAAGTGCCACGTGCCTTCTTGAAGCCAAATCTCTCCCCGATACCTCCTGGAGGTCGGTTATCATTTAGTCCCAAGGCCTGGGTAACCGTGACACCTCGATCCTAACCAAAAGACCCCGGTTTTCAACCGGTTACAGGCATCCCGGGCCGCAGGGTGGATTCTTGACTCTGGGGCATGTCCATCCTGCAGTGAGGTCACTCTACGCCTCCGAAAGCGGGTTGGCTTCAGGGCCCCCGCCGGTTGAGGTTCCGGCCCACCGCCCGATATTCCCTCGGGAACGCGCCGCGACGACGAGCTGACCGCGCCGCCGATTACTCCGCGCCGCCGATTACTCCGTGCCGCCGATTACCTCGCGCCGCCGATTACTCCGCGTCACCGATTACCTCGCGCCGCCGATTACTCCGCGCCGCCGAATACCTCGCGCCGCCGAATACTCCGCACCGCCGTTAGTTTTAAGCACCGTTAGTTTTAAGGACCGTTAGCTTAAAGGACCGTTAGTTTTAAGCCGCCGCTACTATTAAGCCGCGTGATGTCGCGAACGCGAGTTGATGTAAGCCGTTCCGACCGGCCGATATTATTTTTGTGCAGTTAATTATAATAAAGGTTATGTTCATGTTTATATATAAAACTCAGCTGACTCGACTAGCTTATTTGCGGATCCTGGCGACCGACTGAGTCGGCATAAATCCCGCTTCCCCGGTCCATAAGACCGACCAACGAACCGGTGTTCGTTGCAAAATGGCGCCCGAACAGGGACAGTAAGGGAATAGGGTCAAATGAGCGAATCCGTCAGCTGGGTTTATCGGCTGAGTAAGGCCGTTTTAGTTCAAGTTGCAGAGGCGGAAGGCGTGCCAACAGAGGGAACACTAGACCAACTCCGGTCTCGCGTGGTGGAACACCTGTCACGTCCCCGTACTGACGTACGTGGCCCTTTTTCTTTTTCCATATTCTATTTCTCTATTACCGTTAGCTCATAAGACATATATATAATTGTTTATTATTCATTAGAGCGTTATTACCTTGTATTTTACTCTTATTGTAATATTAGATACCTTACATAACCATAATAAAGCATTCCGTAAAGCCTAGGCAACGCATCTCTCGAATAAGAGAGTAACTCCCACTTCAACCGCTAGGTGGCCGCGAGCGGCGACGGCTTCTCGCGGGTGAAGTGAGGCAAGCCATCTGACCGCTAGGTGACCGCGAGCGGCGACGGCTTCTCGCGGGTGAAGTGAGCCGAGCCATCAATAAGTAAGGTCTCGGCCGAGGCCTCGCATGTTCATCCGAGAGTATACTCGGCATCGTTCGGAACGTTTCCTATGTCCGATTCCTGAGGTATTTTTCCTCAGTTCTCTTTCGAGAGGTTCCGTTGGCAGCATATTCTGGATGTTCATCCGGGATTTCTCTCAGTAATATATTCGGAGAGTCTTTATGCTGTGAACACATTCTAATTGCAGAGGGTTTTTATTCCTGAGTTTCATATCCCAGTGCGGATATTTCTTTTCAAACTGTTGTTCGTTGGAATTCTTTGCTAGAGGTTTCATTCCCTCAATACCAATTTCCTTTTAATTACTAGAGGTTTTATTCCTCAGATTCATAATCCTGTTTGGGGTATTCTCCCAATTCTTAATTCTTCAATATTATTTATATCAGTTCCAATTCGTGCTCTTAGTTTAAAGTTTTCCCTTAATATTTTAATTTGAGTTCCAAGTTTAGTTTAGTGTTTTCAATCCCCGTTTTCATCAGTTTCTTCTGATCTTTAATACATCGCGTTCCAACTGTGTCTTGGGAGATCAACAACAGCGAGAGTTCCCGCTAAATTTGGACTAACGAGCCAAATGAGCAAAACGAAAGGCTAACATACTGGCGTCTAAGTAATTTCGTAACGCGTTAGACTAGACGTAACAGAAATTTTTGGTGACAGCGGTGGGATAGTTTTTTGGCCTTCTTAGCATGTTGCACACTCCCCCGAGGAACAAGATGGAAACGCGAAGTTCCAAAGCCCTTAAAGAATCTTATGATGGCGCATCATCGGGCGCCATCCCTAAAAAGACAAGTAAATCAAATGCAACAGCTGCTCTTTCGCCAACTCACGTAATCGAAGATTCGTTTCCCGACGCGCAGGATATGCCTCGTGCATACGGTATTGACCTTCTCATTGAAGAAATGAAGGCAATGCGCGCTGAAATCAATTCCTTTAGGAATTCCGCATCAAGCACTCCGACTCTCGGCACGGTCAGATCGCCGCCGTTGCCGACGGAATGGCATAACGCTAACGCGCCCGCCGAACCCTCGGGAAATTTCACCCTTCGTCAAGCGATTGAATCTATTCCTAGTTTTGATGGAGAAAATATTCCAGTCAATCAATTCATACACGCTTGCAAAAGAGCACGGGACATTCTGCCATTGAATCAGGAGCGAACCCTAACGAAGTTAATTATTAATAAATTAAAGGGTAGAGCATATCTCGCAGCCGAGGACGAGGATTGCAATGATATCGCTGAATTAAGCGACATCCTCCGCGATGCATTTGGACCAATCAAATCCGTCGATCACTACAGAGGGGAGCTGACAAACATCTATATGCATCCGGACGAACACATATTAGACTATATCAGTAGAGTTAAAGACTTGCGCGTAGCCATTATAGACGCGGAAAGAACAATTCGTCCGAATCGCGACAGGATTCATGAGACCGATCTATTAACCTTAAGGTGTTTCTGCGATGGGCTCATTCCACAATTGCGATGCCAACTAACGTACAGCGCCCAAACAACATTATCGGATATTTATTCTCAAGCTAAAGCTTTATTCAAGAGACATGAGCTCGACCGGGAGCGCTATCGAAACGATAGGACTTCGCGGAACGACAATTCGAATAAACGTTCCCATGCAATAACCCGAACCGAAGTATGTTTTAGGTGTGATCGAACCGGGCATACTAAAGACAATTGCTGGGCTACGACCACGTTGAATAAACAACCGTTAGATAACGTGACCGCCCGCCCACCCACACGGCAGATCGACACGTCTGAGAAAAGAAGTCCACTCGATAACCGCAGCAGAGACTTCTGCCGTTATTGTAAGAATGACGGTCACACGATCAATGAATGCAGGAAACGTGAATTTAATAATCGCCGCCGTGAAAACCATTCGGGAAACGGCGACCGCCAATCGAGCACGGGGAGAACCCGAGAGGCGACCATTCCGAGCTCCCCAAATCGGGAAACAAACTCCCCGCGTCGTGTACGCGCGATCAAAACGTGTGCGATTACACGATCGCAACAATCATACCCGGAGGACAGCCATCCGTCCCCACCGTTAAATTAGACTCGCCGCAGTTTTTACGCGAGTGCTCCTTAATGATCGACACGGCCTCTAAGCCTAACCTCATTAAGATAGACTGTCTTGATGACGACGCGTTCGCGTCCCCTCACGATAAATTGCGTATCTCGGGCATAACGGATGGATACGTCTATACTCTCGGATCTATCAACATCGAACTTTTACACAACATTGTAAAATTCTACATGGTTCCGGATACATTCCCAATCCCAACAGATGGAATCCTTGGAACTGACTTTTGTAACAGTTCCGCGGAGATATCTTACCCAAATTATGAAGTGAGGTGGCGTGGTGAAATAATTCCCTTCGCGAACGTCGAGCGAACAAAAATCCCAGCTCGCACATCAATATGTGCGAAAATCCAAATAAAAAATCCTCAAGTGCTGGAAGGAATACTTCCCCGTCTTCATGTCGCACCTGGCGTTTACGTGGGCGACTCACTTGTGCATTGTGTACAAGGTTACGCGGTCACACGCGTATTTAACACGAATGACTACGAGATCAATGTCGTACTCCCCGCGGCCACCCTCGAAGAGGTGGATCTCGCGATTTCAAGCAACAAGCTCAAAGACTCAATCCCTCATGCCACCTACACGGTGAGCTCCTCTGAATCTTCTAATCCCTTCAAACCCCCTTGTTGAGAGTAAGTGAGCGAGAGCGACTCGTATCTATATGTACCTCAATATATATATGTAGGCTTGTATACAATGTGACGTGCTTTTCGTCCCCGAGCCGTGAATCGAGGCCGGAAGCACGCCGCAAGCCCTTGTCGATCTCTCCACGCCTTTTCGAGAACCGAAGAAGGTTCTCGAGCGCCAGGTATCCGAAGATACCGGCGTGGAGAGAAGCAACTCGCGAAGGTCTTCGGACCGGCTAGCTCGTTCGAACTCGCGGAGAGACGGGCGTGGGTGGAACGAGGAATCAGGATCCGCAGAATTTAGCTCCCACGGCGGAAGGCGAATAAATCAGAGACACGTGTTCGTAACAAAAAGGTGAATCTATTGAGGCCTCGAGAAAATTAAAACGTAATAAGAGAAGTGTACTGTACACCTTGGCGCCGGTCGCCACGCGGCGGGATCGTCTCGCCGGATATTTTACAAACTCGCGAATTTGAGAATCACGCCTCGATACCCGAAATCTCCCGTTTTGCGCGACCACCGAAAAGCCCCGACGACGCAGCGCCTCGATAACCACCCGGGAAGGCAAAAGGAGGTCCTTACCGCTCGAAATCCCAAGAGGAACAGGACGAGCCGTTACGACAGCTCGCGCTAGATCAAGATCGCGCTCCCCCCTCCTTAGGCCTTCCCGTATTGGTTTTACGCGCGCGACATCGATTATCGCCCAATTAGATCGATCCGCGGAAGACGGTGTCGGCTGCTGGCTCTCTCTGGCTCCTCTTCTCGCAACCAGGCCGCGGTTTCGGCCATTCCGAGCGCCCTAGGCTTCTGCTCGGCGGGAGAGGAACGTCGGGACGGAGTGGCCAATTCCCCCCCCCCCCCCCCCCCCCGACGCAGACGACGCAGATCGGAGCTCCGTGGCCCTGCCGTACTCCTGCGTCGACCTCTAAGACCTCACTCCCCGGGAAATTCGACCGAGGCAGGTTTGCCCTGGTTGCCTGCCCCCGACAGGCAACGTCCTCCCCGAACCACGCCGGTTGCCGGAGGAGCCCTAGTCAGCAGATTGGTGGCACGACGTCGGTTCGTCCTTTCCCTCCCCCAACGTTTTCATTGCCACGCGACTGATCTGCTGCCGCTGTTGGTCCGACTTCCTTGCCGTCTTGGTGTTCCGGGTCCGCAATTGTCGATGCCGCACGCATGTCAAACAGATTTTCTGTCAGTTTTTAGGCTACGTTCGAGACTCTCGGTGGTGCACGCCAAGCCTCGATAACCTCTGCTCCTCTGCCCTCCCCCTCGGAGAGCGCACACTTGTGACGCGACAAAATGTCACGTCACAACCCCACTCTCCCTGAGGGTGGGACCGGGATAGGACACGGCAACATCCCTCCCCGCCGCTCTTTCCGGGTCATCTGGCTCGCTGCACACCCCCGAGTGACCTACTTGGTTCGATGTGCCCCCTGTGTCCCCGCGGTGCAACGACCTTGGACAGTTTCGCAATCTATCTGTCCATTCTCCCCCCCCCCCCCCTTGTTGCAGCGCGGGGCACAGGAAAGGCCCGAAACAACCACATTACGCCTCCCATCACCATGAGACATAAAAAAAAAAAAAAAAAAAAACTACCCCACACAAATAAATCACTCTCGCCTTACCGGCCCTCGGTGGTCGTCGCACGTCTCGATATCCAGTGGCGAAGGCGCATAGGAGTCACGCGTTTGGCTTCCCTGGCTTACCAACTTCACGCCCACACTTCCCCAGCTCGGTATTCTCTACTCCCAATTGATGTTAGTCGGGATTTTGGCGGCGTGTGCTCGCCTCGGGACCCTTGTTACCTTTCGGTCTTCCTTTTTGACTTGATGTTACGCAAGGATTTTGGCGGCCCCCGCCCTCCTCGATAACCTTACGGCAACGCCCCGCTTAGTCGTCACCGTCCTCCCCCCGAGCCTCCCTTGCCCTTAATCGGGCCAGGTCGGCCTCGATCCTTTGTTCCGGGGTGAGGACGACCTCCCGCGGGACGTTGCCGAGGCCCTCCACGTAGGGCCCCTTCGCCTCCCAAGTGTCCGAGCACCGGGGGCATGTCGCGAGCGTCGCCCCGCGCTCGCCGCACGAGAAGCAGAACTCTTCGCGCTGCGGCCTCGGGCACCGGCTGTACCTATGGCCTAGCTGGCCACAGCGCCAGCACCCGAGCCGCTTCCCCGAGGGAGAGAGCTTGCTCAATCTCCCTCAGCGCGGCCTTCGGCGCTTCGCAGGCCTCTCCTGGCTCGGCCCGGGGCCCTGCTGGTGTTCGTCAGGGTCCCCGGGAGCCGTAGCAGGCCGTTTCTGCGCCTCGCCCGGCGGCGCGAGCGCTCCGCTCCCCACCTCCCCGCCAGCGGGTTTACCCCCCGGTGCCTCCTGACGCGTCCACGCCGCGGGCACCCCCCGGCCTCGCCCCCTGACCGGCCTAGCCTGTGCGGGCGGCCCACCCGCAGCCCCCGCGCTTCCGAGGATGCTACTCCCCCTCGCCTCGGGCGCCGGTGTTTCCACCGGCGACCCCTCCTCCTGAAGCACGGGACCCGCGGGCGGCCGCACCTCCGTCTCAAGTTCGACCGGGGACATCGCCCGCAGCATATCTTCCATCAGTTTTTCCCAGTTGTCGCCTGGGGCGGGGGGGTTGATGGACTCCCCCCCGATTGGCACCGGGTCCGTTTGCGTTGCCGCATCCGTTGTTGCGGGGAGGTCCCGCACGACCGCCTCCTGCGTCGTGACGCTCGCCTCGCTAACCAGGCGAGCCCATTCCTCGAACTCGCCCATCAACCCGGGGAAGCGGGCGTGAGCGGCCGCCAGGAAGCCCGCGTACCGACTCCTCATCGCCCTTGCACACTGCTCCCGCACCTGCTGTGCGATCGCGTTGGGCGTAATTCTCCTACTTGCCATCGTTACTTCGTCGTTCGTTGTATTTTCGTCGATAAGTCTGTGAAAGGTCCAAGGTGTTTTTAGTTATCTGTCCGAGAGTCTGGTTTAAGATCTTCGATGTGGATCTTCCCCACCGGTTTCCCGTTCATTAATTCGAGCTCGTAAAGCAGTGGAGAGATTTTTGCTTTCACTCGCAAGGGTCCCTGGTACTTCGGTGCTAATTTCGCAGCAAAATTCTGTGAGGCAGATGACAAAACTCGATTTCTGCGAAGTACCAGGTCTCCTTCGTTAAATTCGCGATATCGACGATGTGCGTTATATTGTTTCGCCTGTTCCTGCGCTGCGGAATCTAAATTTTCCGCAACCCATAACCGAAGCGTTACCATTTCCTTCATGCGTCGTGTCCAGGCGCTTGTGCTGGACGGCTGTGGCTCGGTGTCTGTATTTTGGTCTTTCCGTGTGCAACGTGACGGCCAAGGGTTTCTTCCGAAGTTCACAAAGGCTGGCGTCGTCTGGAGGGACGAATGGTGCGCGGTGTTGTACGCGAACCGGAATTGGGCCAAGTGCAAGTCCCATTCGCGATGATTGCTCTCGAGGAATTGAACAATCATTGTCTTTAAAACGCGGTTCACTCGCTCGACGGGATTCGCTTGCGGATGATAAGGGGGCGTGGTCGTATGTTTTATTCCGTATTCCGCGGTCAGCTGTTTAAGCGTTTTATTCACGAATTCCGTTCCGTTGTCAGTTATTAACACCTTCGGGCTTCCCCAGCGCGAGAACACGAGCTCCTCCAATGCCTCTGCGATGTTCTCGCCGTTCGCCCGCCTAAGTGGTTGACACTCTATCCATTCCGAGAATAAATCCTGAATTACTAACAGGTACGCTTGACCGGATTTACTCGGAGGAAACGGCCCCATTATATCCGCCGCGATCACCGCCCACGGTTCATCAACCCTTCGCGTTCCCATCAGCCCTACCGGCGCGGCCTGTTCTACATTGGTTTGTTGACACGTGAGACAGTTTCGCACGAATTTGGCCACCGTTCGGAATAGATTCGGCTAGAAATAACGGATCGTGATTCGACGATATGTTTTTTCTATTCCGAGATGGCCGGATTGTGGTTCTTCGTGCGCTTCGCGTAATATCGCGGCTTTTTGGGATTCGAGTGGAACTAATTTCCACTCGTCGCTATCCGATTGGAGAATTTGGTCTATTAATTCGTCTTTCTTTCTACGGTACATTTGGCCGTTCTCTATTCTCCAATCGGGAAAGCGACCAGGGTTTTCGTTGATCTCCTTCATCCGTTTCGTGTACCACCCGTCTTCCCCTTGCTCTGTCTCTAACGTCCCTCCCATTACCGCGGTAACCACCTCGTTATCCTGTTCGTACATTCGCGATAGGGCGTCCGGTACTTGGTGCAACGCACCTTTTCGGTGAGTCACCTCAAAATCGTATTCAAGGAGCGCCAACGCCCACCGAGCTAGCCTTCCCGAAGGGTTCGACAATTTACGCAACCAAATCAGCGAGTGGTGGTCCGTTACAACCGTAAAACGGTAACCTTCTAAATAACATCTAAATTTTTGTATGGCCCAGATCACTGCCAGACATTCTTGTTCGGTCGTCAAATATTTTCGTTCTGCCTCGGATAACACGCGACTCGCGAATGCAACTACCCTTTCATCTTCCTCGGTACTCTGTGTTAAAACCGCTCCCACTCCCACTGAGCTCGCGTCTGTTTGCAAAATAAATGGTTTACTAAAGTCGGGGTAAGTAAGTGTCGGGGCTGAGGCCACTACTTCACGAAGTTTTTCGAACGCAATTTGCTGCTCCTCACCCCATTCCCATTTTTGCGTCTTTTTCAACAGTCGCGTCAGCGGTTCCGCGAGGGTCGAGAATTGCGAGATGAATCTCCTATACCACGATGTCATTCCTATAAATCGACGAAGTTGTTTCACCGTTCGCGGTATAGGGTATGACAGGATCGACGCTATTTTTCCCGGATCTACTCTCAGGCCTTCGCTGTTTACTAAAAATCCCAAATACCGAACTTCCGATCTACAAAATTCGCATTTGTCCGGGTTAATCGCGAGACCCGCCCCTTCGATTATTGTTAGAACCCGATCCAGCCACACCAGGTGTTCGTCAAATGTCTCCGAAACGATTATTATGTCGTCTAAGTAGGCAAATGCGTGTGGCTCCATTTCCGGTCCTATTAATCTGTCCAGTAACCTTTGGAAAGTCGCGGGTGCTCCGGTCAGCCCGTACGGCATGCGAACAAAATGAAATAACCCTCGCCTCGGTACTACGAACGCGGTGATTTCGCGGCTGTTTTTCTCTAACGGTATTTGAAAATATGCCTGGCTTAAGTCGATTGTTGAAATATATTTCGCAGCGCGTAGTTTGTCTAAAATTCCCGTCATTAATGGGAGAGGGTAGGCGTCCTTTCGCGAAACCTCGTTAACCTTCCTAAAATCGAGGCAGAATCTGTATTTACCGTTTGCTTTTTTAATCATAACGATTGGGCTGGACCAGCCGCTCGCTGATGGTTCTATTATTTTTTCCGCTAACAGGCGATCAACTTCCTGTTCTATTGCTTCCTGAACCTTCGGCGATACCGCGTATGATCTTTGTCTAATCGGTGCGTGACCTCCGACGTCGATTTTATGTTCGATTAATGAGGTGACCCCCGATGCGCGACTTAGCGAGTGAACCCGTTTTGACAGAAATTCTTTTAATCTGTCCTCCTCCGTAGCCAATAATTTCGCGATTCCATTGCACCGTGGCGGCCCTCCGATAACCGTTACAAAACCGAATTTTTCCTTGCTATTCGCGAATGACCAACATTTTTGCGCATAATTTATTACAAGGCCCAGAGCGTTCAGTGCGTCGATTCCCAGAATAAATGGCACTACGATATTATTTAATATCCGAACCGGTATCACGCACGTTTTCGTTTGGAGACGGATTTCGATTTCCATTCGACCTTCACTTCGTTCCGCGCTCCCGTTCGCCAGCACGATATATCGCGGCTCGGTACCCTCTTCTCTCTTGGATAATCCGTTCGCCTCTGCCCACCCGCGATCCACGAAACAGGACAAGGCTCCCGAGTCCACCAAAGCTTGAATTTGGACATTCTCCACCTCGATATTTAGAAATAATAGCGCCGTCGCCCCCCTGCTCCCGCTGCGGTTCCGATATCCAAATTATTATTATTGTCAGTGTCGCTGCCGAGATCCCGCGTGTTTACAAAGCAGGCTTCTATTATCTCCTCGAGAACCGATTCTGCCTGCTCGATCGGCTCTACTTCTCGCAACCAGGCCGCGGTTTCGGCCATTCCGAGCGCCCTAGGCTTCTGCTCGGCGGGAGAGGAACGTCGGGACGGAGTGGCCAATTCCCCCCCCCCCCCCCCCCCCCCCGACGCAGACGACGCAGATCGGAGCTCCGTGGCCCTGCCGTACTCCTGCGTCGACCTCTAAGACCTCACTCTCCGGGAAATTCGACCGAGGCAGGTTTGCCCTGGTTGCCTGCCCCCGACAGGCAACGTCCTCCCCGAACCACGCCGGTTGCCGGAGGAGCCCTAGTCAGCAGATTGGTGGCACGACGTCGGTTCGTCCTTTCCCTCCCCCAACGTTTTCATTGCCACGCGACTGATCTGCTGCCGCTGTTGGTCCGACTTCCTTGCCGTCTTGGTGTTCCGGGTCCGCAATTGTCGATACCGCACGCATGTCAAACAGATTTTCTGTCAGTTTTTAGGCTACGTTCGAGACTCTCGGTGGTGCACGCCAAGCCTCGATAACCTCTGCTCCTCTGCCCTCCCCCTCGGAGAGCGCACACTTGTGACGCGACAAAATGTCACGTCACAACAAATATGTTCTACGGAAGGACGGCTACGTTTTTCAAACGCGATCGCCGTTACCACGCGGAATCAGTCGAACTGTAACGTCGGTACAGAACAGTTTATTAAAGTCTTTTCTATTCTCACTACTCATTCGATACAATTTATCCCAAAGCCTATCCCAAGAAACAACAGGTTATGGGCCCAAGCTTTCACGGACTGTATCGTGGGTGATTGTTTGGAGTGCTGAAAGAGTAGTGTGTAAAAGGTGCTGTGTGAAAAACTTCTTTGACTCTGTGTAAAGGTGTGTTTCGTGCTTATTAAAATGGCTGAAGCGAAGCTGTATCACCTTCACCGTTTCAATGGACAAAACTATCAGCTGTGGAAACGACAAATGGAAATCTATATGGTCGAGAATAAACTGAAAAACTTCATCGATGGTTCGATTCCCAAACCTGAAAATGCAACGGAAGCCGCCCTTTGGTTTCAAAAGGACGCTGAAGCCCAGGCTTTTCTAATGAGAGGTCTGGAACTGGATCAATTGAGGCATCTAACAGATTGCTCCACTGCTGCACAAATGTGGGCAAGATTACGTACAATATATGCTGAGAAAAGTGATCAATCGGTACAAATACTTCTCGATCAATTTATAAACGCGAGGATGGATAAAAAGGAATCGATGGCGGACCACATTTCAAAAATTGTTTCGCTGGCACAGCGGCTCAAAGATATGAATATGGAACAAAAAGAACCAGTTGTTATCTCAAAAATTATATCGAGTTTAACAGCAAAATATGATAATGTTCGCACAGCTTGGTATGCTGTACCGATGGCAGAACGAACTATTGAACGATTAACAGATCATCTGATAAACGAAGAAATGTTGTTGAAGACGCGAGAGTTGAACGTGTCCAGTGGAGAAACAGAAGCAGCTTTCATCGCGAAAGGACATCGGAAGAAGAATTTCAATCGCCATGATTCTCGTCACCTTGACAACACCACAAAAAGAAATAACAAATGTCATTTTTGTGGAACACCGGGACATTGGGCTCGTGACTGTGCACAAAAAAGGGCACGTGGGAAAGGTCAATCCCTTGTGGCTCAAAAGAGTGAAGACAGAGGAAGGGATCCAGAACTATCTGGCTCAGCTGAACTTTTTAACGTTGAAGATGCTCTGTTAACACATAAGAAAAATGAAGACACATGGTTTGCGGATTCGGGTGCTACAGAACATATGTCCTTCAGAAAGGAATGGTTCAAAAATATGAAAAAGTATGCGGAAAATGAATACATGGTTCGCGTGGGTGATGGTAATACACTGAATATTAAAGGCAAAGGCGACATCGATGTTGAAATAGAAAATACCGATGGATCTCACACGCATCATACTATTACCGGTGTATTATACGTGCCGCAATTAAAGAAAAATTTGATATCGATTGGATGTGCTTCTGAAAAAGGGACTAGGGTCATTTTTGAAAGTGATGGACAAACTGTGCATTTTTATACGAACAAAGGATTAGTAGTTCAGGGAAGAAAACTTGATGACAGACTGTACAGATTGAATTTCAGAACAATGCTAGTGGCAGAAGCGAACGTGTTGACAAGTGTAACACCAAAACAGTGGCACGAAAGGTTAGGACATGTAAATTTCAAAACATTACAACACATGGTGAACAATTCGAGTGTACAAGATTTAAAGATTGATGGTGTGATAAACGGTGACATTTTCTGTGAAGGCTGTGTGTATGCTAAGCAACATCGAACCCCCTTTCCAAAAGGAGAATCATCCAGGGCGACATTTCCAGGGGAAGTGTTTCATGCGGATCTATGCGGAAAGATGAGTCAGCCATCGATTGGGGGATCGTATTATTTTTTACTATTGAAGGATGATTACTCAAGGTACTGTTATGTTTATTTTCTAAAAGAGAAATCAGAAGTTCTTGAGTACTTGAAACAGTTTTATGCTGATGTGCAAGCAGACGGACACAGCATAAAAAGACTAAGAACTGATTGCGATAAGGAATTTTGTAATACAGCGGTCAAAAATTATTTACTGTCGAAAAGCATCAAACATGAGATGACCACACCGCGTGCACCAGAACAGAATGGATTTATTGAAAGACAGAATAGAACTGTCATTGAATCAGCGAAGTCTATGCTGCACGAAAAAGGGTTGCCATTATACCTATGGGCTGAGGCAACGGCTACAGCTGTCTACCTCAAAAATCGAACAGCTACGGATACATTAGGTGGGTCAACACCGTTTGAAAAATGGTATGGTGAAAAACCGTCCGTAAAACATTTACGAATTTTCGGGAGTGATTGTTATGCTCATGTGCCGAAAGATCAAAGAAGCAAGTGGGAGATAAATTCAGTAAAATGCTTGATGGTGGGCTATAGTGAAGGAAGCAAAGCCTATCGGCTGTATGAACCTACAACAAAGAAATGTTGTTATATTCGTAGAGATGTAATTTTTAATGAAGGACCTAAACATGAGCCTACAGAAATAATCAGTTTTGTAGAAAAGGAAAAACACAAATCAGGTGTACAGAGCGACAATGAAATCGATGGAGGTGAACCATCGGTGTCGTCGAAGAAATGGAAAAATCCTCGACAACCGATAGAAAGAGACCCCTATATGTTGCGTGAAAAACGTTCGGTTTCAACAGAAGCTCATTCTGAAATAGCTGAGACATTCTTTGCTATTTGCGAGCCAAAGACTGTTCAAGAAGCACTGGAAGCAAAAGATTCAAGTAACTGGAAAAAGGCAATAAAAGAAGAGCTTGAATCCCTTGAAGAAAATAAGACATGGGTATTGGTTTCAAAACCAGAGAATGGTAATATCATCTCTAATCGCTGGATCTTCAAAAGAAAATACAACACAGACGGGACAATTAGTAAATACAAGGCCAGACTCGTCGCAAGAGGGTATGCACAAAAGGATGGAATCGATTACAAGGAAACATTCTCTCCGGTTGTCAAATATGACACTGTCAGATTGGTGCTGTCAATCGCTGCTGCAAAGAATTTGGAGATGATGCAGTTCGACGTAAAGACGGCGTTCCTGTATGGTGCTTTGGAAGAGACTATATACATGGAGCAACCAGTTGGTTTCGAGTTGGACGATCGTGTGTGTTTGTTACGCAAAAGTCTATATGGTTTAAAACAAGCTCCGAGACAGTGGAATAAAAGAATTAGTGAATTTATGTGTGGATATGGTTTGACACAATCTAAAGCTGATGCATGTATGTATTACTTGATTTCTGAGACGTTAATTATGTATGTAGTTCTATACGTTGATGACGGTATAATTTGCTGTAATAATAGTTTGAAGATGAATGAGCTACTTTCAAACCTTAGTCAAGTGTTTAAAATCAAATATTCCGAGGTTGAATGTTTCGTTGGAGTGCAAATAGAAAGAAATAAAGAATTGCGAACTCTGAAAGTGTTTCAAAAGGCTTATGCAGAAAAAGTGTTGGAAAAATTTAATCATAAAGACTGTTTCCCGGTTGCAGTACCTGCAGATCCTAATATTAAGTTTACAAAGACTTCTGAAATAAATGAAAAGAACATGGAATCAATTCCATATAGGGAAGCGATTGGTTCACTTATGTTTCTAATGGTGACTACAAGACCTGATTTGGCATTTATTGTAAGTGTGTTAAGTCAATTTGCGGAAAAACCAAATCAAAACCATTGGAATGGAGTTAAACGAGTGTTTAAATATCTCAAAGGAACTGTAGATTATAGTTTAGTTTATGGTCAAACGTCAAAGGATTTAATTCTTACTGCGTATTGTGATTCTGATTGGGCAGGTGACCTAGATACCAGAAAAAGTATCACAGGTTGGATTTGTCATTTAAATGGTGGTCCTGTGGCATGGTTATCACGCAAACAATCAACCGTCGCTACCTCAGCAACGGAGGCAGAATTTATTGCCTTGTGTTCGGCAACAAAAGAAGTAATATGGTTGAGACGAATTCTTGCAGAGATAAATTGTATTCAAAATTTACCAACTTCAATTCATTGTGATAACCAGGCCGCAATTATTTTGGTAAAGAATCCAGAATCAGGTAAAAGGTCCAAACATATAGACATACAATACCATTATACTTGCGAAAAATATAAAGTAGGAGAAATAGATATTAAATATATTAAAACCGATAAACAATTAGCGGATCCATTTACAAAGGCTTTACCAAAGCAAAAATTTCAAAGCCTATTATTTCAAAATGGTATTATAAGGATGTAGATGTAAGTTATAGATGTACGTCACAGAGATACTTCGTCGAGTGGGAGTGTTGAGAGTAAGTGAGCGAGAGCGACTCGTATCTATATGTACCTCAACATATATATACAGGGTGTTTGGGATAGTGACGGAAAGCTTTGGAGGGGTGATAGATCACGTAAAAACAAACAAAAAACTTCTATATGACTTGGGTCCAAAGCTCAACCATTTTCGAAAAAAACTGTCATAAACATTTAAACTTCCAACCCCTGTAATTCATGACAGGAACGTTTCTCGTAAGCAATTTCTTCGCTAAAGTAAAGATTGGGATCTTAATAATTGAATAAGTACAATAACTGCGACATTGGTACCTTCTATTACGAAAAATAAGTAATTTTCTAACCCCTGAAATTACCGTCGTTTTAAGTCTCTAAACGTGGCAACAGCGCATCGGTAAGATGGTTCGACAGCCATGGAAATGCGACGCAGTAGACGATTCGAGGAGAGGCGGTGCGCCCTGATCGCAGTCAGTCGGACGAGGTCGTCCGTCGATTTTGGGTTAAAGAGAGGGATGTATGAAGTCTTTCATAACCTATCTTGAACTTCTCGGCGAAATACTATTTCCAAAAATCCACTTTGAACATTTGAAAGCAATAAAATTGCAAAACTAAAGGTAGATCCTTTTTGTTTACCCCATGAAAGTGATATCAAATGAGATACTTCAGATGATTAATCACAGTAAAACAATACCTAAATTCACTTATAATCTGTTAGAAGTTTTATCATTGAAAATTTTGGTTTATGTTGCGTCATATTCAGTACTGTTTTCGTAAAAAACACGTCAGCAATCAATTTTCGATACGTTTATAACACCACAATGAACAATACGTCAATTAACGTTTCCATAAAATCATAAATTTCCTTGCAAGTGAATTTAAGGATATTTGTTATTCAAAGTTGGTAAGTGACAAATATCAGAGATACTGAACCAAGGGCACATTCAATATCCAACACTGTGAATTCAGATTTCAATATTGTCTAATAAAAGTTTCGCAAATGCATCAACCATAAATTCTTGAGATTTTGCCTAACGTCGTAAACGACGTTAAATGAAATGAGTTGAATTACTTTTAACTCATGTATTACGTTAGACAATGTTTAAGTTGAATAGCTAAGGTTACACAATTTGTAGCTACGTATAAAGATTGAGAAATTTGTTAAATTCTGCAAAGGCAATCGCTCGGAATGAACGATGTTTCTCCAAGGGTCAATAACCACGCCTGTGCGTGTGAGCGAGAAGACGCTGGAGCTAATAAGAAAGAAAGAGAGGAACGATTCTATCGATTTTCGAGCGTCAGCTGTGAGGTAGGTCAGGAGTCTCTCTCATCCGTATACGGATCTACTTCGATTTCCGTAGTCGCGCTACACATGCACAATTTCGCGTAAACTTTGACGTCTTATAGCGGCTAAACGGTGCTTTTCTAGCATATGGTTCCTTTTAGAATTTTTTTCTACTCGTCAAGTACAACAGATTTATGCAATAAAAAAATTTACCAACAATTTCTGCTGTTATACTAATACAAAAAATCCAATTATAAAACGTTTTATACCTGAGTTAGGTTTCTGTATAATTATAATATGAAAAAAATGCATGTGTCAGTTTCATCGAAAGACGAGACACGTGTTGGATCAACAAACTTGGGTGCGTTGGTCTCTTCGAAAAGTTTAATACCGTCAAAGGCTATGATCTTAATTCTGTCAACGATGTTTAGATTTAGTGGCGGCTTGAGTGGCGGTACTCTACTCGCGGTGTCGGGTATCGCGGACGGTTTGTTTCTGTTTCGAGTGCCGACAATGGGCCCGCCGTGCCGTCTGTTGCCGATCATCGTTGAGACTCGGGCCGCTAAAGATTAAACTAAAAGATTAGACCACGGAGTGGGGAGAGTCTTTTGACTTTGGCAAAAGAACTTTGGCTGCGTCAAAGACGCTGTCAGACACACATTATGTTTACGTTTGTGCAAAACTGAAAATCGGTTGCTGGCCGGCGCGGCGCGGGGGGTCGCGGCGCAAGGTCAGGGGGGTATTTCTTCCGATCGTTCTATCCTCTTTCCATCCTCGTTCTGTATCTTTATCTTTGGGAGGTGACTACTTCGGTCAATGAATACAGCACAAAGGAGAATGTGTATGCAAGAGAGGAATGGCGTTCAACCTATTGTATTCTACGTTTCCACCCCTTGACAACCATTTTGAAAGAAAAAGTGATGATTATAGATTATCTAAACTCCTCCCAATTATTCGGATGGCTGTCAACATACAGTGGAAGGGATTCGTGGGCCTACCGTTCTCCTTCCATTTACCTGCGCAAGCGCGATAATATGAAGTTTGCGTGTCCGAGTCCCGAGCAGCGTTGCCAAATAGTGCGAAAAACTTTGGCTATTTTTTCAAAAATGGCTACGATTTGACCCAAGGTATATAATCATTTTTTGTTTGTTTTTACGTGATCTATCACCCCTCCAAAGCTTTCCGTCACTATCCCAAACACCCTGTATATGTAGGCTTGTATACAAATATGTTCTACGGAAGGACGGCTACGTTTCTCAAACGCGATCGCCGTTACCACGCGGAGTCAGTCGAACTGTAACGTCGGTACAGAACAGTAGTAGCTCAAGTAGGCCGATTCTAAATCAAATGTGGGCGAGGGGGTGCGCGGGGCAGGGGGTCCGGGGCCTCGTGCTTTTCCAGGCGATGGTTGCGGGGCTGGAGGGGAGGGGGAAGCCTCGTGCTATTGCGAGCGCCGGGAGGAGGGGAGGGGGAGATGCCACGCGCCACAGTGACCGATGGATGCGGGGGTGCAGTGGAGAGGAGGGGGAACGCGATCATCGTGCTATTGCGCGAGGTGGTTACAAAGAGCGAGCGTAAGGGGGCTTATCTTATGTTTATTGTATACATCTCGGATTCGTCGGCGCCGCCGCCGTCGCTAATCGAGGTGTTTTAATAATCAAAGTTAATTTATGACATCCGGAGTATCGCGTTTTCGATTGCTTATTTCACACGTCTTTCGAATATTTATCCCCCGCCCTACGACGACTGCAAAGAGGAAGCGCGCAAGCATTCTCGGAATTGCTCGCCCTCTTTTTTCTAGCGCGTTGCTCCTTCTCTAACGCGTACGTTTTTAAGAAAAATGATGCAACGGATTAAAAATGCGTCGTTGCCAGGACGGTTACGAAGAGCGAGCGTAAGGGACCCTATCTTATGTTTATTGTATACATCTCGGATTCGTCATAAATTAACTTGATTAATAATCAAGTTAATTTATGATGTCTAAAGCGTTAAACGTTTTTTCAGTTGTTTATTTCACACGCCTTTCGAATATTTATCCCTCGTCGTATCTCCCCATGGTTCGTTGCAAAGAGTGAACGTAAGGTCTGTCTTATGTATCGGGAATTCGTTGTCGCTATTCAAGGCGCCCTAAGGACCAGGACTAATTTATGACGTCTGGAACGTCGAACCATAATACACGCCTGAGTTTTGGTAAAAGGGATTCGAAGAATCACTTCACTGAAATTCAGATGTGTATCCACCGAGAAAGGAAGTCGGTCGCATACAAATTCATTGTTAATAGAGCGGTTGCGAAGAGTACGCATAAGGGAGGTCTGTCTTATGTATCGGAGAATTGCCGTAGCTAATCGAGAAGTTCTAAGGACCTGAGTTAATTTACGGTGTCTAGGGCGTCGAACGTTTTTCGGTTTTCTATTTCACACGCCTTTCGAATATTTATCCCACGCCGTACCCCATGACGACTGCAAAGAGGAGGCGCACAAGCATTCTAGAAATTGCTCGCTCTTTTTTTTTTTTTTTTTCTCTCTAGCACGGCAGGGTTCTTGGCAAACGACGCGATGGTTACAAAGAGCGCACGGAGCGAAGGGTCATTCTTATGTTTAGTGTTTACATCTGGGATTCATCGACGCTAGTCGTGGTGTCTTAAGAACCAAAGCTAATTTATGCCGCCTGGAGTGTCGCACGCGATGCAGGTCGCAACACGTTTTTTCGACCGTTTATCTCCATGAACGATTACGGAGAAACGTGTAAACAAAGAACGAATATCAATGCTTATAGGGTGTCATGAGAAAAAATGAGCTAGTACAAAATTAAATTATTCACCTATAGAAAGGTTAATAATACACACATACATATAAAATTATTAATATTTATTGAGGGTATTTATTAGCCTCTTGTACAATTACAGGTAATCTTAAAGCTAGTAACTCGCAATCTATGAGCGAGTGCTGTTCAAATTCTTCGCTAGATGAAATAATTGTCGCGGAATCGACGTTGAACGAGGTAGCCGTGCGTAAAACGTTTACAAAGAAAGCGAATTTACTGGCTACAAGGTCTAGACTTTCGGAAAGCCAAGAGTACATGTGGTTCACGCAATATTCGTACGAAAACAATTTGCGCGCAGTTTCTTCGGTCATATGTATTTCCGAGAAGGAATCTGTTATTTTCAGTATTCTATAATCGTTTATCCATTTGAACCGCAACGTCAAATGGTCGATTCGCAATGGTTCTTCTTCTTCTTCGGAGGTTTCTCCGACAATGTTACGGAATCGCTGTAGAATGTTTGATTTTTGGGCGATGAGCGACTTCCACGTAGACATTTCGAAACAAATTTCGTGACCCTTAGTATCACCAATTGCCAATTCGATGTAGCAGTTGCTGGATGTTTCGATGCGAACGCCAATTTCCAGCCTTTTGTACGTGGTGCTCGTGAGCGGGTAATCGCGTCCTAAGATGCGCGTTCCTTTACCCCCTTTCGTAGCGCGAGTCACGACATTGCTAAAGAAAAGAAAGGAAAAAATTAATTGAAATAATCGTAATGAGAATACCGATACGCAAAAATGCTAAATATGTACTTGCTCGTTACGTAGCTTCTTCTTTTTCTTTGAAATATCCTCGTACTGTTCGAGGCTACGTTTTCCGTTTTCCATTGCAGCGGTGCTCGGTAGTACACTGTACATGGCAAGTATGCGAATACGAGACGATAGCGAACGTCGATGTTTCGCGCGCTCGGACGTGTAAGCAACTAACTAAATAACGCTATTTTAAGGTTGCTTTATACCATCGAACATATTAATGGCGATTAATTCGGTATAATCGTAATGTAGAATTTCATCGACGTGACATCACGCGGGTGTTTGTGAAACGACACGTTAGTGTTTGTGAAACGACGCAAATATCTTTTCACTCTCTCGCTCTCTGTTTTATCATGTATGAGCGAAGCATATTTATAGGACCCCATGATGAATACGTTCAGTACCGAGTTGGAGATCAGAAGGAACGAATCGAGACGCAAAGATCAAAAAGTTCAGTTCCGAGTTAAAGATGGACGGAGCAAACGATAAATCGGGAAAAGTGCGCGTGCCGACATTGCAAGAAATTGCATTGTTGAATGTCTTTCGTCGTGACTTCAACCAAATTTCTCAAGAGGAGCAACAAATCGTGGAACGTCTTTTGGACTATATTGATCCAAATTCGGAAACTACGTTTGGCTGCATTGTACTCGAGAAGCAAATGAGTGGATATTTCTCGGGTGATCGTATGACGGAATACAAACTTGGAGACCCAATCGTAAAGGCGACTGTGTACAATATCCGAGATCTATGGGACGATCTAAAAGACAAGAGAATGAAGCTTCTCGAAGTGCATACAGGCATACCATCCTCATCTATAGGTTATTTTCTATGCAAGAGGATGGATGAAAACTATATGCAATACTGGAGGAGAGCGTTCGCTGATACAGAGCCGACAACGGCGCTTAGTCGTCAAGGAATATCTCTGTTCGAATTCAGGATTGCTCCTAGGAAGAAAAATCGATACTTAAAAAAAATGTGCTGAAATCAGGATCCCTCCCATGGAGAAAAATTTCGGCGTCTCACTCACGGTTCCCCACCCTCGCCGTAAGAGAGGGCTCTTATCTCGCGAGACGCGGAGAAGTGGAAGGCCCTAGGAAGGACTCATGGGAAGATGCCGGAAAGTGGTGGTGGTGGTGGTGAGGGGGCCCTAGGGTGGATTTCTCGTCACCCAAGGTTTCCTTCGAGACGTTTGACGGAGCTCTCAATAATCATCGTCCACCACTCGCAAAGAGCGCACCTTTTAAAAGTTACCTCCGATTTGACAGCCATCGCTCCGAGTCGTCGTACGTAGAAAATGCTATTTCTAGTTGATTCTAATAAAAAATTTTTTAAATATTCAAATTTTTAAAAAATTTCTTTCTTTGTTTGTACAGATCGATCAACGATCCGACAATCACCGATCCGACAACCATCGATCCGACAACCATCAATCCGACAGCCATCGATCCGACGGCCATCGATCCGACAGCCATCGATCTAACAGCACACACACCGAGTCATCGTAAGTAGGAAATGCTATTGCTAGTTGATTCTAGTAAAAAAAAATTTTTTAAATATTTAAATATTAAAAAATTTCTTACTTTCCTTTTACAGATCAAGAATTGCCTGCCAACCGCTGCCGCACCACGCACACACCCCGATTTGACGGCACACACCTCCGATTTGACAGCCATCGCTCCGAGTCATCGTAAGTAGAAAATATTATTGCTAGTTAATTTTAGGAATTTTTTTTTTTTTTTTTTTTTTTTTTTTTTAAATATTCAGATTTTAAAAACATTTTTTTTTTCTTTCTACAGATGCCAGTCTACCACAGCCGAGCCTTCGTCGACTCCACGATCGACTACCGCAGGCTGCTGTGGGATGTGGTGCTGCCCGAGGACCATATTCTAATCCGGAGGCATATTTCCGAATGCTGACAATCCGATGCCTGAAGGCCGGGATGTCCTCATATACAGATACCAGAGACAGCAGCCTGCGGAGAATCTGCGAGCGGTGCTACAGCAGTAGCCCTAATCAAGGACGCTACACCCAAGCATCGCCGCACATTTTGGTAGAAGAAAATAGTGTGGATCTGTTCCGGGAGTGCATCGAGTGTGATACGACAATTTTTGTGACTGAGCGTTCGATCGGCCGGTGCAGACAATGCATCACAAATTACATGCAATTAGGATATAGGCCGATGCAGAGACTTTTTAATGGACTAGCCATAGAGAATAGTTTAGCGCTAGATGTAGTGATAGATTTAGTGTAAAATTTTAGCGTTAAATTTTAGTGATAAATTTTAGCGTTAAATTTTAGTGATAAATTTTAGTGTTAATTCTAGTGTTAATTCTAGTGTTACGTTTTAGTAATAAATTTTATATATCTATTTTTATATATGTATATCTATTTTTAAAAAAAAAAAGTTTTTTTTATTAATATATATTTTCAATTTAAAAACGAAAATACAGTGTCTGTATATTATTTTTTTCCATTTTTTACATCGTTTTTCAGCAAGCGTTCTTTTCCGCGAGTGCGTCGCTGTATACTGTGCGAGGGATAAAGTATATGTTAGTTTCCTTTAAATTCTTTTAAATTCTTTTATTTTTATTAAAAATTACATTTTTTCTTTCAAAAAATTATAAACTTTAAAAACATTTTCCATGGCGCATACGCCGTCGTGCAGTATACAGCGATACGTGTTTTCGCGCGACATTAGATTCAGTTTCGGCACGTGGTTCTCATCGTCGTCGTCGTAGTAATTGTTGTTTTGTTGCTGTTCGAGTCAGAGTCTTTGTCGTCGTCGTCGTCGTCGTCGTCGTCGCTGGTGTCAGAGGTGTCCCTGTGATCATCGCGTTCGAGTTCGGTGTCGACGTTCACAGAGTCTACTTCCACGAGGTCTAGCAGCCATCGCTTCTTTTCGAGTCCTTTGACTAGTATTAAATCGGTGCGAGCGAGTACAGATTGCAGCAGCGGTCGCAGCTTGTCGTAGGGGAGGGAACCGTCGGACCAGAGGATGCCGTGGTGGTTGTTTACGAGCCAGATTGCTCGACGCTTTTCAGCCCCCGTGAGACGGTGCCAACAGTAGGGCGGTCGAAAGATCCAGTGCGAAAGATGGGTTCCATCTACGAGAACGGCCACCTCTTTGACGACGAACACGTTCTCGCCCGTTTTGAATCCTTGCAGGTCGACGATAGCCACGCGTTGCGACGGCATGTTTTCGCTTTGCTAGTTTCCAGAGAAATGAGCAGCAGTTTGATAGGCCAGGATGTTTTCTACGTGATTCTGCGGACAATGTTCGTCAAAGGACTGTATTCGACGACGCGATCGTGCAGGATCAAGCAATAAGCGGTGGTGTTGGCTGGAACGTTATCTCGGAATTCGAAATCGATTCTAACGTCCACCGTTGCGCTCTTCACGGACTCGTTTTGACGAGAGCAGTCAATGATGGCGATCGGCGCGTACGAAGAAAACTCCATCGTGTTCAACAGAGGTTCTCCGTAACCGTAATACGATTTTCGGAATTTCGCGTACATTTCGTACAGTAGCGCGTACTTGTTTTTATTAAAGTCCAGGTTGAGGTCGTCGTACGGATACGTCTCGGAATTCAAGTACAGTCGAACGTTCGTTAGTGTGTGCGCGTCAAATTTGTTCGCGCTTCTATCGACTCTGTTCTTTCGATTGGTTTGCAAAGCGAAAATCACGTAACGCGGTTTCTCGGTTTGAGACGCGGCTTTCACAGTCCACGTATGTTTCGTAGTCGCTTGCAGCAACGGATACTTGTACAGGTCCCACGAACGGAAACTCATAGTAATCAGTCTTCCGCTTTCGAGAATGCGCAACATATTCAATTTATTCATTTCTTGTAACGAAATGTGCGGCATTCGCCACTGTAGTTTATGGATCTTGAGCGTCGGTTTTGCATCGGCGTGTCCGCGCACCGCGTTCAAATCGAGTCGCGCGCGAATTAAAATCAGCTCGTGACGCGCGTTCAAGACGATCCGTCGATAATCTTCGCAAAATCCAAGCAACATGTTCAGGGGTACGCAAAAGTTGAACGCTGCAGAATGGAACGGGTCCGTTATCTGATCGAGGTTGTAGTGCCCCCATCCCGCGTTCACCAGTACTTTACTCTTTTCAGCAGACAACGACGCGAAATTTTTCAGCGCTGCAGTTATTCCCGGATTACGGCAACGATCAATTTCCACGCCGTCGAGTTCGTATCGAATCTCGTCAAACATGAAACCAACGCAATTGTTATCTAGAACGGCTGCAGGAATCTTGGAGGTAGAAGTCTTGGCGGTATCGTCAGCATTTACTTTGGGCAGCGGAAGCTGACCTTCGATATATAGAAAACTGTCGCACGGAAGCGTATACAGATCTTGTTGTTGTATGGGTATTCGTATCTCGTCGCTGTTGTCGAAAGTCGTGTTAGCGTACGGATTGTAAGCGTGCAGCTCGATCTTCGTAATACAGTCGTCGGAGACCGGTGCACCCGTCACGTCTAAAATCTGAGTCATAGCGTTATCGGTTCAGAGGCACAACGAATCCTAATGAACGAAGAAAGTGTGCGTTGCAAGAACTGATTTTTTTCACGATTTTACGCTTCTTCCGCGAATCGTAGGTTGTCGTGGGATTTTTTACTATGGAATCGTATGGAATATCGTTCGTTCGAGCAAACACTAGCATACTCTTGATATCGCGCTCAGAATTCGCGACGACGTCGCACGTGTAATCGTACGGTTATTTCTTCACCGCGAAAATCTATAAGACGGCCGTGCTGATCGACTATTCGTATCGTCAGGTCGTGTATTGTTCGCGCAACGAGCGGCAAGTAAATGACGTGCCGAGGTGTTTCCGAGATTTTATATCCCGGAGGAACCTGAGGTGAGAATTCATGTATCGTATGTACCGGCTTGTCGTTGTTGTACGCACCGGTGGTGACGTTACACTCCACCCTGATTACGTTGATGCTTATAACGTTTACGGGAGCGTCGGACTCGTGCCACGCGCGCGGCGATAAGACACCCGCGGAGGAGAAGCCTAGCAGCGACCCTATGCTGTTCGACTTTGTAAAATTTACACGAAACGCGCAGTACAATTCGCATTTCATGGTGTTGTTGTTTGCGCGCAAGACTAGGGGATAATCGTGGTCGAAAGCATCGTTGTTCGTTTGATGTTCGCGAGGTCGCCGTTTCGATATTTCACGTCGCAGGTACTTGTAAATGGCGTCTAGCTCGTAAGACCCTTCGGGAATCGTAATCTCTTCGTCCGTGTCGTCAAAGTAGAATTTGTTGTTGCTAGAGTCAACGTTCGGAATCGTGTTATACGTCTCGAAATCCGTGAGCCCGAGTTCGAACTCGCCGTCGGTCAAATCTATCGGTGGAAAGTAATTTACTGTAAGCACGCTATCGCGGCCCGTTAACGTAAGCGTTAGCGACATGTTGAGAATGACGCGATCGCGCAGCGGTACAAACATTTATTACGCGTTCCTTCGAAGAAATTGAACGCACAAGTGTCCGCAATTCGACTCGTCGAACCGCTGAAACCGTCTATGATTGTACTTGATCGTAGTATGCTTGCCGAAATATTTGAGTAACTCTAGCGGAGGACGCAAGTTTCCGAAACTGTCGAAATACTTTATGTTGCGACCGCGTTTCACGTACGCGACCCAATGCGTGCCGGCTCCTCGAATCGCGTCCAAATTAACGATACCCGTCTCGTTTGTCAGCGCGCGCGAAGGGAGCGTGTCACGCATAAACACACCGCGAAAGAACGATACCTTTCGACATATGCGTTCGAGCTGTATGTTGGTTAAAGGTTTTCTTATCGCTTGCGCTTTCGTTTCGCGTCCGTGTGCCCGCCGCCGCTGCCACCGCCAACGCTGCGCTTGTATGGTGCGAGGTACAACCCCCGCCCCTTCGCGTTGCCACGACGTCGTTGACCGGCTCGTTCTTCCATGATGCGATGATGACGCAACGTTTCGTCCAGCTGTTTTCGTGAGGCCTTTGCATCGTTGACGGCCTTGGCTATACCTGCCGCTCCACCAGCCAGCGCACCCACAGCCGACAGAGCAGGTAGCAAGAGCGCCGGAAGGAAACCTCCGCGTTTCGCTACCTGCAGCACGCGTTGTTTTCGCTGTTTTCGTAATTTTCTCTTTTGAACTTTTCCCTTCGTAACCGCCTTTGTCTTTCTTCGTCTTCTTAGTCCCATACCGAGCTTCGTCTTTGCTCTCATCGCTCCCCATACAGCCGCAGCCGTCGCTTTTTCGCCTAGACCCGCGTCTCTCGCAAACACGCGTTCTCTCGCTTTGTCGCCCAGCACGCAGTCCGCCACGTGTCTACCTTCGACGTCCTTACGCTGCGAATAGGTAATGTCGTGCTCCCGACAGGCAGCGTCCAAAGGATTCACACCCTGATCACCGCGAGCCAAACGTTTTTGCAATCGCGTCCCCGGCCCACAAAACTGATAGTCCGGAACGTGTAGTTCGAACGGTAATCGATTTATCAAATCGTTTACGAGACCTGCACCGCTTCGTTCTTTTCTCGCATACATGCGTCACAGTTTTTTATCATGGGCGGTGGACCGTCCACGTGGTCCCTCTGATCGGGACGATTGTAGTGTCTGAGACACCGTCTGCAAGCCTGTACGTCGGGGTCTTGTTTCACGGAATCGGACAGAATATTCCAAACACGATGCACGTCTCTGGCGAAATATTTCAAAAGCAAGGTCTTTGGTAGTTGTTTCCAAAACTCGTCCTCCTCTGTTATCGCACTCGTGCAAATACTATCGCTCAATGTGAAGAACATTATGAAAGTGAGCGTCGCGTCACGAGTCGGGGGTATAAATAGTCGCGGAAAGTCGCGAGCGGTCCAATAAGGTAACGAGATCTATAGACGAGCAATGCGATTCGCTAAACAAGGCTGCGGTATTCACGTTTCGGCGGACAGGATGTTTGAAAAACCCGCCGACCGGACCCCGCGAAAACACGGACCGCTGCTGCCAAACAGCGTGCGGTGCGTGATATGCGGTCCGTCCGGATGCGGAAAGACCAACGTCCTGCTCAGCTTGCTGGAAAGCTCAAATGGTCTGCGTTTCGAAAACGTGTATGTGTACTCCAAGTCGTTGCAGCAACCAAAATATCGCTATTTAGAGGAATTATTGTCGGGAGTGGAGGGGATTGGCTATTTCGCCTTTTCAGATAACGACAAGGTCGTTCTGCCGGCAGACGCAAAACCCGATTCGATTTTCGTGTTTGACGACGTGGCGTGCGAGAAGCAGCATACGATTCGAGAGTACTTTTCGATGGGTCGCCACGCGAACGTGGACTGCTTCTACCTGTGTCAATCGTACGCAAAGATACCGAAACACCTGATTCGAGATAACGCAAACTTTTTGATACTGTTTAAGCAAGATCGTAAGAACCTGCGTCACGTGTACGACGATCACGTGAACACAGACATGACGTTCGACGAGTTTGATGAATTCTGTGCGAAATGTTGGCAGCGTCGATACGATTTCGCGGTTATAGATAAGGACAGTCCCATGTACAAGGGTCGCTATCGACGTGGATTTAACGAGTTTGCGGTAGAGTGATGAAGTCATTCGATCGCGAACCGTTACGCGAGATGCAAGAACAGGAGCAAGAGGGGAGTGCGGCCGCAGTGCCCGCTGCTGTCCCCGGAACATCTGCCGTCGCGAGTCGCAAGCGTGCGACAAAGAAACGCGATATTGAGACAAAGCAACAAATCGTGAGAACCAGCGAGGCTATACGAAAAAAATATCTAGCCTTGAAGGTTGGGAACATGACTGAGGAAGCAGCGTTGGAGAAGAAAACGCGACCGATCGTAGAACCGCTGAAACGATTGATTGAAAGCAGCAGCAGTAGCAACACGTTAACGAAAAAGCCGGCGCCTCCGCCACCGCCGCGATCGCCGTCTCCCGCATCGTTGTACGGGTCGCCCCCTTCATCGCCGCTGCCTACGTCACAGGTGCCACCGCCGCCGCCACCGCCACCGCCGCCGCCGCCGCCGCCGCTGCTACTCCCTACCGCGTCACCGCTCGAACCGACACTCAAAAAGAAACGACAAACGCGTGCCCCGCTCGGAAAACGAAAACGCATGCATTCGTCACCGTTGTTGTTACCGTACGAAGAAGGCGGTGATAATGATGATGATGATGATAATAATGATGAGGAACATGTAAATGATATGGAGCAAGCATTATCCACTTATTATCCTCAAAAAACTATAGGTCCCTTAGCACGAGACTATTTGCGATTCTTCTTCACCGATACCAAACGACATGCGGATATTGTGTATGGCGTGTACATGAACAATGATAAGCTTATGCTCGGAGGTTTGACGTTCGACGTAAACGTCAACGATGACATCATCGTGGGTGACGTAACGTACAAGGGTACTCTCGGTCTGTACGAGTTGATTTTCAAGAGAATACCCGACGACGAAATATACACGAGCGATGACTTGGAAACGTATAGAAAAATTTTACTGAAAACGAACGCGCACAGGCGTGATCACTCTGCGAGCAGGCCTGTATTGGGGAACAAAGGATACAAGTACAAGAACATTATCTTGCCGCTGATGAATGCGCTGCGTCAAGGTCGCGGTCTGCCTCGCGTCGTCGACGACGATAACAACTACAACGAAATGACCGTCACCGATAACGCGACCGATTACGTGTACTGGGACGATCCGGACGAATTGGTCGACAGGTTACGATTGCTCGTGGCGTCGCAAGCCGCGGGTCATACAGGTCACGATAACGAGATTGCATCTATTGTGGAGGAGCTTTGCGAAGCAGGACTCATAATAAATTAAGCGCTTTTACTACGTTTCTATCATTAGTCGTTGAAATGTCAATCAATAAGTTTGGCGCGTCTCTGCGAACGAACCCTCATCCTCGCGATGATTCTCAACCGAAAACTCTAAACGTTGCAAAATATGTCCGCGCTAACGCATTGTGTCACACCAATAACGTTTTTGACGCGAGAGAACGTAAAATACGACACGTGGGGTACCCGGAAAATGATACGGACGCGGCGACCGCGGCCTTTGTGAACGAACGAAGTCGCGAGTGCGAGCAACACGTTAAGATGATTTTCAACGAAGCGATGCGTAACGTATCAGCGCTGGAGGACCGCTTGATGAATAGAATCGACGCGGTCACGACGACTCTGCGCTTCGACGACGAGCGCGAGCGAATCGAGCTGGAGGAGAGACTGAAACGCACGATACAAACTACTATGGACGTGCACATGACCGCACTGCAAGGTAGAATAAATCCGTTCGTTGTGAAGGAGAAGTAACATTTGGCTGAGAACATCCAAAAGCGTCGCATCCCACCTGATCATGTCTATTAGGCAACGCGGTGAAGGCGAAAACGAATACAAAGAAGAAGAAGAAGAAGAAGAAGAAGAAGAAGAAGAAGAAGAAGAAGAAGAAGAAGAAGAAGAAGAAGAAGAAGAATCAACGTGCGTGAACTGTCTCGTCTTATTGTTGGAATTGTTTATGCGCCTGTTTCTTTTTTTCCCTCCTCTCGCAACGAAAGAATCAAACGTTAAATGAGCAAAGAAAAGCAACAATTGGTGGAGGAGTTGCACGCTCCTGCAAGACGAAACTTTCCGCGGAGACGCGTTGCGATTCGCGGCTATGACGATCTCTGGCAGGCGGATTTGGTGGAGATGCGCGCTTACACGAGATACAATCGCGGCCATAATTACATCCTCACAATCATCGACGCGTTCAGCAAATACGCCTGGGCCGTGCCTTTGGAGACCAAGGGTGCTAGTGACGTCACCAAAGCGTTCTCAACCGTTCTGCGAGAGAGCGATCGCTGTCCCCGAAATCTGCAAACCGACATGGGCAAGGAATTTTACAACTCCGAGTTTCGTCGGTGTATGGAACGAAACAACATCAATCACTATTCCACGTACAGCGTGATGAAAGCATCGATAGTCGAACGTTTCAACCGCACCCTGAAAACTAACATGTGGAAACGGTTTTCGATGGACGCTTCGTACCGCTGGCTGGACATGCTGCCGACGCTCCTGCGAGACTACAATCACCGACGACATCGCACCACCGGAATGCGACCCGTAGACGTCACCCCGGACAATGAGAATCAGCTGTTGTTTACCGCTCGCGACGTCGATCACTCTTCGATTCGTTACCGACGACGACGACGACGACGAGCCAAATTCGCGGTCGGTGATAAGGTGCGCGTAAGCAAATTCAAAACGGTCTTTGAAAAGGGATACACGCCCAACTGGTCGACAGAGGTGTTTGAGATTGTCGCGGTACAACCGACGCGGCCTGTAACTTACCTGCTTCGAGATTCAGCTAACGAACCCGTAGCCGGAGGATTCTACGAGTACGAACTGCACACGGTCGCGAAGCCTGACGTGTACTTGGTGGAGAAAATTCTGCGTCGGAAAGGAAACAAGGCGTTTGTAAAGTGGTTGGGATTCGATTCGTCGCGCAATTCATGGATTGATGAAAAAGACATTTTATGAACATTATAATTATATTCAAAAAAGAAAATATATATTTATTAATGATAAATATGTACCACTATTATACAATAAAGATAAATTTCATTTCTTAAAAAAAAAAAAAAAATACTGTACATACTATACATACATTACATACTGTACATACATTGTATACATTGCATACATCACGTACATTGCATACGTTACAGTTAATACATACTATACATACATTACATACTGTACATACATTGCAGTTAATACATACAATAAAGATAAATTTCATTTCTTAAAAAAAAAAAAAAAAAAAAAAAAATACTGTACATACTATACATACATTACATACTGTACATACATTGCAGTTAATACATACAATACATACGTTACAGTTAATACATACAATACATACATTACATACATGACGTACATTACGTACATCACGTACATCACGTACATCACGTACGATCACGTACAATATATAAAATAAATACAATAAATATAATAAATACATTACTATATACAACAAATAGATTTCTATGTACAATTTTCGTCATCATCGTCATCCCCCTCCTCCTCCTCCACCCCTTCCATGAATTGGGGGATACGATAATGACCCCACGGAAGTGTGCGCACGCCGTCCGGCAAGACGAATCTCTTATCGTCGTATGGACTGAGAGCGAGTTTTGCTTCACTTATCGAGTATACATTGTGCAATTTTGATCTGATTAAATTTTGTCGGATATGTTTTTCTGAACAATTGCGTAGACAATGAATGTAGTCGTCGAAACTTATTTCGTTTTCGACTACACTCTTTTTTACGCCCTTAATTTTACGCGTTTCTTTTTGATTATGTACTCGAAGTGAATACATTTTCGCTCTCAGTCCGACGAACTCGGTCATCGGGACTCCGTTATTTTCGTCCTTCATGAGGCCGGGCACCTTTTTATTGACGCGCGGCATACCGTACGGATTGTCCGCCGCGTAATCGCTCGTGTCGAATCGGTCAATGACGTCACGTTTCATCGTATCGTACGCGTCGTCGCACGCGAGTTCATAAATTAGACTGTCTGTATCGGTGTAAAGAATATTGGACCGGTCGCTAAATTTAGGAAGCATATATTCGTAGTGGAAATCATATAAACATACCTTCGATACGTCCAGTATGCTCATACCTACGAATATTGGCTTGTTAAATAAAACTTTTAATTTTCGTAATTGTATTGCAACTGCATTTTCGGAAAATATTGCGCGGCTGTGAAAGTTAGGTTTCGCGATCAGAGCTTCCGCGCCGTACCGCCCGTCCCAGCGCGTAACCAATTTCACGTCTACGCGGTTTCGCACGTTCTCCATCGTTTTACCGAATACCGCGTTGTTCATGAGTTTAAATAAATTTTTCTGAAAGTCACTGGTCGCTCGAGTTCTAAAATCAGTATTTAATTGAATGTAATCCCGAAGCCAATGAGACTGTTTAAATTCAATAATTCTGTGAATCTTTTTAAGTCGTAAACCGTGTCGTAAACATTGTTGTAAATATCTGTAATGTATGACGTATCGGTCTTTGTCCTGTACTGTCGCAAGTAATTTTGTCTGTTTACCGTCGGTCGGTTGTTCGCGTACCGGGCAAAACGGGAGATCTGCGTGCGAATCGTGAAGTTCCGTCGGGTACTCGAGGTCCACTTCTAGGAAGTATCCCACGAGTCCGTCGATGGGAACAGAGTTTACGTCGAAATTGGCCACGCGCTCGGCGTCGTCGATCCATCGAAGACCTCCGTACGGCATGCATTGCGACATTGCCCAACCGTACAGGTTGTTCACGTCGAAATACATGAGGTACGTCGACGGTTTTGAGGAATCGTACGTGGGCAGGTACTTGTTGTTGGCAGATGCGTATCTGTGCGAACATTGACTCAAACCCCCACGAATACCGCGTTCAATGAACATTACCATGTCCACGTCGGTAAGCAATTCAAAAACTACATCCGTGTTTTTTAACATTGCGTCCCAAGCGAATCCAGGTAACGTGCAATAATACGCGGGGTCAAGTTCATAACTCTCAAGGCACTGTGATCTAAAATTTTCAAAAACATCCGCCAACAACAGCACATCTGTTTTTAGGTACAGATCGCTGTACTTGCCCAACGTCTCGATGCCGAAGCTCTCCCAGACGTTTGTCGCGTGCGCGTAATCCGACTCTGAAACGTGCTTGTCGTTTAACCGATTATAAAACGCTTCACGCGGCGGCAATCGCGTCTCGTCTAATTTATCGTATGCCGACACGTAGTCGTATGGGAAGACGCCCTTTCTGGTTAGGAGATCAAACTGACTCTCCGAAAGGTCTTGAAATTCCTTTTCAATTTCCTTCCGAAGGATCGTTAGTCGCTCCTTTCCCAAATCGGACGATAATTTATCAAGACTCGCAGCCAAAAATTTATACGAGTCGATAAATCTGAATTTAATTTCCTTCTTCCCTTGGATGCCCGTCCCCTTGACGTGCTTTGTAAAACAGATGTATTTTTCTTTAGTTATAGGGAGCAGATCGACCTTTCCCTCGAATGCGGTCGCCAGTTCTCTAATTACAAAGTGCGCGTCATAGCCAGACAAATTGTGAAACACAACGGGTATCGAAAACGCGTCCTGATAATTTAAATTGCAACTTGAATGCGCCGCGCCCCTGTATTTACCAGTTATGTGGCAATGATCGCGTACTTTTATGTCCGTTTCGAGGAAAGGTTTACCGCAAATGTGACATCCCGTAGTCTGTATAAAACTATCAATTTGCGCTATGGACAATGTTTCCATAGGCACTATTCTTTTAAATATTTGATCTACGCGGTCAGCTAATTCATACATCTCTTTTACAAACCATTCTGCGCAGTCCGAGTCGCCGCGATACGCACGATACATACAAAGAGATTCATCATACGTACACTTTACATAATAGCCGACGCTGAACGCCCTGTGATGTTGATAGGCGTACGATCGGCTGTTTTGCTGCTCTGGCTGCAAGTCCTCCAACAGACACTCAAAGTCGGCGTACACGACGAACGGCACGCGTTCCTTGCGGTTGTAATTTTTGAATTGCAGCCATTTGTTCTCCTCGGAGGGAAGCTCGACGGCGCACTCGTTCAACCGCGTGCAATCGGCGCTGTGAGCGTTCAGCTTCTCCTCGGAGTAGAAACAAACCCAAAATGAGTATTTCCAATATGCATCGTATCGATGGAAAAAAAAAAACTATATAAACTTACCGGTCGCAAACGAATACTTCATGACCGTGTCGTCCAATTTGTGCAGAGACCAGCCTCGAAAGATTTCGGATGCACGTGAAATGATGACGTTTTGCATCCTGAGGATCCTGGATGAGAAGCAGGTTGGCGTGCTTCTCCCTTTTCAACGAGGTCAAGTGGATCGGCACGCACTTCCCCTCCTGCCACTGGTAGACGTTCACCGAAACCTCGTTGAGGTCCTCGAATTTCTTCAGCTGGTCTAAGGTCATCGGCAGTTTCATGCTGTCGGGGCGAAGCACGCTTGAATAATGGGGATACGATGCTATTCTATCCCCATTCGTAGAAGCTGGATGCAAGCTTGCGACGACCGACCACAAAAAACATGCGTTGTCGTTGCACTTGACATTGACCACTGCTCTTTTAGCTTGCACGACACGCGGCAGCGGAACGTTGCATCCTGCGTGAATGGGATTATGCTTGTTAATGTTTATCACATTAAATTTTCCACATTCACTAGCGTCCAGCCGCTATCGCGTTCCTGAAACTCCTCCATCACCACTAGGAGGGGTTGCACCACACGATTCGCGAACCACTCGCGCAAATTCGACGTGATAAACAGTACATGATTTCGCGTGGCGAAACTCTTCACGTCGGTCTTGTCCTTTAACGCAAATTCCGCGTTCAGCACTGTGTTCACAGCGACACTTGAGTGTTCGGTGATTGCAGCTGTAACGCGCGATAACACTATCCTGCGAGCGTCTTTGAAAAAGCGGTGCGGATCGAGATGCTTCAAATTAATGACAGCTCCCGTCACGACACGTTTCTCAAACGCCGATTCGACGTCTTCCCAGACGACGGATGGTCCGCTCGATTGTCCCACAATTCCATGACCCACTCGCGAAAATTTCGCACGCACAACGGCACGCAATGTTTTGATTCGCGCAATGAGTGCGGTAATTCGCTGCCTCGTACTGACTGGCAGTCCTTGTTTCCGCAAATAGTCACTTGCGATGCACAAATTTTCGTCGCACCGCTCCGCCCACTCCCGGTATTCCGCGGATGTGCGTAATAACGCCGACATCCTCGTCAGCGTTTTGAAAATGTTTTTACACAGATCCATTTTTCTGCGAAACAATTCACTCAGAAAAACGCGAAAACACTGGCCCGAACTATTAATCGCGCCAACAGGTACGTGTTATCCTGTTACGGTGCACTCGCGTGAATGAACTTCGAAGTGAACGCCTTGAAATTCGGATCGTAATTGACCGCTTCGCGCTATAGCTCAGAAATATAAACTATAAACATAAACATTCGAGGCACCTCGATTAGTGACGACGAATCCAGGATGTATACATAAGATACGGCACGCACTCGCACTCTTCGTAACCATCCTGGCAACAGCGACAACGACAACGACGCATTTTTATAAGCGTTCGATTCTCTTTCTCGGTGGATACACACATCTGAATTTCAGCGAAGAGATTCTTCGAATCTCTTTTGCCAAAACTCAGGCGTGTATGCTTTCACTCCGCGTACACTATTCGATAATCACCTTCTTCAATTAAGCGCAATATCTCACGAGGCGATGCGGAGGCTGGCCATTCCACCATCACCTGACTAAACCGTTTTGTGTGGTAAAATTTTACCTCACTCACATCGTCGTTCCGCATTAAATGTTCAACAGTTCTTTTTTCTTGACCATGAAAAGCATCGTTCAAATATAAATTTATAACGTGTGGCCAAGCAATATTTTTCAATGAGGGTACACTCACTTTCGACATTTTACCGGTTTAATTCAAATCTTTTCGTCTCGATTCGTTCGGTCTGATCTCTAACTAGGTACTGATTACCATTCATTGAATGCCTGCACATTTCCTCTATGTGATTACTATGACGGGTACGGTGAGGGATAAATATTCGAAAGGCCTGTGAAATAAACAACTGAAAAAACGTTTAACGCTTTAGACATCATAAATTAACTTGATTATTAAAACACCTCGATTAGCGACGACGGCGGCGCCTACGAATCCGAGATGTATACAATAAACATAAGATAGGGTCCCTTACGCTCGCTCTTCGTAACCGTCCTGGCAACGACGCATTTTTAATCCGTTGCATCATTTTTCTTAAAAACGTACGCGTTAGAGAAGGAGCACCCCCGCGAAGGGAGAGCGCCTTGACGTGGCGCGGGGGCTTAATGCCAAACCAAGACTCTCCCACGCACGGTAGACGCGTGCACGCGAACTCGCTGTTACCTTTGAACTGTCCTTGCGATAATTCCCTCCAAGTGGAGAGTGGTAAGCGAGCAATTTTGCGACCGACAATCAGGGTAGGCCCGTGAGCTGTCGCTGCGATAGTTCACTCTTCGGAGTAGGGCTTGACAATGATGTCGGTCAGTAGAAAGGAGTGGAATCATTAGATATAAATTCCTCAGGGCTGTGGGTTCCTCCTTCCACAGTTCGGACTTGGTACGTCCGCCAGCCTGAACCCTCTGTCCTCACGTGAGGAAACCGCCGTTAGTTTCCGGGGGTATACGCGCACGGGATGGGGATGTCTACCTTCCGTTGGGGCTGCATATCGGCTGGTAGACAGGGGCAAAATTGCAGTGGGGGGTGGAAATAGCTTTGGTGGGAAGATAGGGACTCATTTAGGGGAAGGGAATAAACAAATAGATTAGAACCGGTGGTAGAGGGAATCGAGTCATAGGGGGAACGGGAAATCATGCGGGTGGAGATCTGAGCCTTCATTCACGTAGAGTGAATGTCGAGCCTCTTTGGGAGGGGGGGACGTCAACAGGGGTAGGGAAAAGGGAGTTACAGCTTAGGAGAGAGTAGGGAAACCTGGTGGCACTGCCGGCCTTGCGGTTGGTGTCATTAGGGAAGGGATTAGGAGGGCGCGAAGATAGGAGCTTCAATATTTGGGGATAAGTTTAGGTAAGGGTATTGAAAGGGCAGGGATCCGAGCCTTCATCCACGCAGAGTGGATGTCGAGCCTCTATTGGGTGGTGGGTTGTTTACAGGGGTAGGGATAGTGGATTCGTTAATGGGGAGCTTAGGTAAACCTGGTGACACCGTGGGCATGCCACTGGTGTCATTAGGGAAGGGAACGTGGCGCGATGTTAGGAGCCTTGAATGACGGGGATAAGGTTAGGTGGGGATTAAAGGGTGGAGATCTGAGCCTTCATTCACGCAGAGTGAATGTCGAGTCTCTTTTGGGAGGGGGGACGTCAGCCGGGGAAGGGATAGTGGACGCACACGATGGGGTAGACAGGTAAACCTGGCGGCATTGCCGGCTTGCGGTGGATGTCGCTAGGGAAGGGGGTAATGGGATCCGTCGCGATCAGTTTTATTATTAGAATTAAGGCTAGGAAGGGGATCCATGTATGAGGGTTGGGAGGGCATACAAATTAGGTCGCGGTCTGGTCCCCGGGTCAAATGACCTGGCCACTGGATTGCGACACCCTTAGAAAAATGGCTCGATCACGGTGCGAGCCGAGTCGTGTCTCCCTCCGCAACCCAGCTTTAAGGATAAGGGGGAGTTGCGTGGTTGGGTGGGGCGTCGGTTATGGATCATTGTGGGGATCCTGTGCGATGCGGGGAGGTGAGCAAGGGACTTCATCCAACGCAGAGTAGGATGATGAGCCCTGAGTTGGGGGGACGTCAACCAGGGTAGGGCTAACGGGGAAGGGAAACAAGAGTACTAGGGAACTAATCCGCAACTGACACCCAGTCTCAGACGTGTTGCGTCACCTCGGAAGAGGTGAAGAGGACCTCGGTCTTTTGGGTATTTAGGTCACAAATAAAACAAGGCACCCATCCCCTGGCGTATTTAACGATTTAGAGTCTTCCTCCCCTGCCACGGGTGGGCGCCTTGGCGCGGCGCAGGGGCTTATTTCGTTACAAAGGCCCACCCATTGCACCTCGCGAATGTGAAAAGTGAGTGAAAGTGTTAATTGAACCTTCAGAACGGCGGGGAAATGAAGGTTTCGCGAAATTCGGGAGTGAAAATTGCGAGAAGTAACTTTGAAATGCGTCGCTGGAGTCGAGGTTAGAATCGGGAAGTTGTAGTGCCGGACAGGGAATAGAATCCGATGAACAAAGTGAATTAGGTGAGTAATAGAAAAGTTAAAAGCTAAAGGATTAACAAATTTGTAACTAAGATCTGAATTATGAAACAATTAGGAAAGGTAAGTAGAGTGTAAAGCGCAATTAAAACGTGGCCAAGATGGCGTAAAGACACAATTAAGCGGGAGATTAATATAGCTCGGGTGATGAATACATCAGTGAATCTTAAATAAAAAGACAACCGGATAATACATAAGACGAGTGATAAACGCGTAAATATGATTATAGTAAATAAAGAATAAAATAAAGTGAAATGTGGTGTTGGAATAATGCGCATATGAAACGGGGTTCACGAGTGCATGGGAACGGATGCTGGCATGTGATTGGTGGAGTGATGTGACGTCAGGAATTTATGGCGGGCGGATGCATAGAAGAAACCAGAGAAACTGGGTCAGTGGGACTATGAATAGAGAGTGCACTCAGACGAAAACTGCGCACGTAGTGGCAACTTGACGACACGAATCCCGAGGGCCAGATCGATCTAGAAAGAACAAGGTATGTAGTTATGAAATAAGGGGTAAGTAAATGAGATTAAAGTTTACCATAATTAATAGACAGGGATATAGATATAGGTAGGATTTATATCTTTAAACAGGTAAGTAATAATAACAAATAGGAAGGAATAGCGGGTAGTATAGGATATTGATGATAGGTAGATTATTATGAATAAAGGTAAGTAACTGAACAGTGGGGTTAATTATTAAAGTATATAGAAACATAAACGAGAAAGGAACTAGAGAACACGGCAATTCAGTAAGATAACTAGGGATAACTAGAGAAATAGACTAAGATTCGTTTAATGGAATAACGGGTATAAAGAAAGTAGATCGGTTAGAGAAAGAATGTTGGGTTGGTAGAATTGACGAATGGTTATGGGACTGGAGGATGTATAGGGGGGAGACTTATATTTGGTAAACTAGGTTATGGTATATCTATCGGAAGAATGGCGAAAGAATGGTTAACAATGAAGGAATCTAGGGGAATTTGGGTTGAATTTGTATGGTTAGGAATACAGAAGACGATGGGCGGGAGTAATAGGAACGTCTCGGGATACACCGGAATATTAAATAATATATATGTACAGGGATTATTAGACAATTATAGATATCAGATTGTGAATGAATAGGCAATTGGGGAGATTTAGTTAAAGATTCATAAATAAATGAATGAATTATTGCTTACATAGATATAGATGCTCCTGGAACGGGTAAGATAGCCGAATAATAGATGCGGGTTATGTGTGATTGCTTCCAGTCGCTGAACGATCATATTGAGACAACAATTACAAGCTCTCTGTAAATGATAATGATAATAATAAAATACAAGAATTGTTGAATTATTATATGCGTAACGGATTATTATCGTCGAAACCTACAGAACACCTATCCACTATTTAGATTATCATAGTTATCAGCAGTAGAGAAACGAAGGTGAAATTCCGTCGAATAAATATATATTTCAGGGCGCAACGATGAATAAAGACAACCGGTAAGTATGAAAATAAGATTTTTGGAATGACTGTATTGGTAATAATAGTTAATTAATGCACAATTTCTATGAGGGCATTATATGAACCGAAACACGGGCTTTAATATTGTAATAATAATATTAAACAAATACAATCATGAAGTTAGAAACAAACCAAACGAACACACCTTAATAGCGGACGTGGTGAACCCGAATATTATAAGTCACATATTAAATAATGAAGGGTTAATCCCTAAAGCAATCCTATAAGCCGGACGTGGTGAACCCGGGTAATATAAATTCATATATTAAGAAAGGATCAACCCCTTAACACACCTGATGGACGGACGTGGTGAACCCGTGAAGTAAGATAAGAACAATTCGGGTAATAACTGTATTATGTTAGATAATTGGAATAGCGATTATACAGGTAAGGCAAGTAATGAAATGAATAATAACAGGACGAAGTTATGAATAGAGGCATAAATGGTAAGTATGAAGTAATAACTGCTGAATATACGTTAAGGGGCAAGTATTAAATAACCGAAGTACTAAGCGACCGAGAGCTTGATCTGGATGAATATTAAAGTTAATCTATCGCACTCTTTGCAACGGGGTGATGGACTTGAGGTCGTCTCTGAATTTAAAGAATAATCTAATGAACGAATAAATGTAATGAACGAAGAGGATAAATATATAGGTAGGAACGAATCAAGATATACGAGTAGAGTAATCCACCTAAGGTTACAATAAAATGAAAGGGTGAACAGGTTTGTAGTTGAATAGCATGGTATAATAACATAAGTGTATATCTGTCAAAGGGATCGCGATAGAGGACAATAGCACAAATTGATGGGCGAATATAATCGGAAACTGGATTGATATGAAGAATGAAGAACATGACATCTACTTTATAACGGATATGATATCTATATAAGGTAGGTAGAGTAAAGTGGTGCTTAACGAAGCAGCATGGGCCATCTAGGATACAACAGGAAGCAATGAAAGGTAAGATGAGATTGGGAAGTATAAATAATGTCATAGAATGTTAATATACCGATTATGAAATAAATATGCAGTTGATGAATAAATTGCTGAACGAATACGATCTGACTCAATATAATAACTTGAATAAAGACCTATTATAAACTACACACCTTTATAACGGACGTGGTGAACCCGAATTACGTAAAATCTATATAATCAAATGAAAGAGGGATTTACCCGATACACACCTAATAGACGGACGTGGTGAACCCGTACAATACACTTTAAAGGTAGACCTAGTGAACCTACATAATACTTTGCTAGAATAGACACGATGAATGTACGGGCAAATAAATGTGAGTATAACTGATTAGTGCCACCTTACTGAAGTAATAATAGTTGGTAAATGATATCTATACAATGCATCGTCTAAGCGAGGGAGTAATTAGCGACAGAAAAGGAATTTAATAGAACTAATTGTAACAGAAACAAGAGGGAACGATGAGGGAGTTAAATAAGTTAGTAAAAGGGACCAGAACAACACCATTAGGATTTGATATGTTATAATGTATTATAATTAATAAGTGAACAAGACATAATGTATGTTATTAAACAATAAACAAAGGTTAATTTTAGATAATGTTAGAAGTTTTAAAACCTTAATCAAGTTAACGAACATAAAATCTTAATAGACGTATTACAATAATAAGTTTAAATATTAGGAACCCGCTTATCCAGTCAACGCGCACAAATCGCAAGGCACTCATGAACGATTCCTTACGGAAACAATATTTTAAAGTAGTAACAATCTGAAGGATGCTAATTGACTTCGTTATACTCTGCCTATAATATGTGTATAGAATTGTTCCGGGTGTGGATTTCATCTAGTACAACATTCAAGGTATTGAAAGTATATGAACAATAAAAGTAAGCGATAACTTATGAATGAATGAGTAACAGAAACTGCAAACTAAAGCTATGAGGCTACGGAATGGTATTATGGACGGGAATGTTGGACAAGATGAAATACAGACACCGGGAACAATACTAAACTCACTACATGTCAAATGCGCCCGAAGACCGACGTTTACCAGACGGAGAAGTGTAGCTGGCGGCCCGGTCGGGGGTTGTTGGGGGCGGGGGATGGCCTGGATTGGCCGTCCCCCGTCCGCGGCGGCCCCTGGCTGGGACGCTGGCTGATAAACAAACGAGTAACTTAGAGGAATGGACAACGACGTTGCACTGATTTGAAGCATTGAGAGGATATATAATACGCGAGGTTGACTGATAACGAAATAGTAACTTCAATAAAATATTAAGATAGATAATATGATATAATATGCACTGAAAGCTTTAAATAGATATTAACAACAAGTAAAGTTAGTTTGAGAAGACTAGTGAATCAAAAAAAAAAAAAAAAAAACAACAAATGGCAGTACCCCTGCACTAAATAAAACAAACTAAATAAATAACTTTCAATTATGATCATAAGGCCTGACAGGCAGCATCGAAATGAAATATAAAATTCTAGTATTCCCGAAGGAGAGATGTAAGATAAACAAATAATACACTAGGAATATAATCATATTGATATGGATTATGACGATCCATTTTCACTGGCAGTGGGCATCAAGTCATTCAACAAGTTAAAGCTAATTGTGCCCATTCCTCCGACGGATAAACGTCGGCCGCGGTAGCGAATGAACGACCAGGCTCTGGGCGGTACAGTTAAAAATATCTCCTGACCCCGGGAGGAGCTTATGGAAGGAATTACTTGTGTCCAGTCATCCATCGGTAGATCCGGATTCGACAGGGCAATCCCTTGCAGGAGGGTACCCCAGGGAATGTTTGGTAAAGTGCACCAGGCGGACAAATATATATTTGGTGATAGTATAGAAGGGTCACAGAATTTGACTCGATGACCACAATAGATTGATCCAGGTATGTTTTCCTCGACCCATCGGGCGGACTCTGCCCCTCGAACGGTAAGAAGTATGCCACCATTCCGATGACCCTTTCGTTGAATAACTAACACTCGATTAACTGAAATGCATTGCTGTGCTATCTGCGAAGCTACCTGAGACAACTGATCACTGGAGAATTTAGAACTAGGATAGTTCTCTGGCACGATTGCGAAAGGGTACAAATCTGAAAGGTCGGATCTATCACCGGAGGAACCTGAGGGACCTGCCAATATATTTGGTGTGCTGGTGACTGGTGGTCTCGGAACGGCTGGAGGAGATACTGATTTGACGCGCGGATCCGCGGATGGCCGCGGCTGAAGGGAAGGTGAAGACGGAGTTTTAGGTGATTTTGGAGGTGACTTGGTTGGAGAACTGTCAGAACCAGAGTCATGCGCCCCTCCCGAGGCCTTATTGAGTTTACCAGGAGACAAGCGTTCCAATAATACAACCGGCTGCAGGTCGGATGTTAGTCGGACTACTCTCGAAACTTTAGGGGTCGGTGCCGAAACCGCAGGTGGATCTACAGCGGGCCGTTTGACGCGGTGAATTGTTACGGAGGGCCCTAAGTTGGGACACAATACAGGAGAAGGTGGGGGCTCGCAGCAGGCGACCCTGCCCTAGACAAATCGGGAGTTGGAGATGACGATGGTGATACCGGTTCAGGAGCATCCTCGATAATCTGGAGATCCGATGCATTCGACTTGGAGGCTGGCGACGTGGTCGTCACTGCAGGAGCGGTAGTTTGTTGAACCTCGTTTCGGATTGGCGAAGTTGATGGTGTCTCGGCCCTCAGGAAACTGGGGGCGAGAGTAGAGTCTGACCGTGGTGAGATGGACTCGTCAGAATTGTTCTGATCCGACATGTTATACTATAAATAAGAATTGTAAATTAGTATGTAAAAGAATAATAATAAACGCAAAGGTTAGAGAAGAGGAATGAATATGAATTGGGATGGGGAGCTGCGAGTAACTAAGGGCTTGGTATAGTGTTAGGAATAGACAAGTAAATGATAGAGCGCGTAACAGAAATATGATAGAATATAGAATCATTAAGCAGGAAAAAAAAAATTGTTGTGTTTTTTTTTTTTTTTTTTTTTTTTTTTTTTTTTTTTTTTTTTTATGTAAGTGAAAAGTGATAATAACCGACAATAACTGAAAGTTAATAGTAGGGTAAAGTAAAAAAAAAAAATATAAATATATAAATATAATATATAAAAAGAGGAAAAGGAACTTTGTCATATTGATGAGGGTTAGAATAACGAAGACAGTAACTGAATAATCAACGCAAAGGTAGGGAATCCTAGTAGTTTCAAATAGATACGAATGATCAGTTAAGGGTGATAGACAACAATTATAATAACAAATAGAAGTAAATAAGGAAAGAGAGGAACAAAGGGCAGGAGAGATAAGTACTATGTTAATAAAGATGAGGTATCTGCGGTGAGGCGATGGCATAGTTTGCAAATAGATGGGTTAATTGCAACGGTAACCAAAGGGTAATAGATATAATAACTAGGAGAAGTGCCAAAAAAAGAGAGAAGAAAAGAGAAAGAGAAATGGTAATAATAAATAAATATATAACAATTAAGATGCAAGGTAGGAGAAGGGGTTAAAGGAAGGGAAATGAGAAACTGATGAAGGTAAGAAAGATCGGGGAGATCGGTGTACAGAATGGAGACTAGAAGCAGTGATTATGATGTATTATAACTTAGGGCTAGGTAGGGTTTTCGAAACCCGGAAGTTCACAAAAGTGAAGGAAGGGTTCTCTTATAAAACAAATCTAAGGTGGTCGGGGGTTTTCGAAACCCGGAAGTTTACAAAAGTGAAGGAAGGGTTCTCTTATAAAAACAAATCTAAGGTGGTCGGAGGTTTTCGAAACCCGGAAGTTTACTAAAGTGAAGGAAGGGTTTTCTTATTAAAACAAATCTAAGGTGGTCGGGGGTTTTCGAAACCCGGAAGCTTACAAAAGTGAAGGAAGGGTTCTCTTATAAAACAAATCTAAGGTGGTCGGGGGTTTTTGAAACCCGGAAGTTTACTAAAGTGAAGGAAGGGTTCTCTTATAAAACAAATCTAAGGTGGTCGGGGGTTTTCGAAACCCGGAAGTTTATCACAGTGAAGGAAGGGTTCTCTCATCAAAACTAATCTAAGGTGGTCGGGGGTTTTCGAAACCCGGAAGTTCATCACAGTGAAGGAAGGGTTCTCTCATCAAAACAAATCTAAGGTGGTCGGGGGTTTTCGAAACCCGGAAGCTTATCACAGTGAAGGAAGGGTTCTCTTATCAAAATAAATCTAAGGTGGTCGGGGGTTTTCGAAACCCGGAAGTTTACCAAAGTGAAGGAAGGGTTCTCTCATCAAAATAAATCTAAGGTGGTCGGAGGTTTTCGAAACCCGGAAGTTCATCACAGTGAAGGAAGGGTCCTCTCATCAAAACAAATCTAAGGTGGTCGGGGGTTTTCGAAACCCGGAAGTTTATCACAGTGAAGGAAGGGTTCTCTCATCAAAATAAATCTAAGGTGGTCGGGGGTTTTCGAAACCCGGAAGTTTACCACAGAGAAGGAAGGGTTCTCTCATCAAAACAAATCTAAGGTGGTCGGGGGTTTTCGAAACCCGGAAGTTCATCACAGTGAAGGAAGGGTTCTCTTATCAAAACAAATCTAAGGTGGTCGGGGGTTTTCGAAACCCGGAAGCTTATCACAGTGAAGGAAGGGTTCTCTTATCAAAATAAATCTAAGGTGGTCGGGGGTTTTCGAAACCCGGAAGTTTACCACAGTGAAGGAAGGGTTCTCTTACAAAAACAAATCTAAGGTGGTCGGAGGTTTTCGAAACCCGGAAGTTTACTAGAGAGAAGAAGGGTTCCTTGGACAAAACAAATCTAAGGTGGTCGGAGGTTTTTGAAACCCGGAAGTATACATGAAGTAAGGAAGGGTTCTTTAAACATAACTAACCTAAGGTGGACGGAGGTTTTCGAAACCCGGAAGTTTACCACGGAGCAGAAGGATTCCTTGGATAAAACAAATCTAAGGTGGTCGGAGGTCTTTGAAACCCGGAGGTATAACCAACCGCAATAAAGGGAGAGACCCGAGGCTCGGTCCCGGCTGCGGATAGCGGCTGGGGGGGCCGAGGGTTCCCGACATACCTAAGGAGCGACAGGGAGGTCCCGTCGCTCCTTGAAAGAGGGGGTAAGGGTGAATCCGCGCGATTGGAGCGCGGACTCACTCTGCCTAGCCTCAGGGGTGGTGAACCCGAGAATTAAGTTACCGCAAGTGCCGCACCCACACACCTGTTTAAGCCGTGGTCGAACATCGCGGTTCGGCGCCCACGAGGATCTGGTGAACCCACCTAACGCACCTCAAAAGCCCGGGCCTGCGCTTAACATCGACGTGCGTGGGCCCGGACGGGGACTCGGTGAACCCCCGGTGGAAACCATTGCGCGGAACGGTGGCTTGGTCGAGGGGGACCCCGCGGGTGCCTATCCCAAACGACCGCTCCCTGACGGTCGGGGCACAGTGGCGCGGAGTTTGCTGCAGGTTCTTGCGGGTAGGGGTAGTCAGGGTAAAGAACCGGGGTGTAGAGTCGTAGTTTGTTCGCGGGAGGGGAGGGGCGGTTGCTTTGGGCCGACCAGGCGCGGCGATTAAGCCCGCTCCCGATCGCGGGCGAAGCACGGTCTCCGGCTCCGGATCGCGTGCCAGCCGGTCTCCGGTTGCGGGGGGTCGGACGCAAATGGAAGGGTAAGGGGCGCCTCCAAGGATAACGCGGAATGGACCCGCCGCGACGATGTACCTGATATCGGGCACGGATCCACTAGATAACGGTGCCCGCTGAGCCTGATTTCGGGGAAGTTGGACGCACTGGGAAAGTTTCGCGGGACTCCTCGCGAAGTAAACTCAAAGCTTCCGGCAGCCGGAGCTAGGATAGTTCAAAAATAAGTTGCCACCGCTGCGCAAGGAGTATAAACGCCATAGAGGTACTGGGCAGAGTACCACGCGCTGAGGGGACGTTTGCCCGACGTGCACTCCTTTTAGCTTCTGTGGTAGGTAGGCATGGCCGTCCCCAATGATTCGCACCCCCCGGGAGTAGGAGCTTCCGGATTATGCGGGCGTCCGTAGCTCCGAAGAACGGGGAAGAACGCGACTCGCTTCGCACTACGGGCTTATGCGTACACCTCTGAAGAGGCAAGATATCCCAGCGACCACAGGGATCAACGCCTCCACCTGGAACCGTCTGGGTGGGCCCGTTTCACTTATAGTAGTAGTAGTAGTAGAGAAGGAGCAACGCGCTAGAAAAAAGAGGGCGAGCAATTCCGAGAATGCTTGCGCGCTTCCTCTTTGCAGTCGTCGTAGGGCGGGGGATAAATATTCGAAAGACGTGTGAAATAAGCAATCGAAAACGCGATACTCCGGATGTCATAAATTAACTTTGATTATTAAAACACCTCGATTAGCGACGGCGGCGGCGCCGACGAATCCAAGATGTATACAATAAACATAAGATAAGCCCCCTTACGCTCGCTCTTTGTAACCACCTCGCGCAATAGCACGATGATCGCGTTCCCCCTCCTCTCCACTGCACCCCCGCATCCATCGGTCACTGTGGCGCGTGGCATCTCCCCCTCCCCTCCTCCCGGCGCTCGCAATAGCACGAGGCTTCCCCCTCCCCTCCAGCCCCGCAACCATCGCCTGGAAAAGCACGAGGCCCCGGACCCCCTGCCCCGCGCACCCCCTCGCCCACATTTGATTTAGAATCGGCCTACTTGAGCTACTAACAGTTTATTAAAGTCTTTTCTATTCTCACTACTCATTCGATACAATTTATCCCAACGCCTATCCCAAGAAACAACACCCCTCGTTACGAGGAAATTCTAAAAATTTTAAACTTGTCGCATCTCAATGGTGAAGAAGAAAAGAACATTCTTCGCCTCATTCGAAATAATACGGATTTGTTTCATCTACCCGGCGACCGCCTGGGTACGACTAATTCAATTCAACATTCGATTCCTACGGTGGACAATATCCCCGTCGCGGTTAAACAATATCGGTACCCTCCGATTCACAAGGAGGAAATTAATAAACAAATTTCGGATATGCTTGAGAACGATATAATACGACCGTCATCGTCTCCTTACAAATCTCCCTTATGGGTCGTGCCGAAAAAACCCGACTCCCAGGGAAACAAAAGATGGCGCGTGGTCATCGATTATAGATCTTTAAACGAAAAATCGATCGCCGATGCCTATCCTTTACCAAGCATCAACGAAATCCTCGATCAACTTAGAAATGCCAAGTATTTCAGCGTGTTCGATTTGGCTAGCGGTTTTCATCAAATCGGAATGAAACCCGAAGACTCTCATAAAACCACATTCTCAACGCCACACGGACACTATGAGTTCACTCGTATGCCTTTCGGACTCCGCAATGCCCCTGCGACGTTCCAACGTCTGATGGACGCCGTGTTATCTGGTTTGCAGGGCAACGAACTCTTCGTATATCTTGATGATATCGTTATATACTCGAGCACCCTCGAAGAACACGAGGTCAAATTCGGGAAACTATAGCACAAAATATTAAATACATATTCATGTAATATTAAAAAGAGATTGAATCTCTTTTTAATATTTAAATATGCATATAATATTTATTTCATATTTTGAACAAAATATTTTTTCCTGAATATACAGGAAATATTTATTTTATATTACGAAATAAATATTTTCACCCAAATATGAAGTAAATGTTTACTTAATATTAGAAATAAATATTTTTATCCAAATATGAAGTAAATGCTTATTTAATATTGGAAATAAAATATTTTTTTGCGGACATGTGAGATATATTCATTCCAGATTAAGAAAAAATATTTTTTTTTAATAGTATAAAAAATATTTATTTTATATTGCAAAACAAATATTTGTTTTCAATTATAAAATAAATGTTGATTTATTATTAGGAACAAAATGTTTTGTTCGGAAGTAGAAGAAATGGTTATTTTATATTCAAAATAAAATATCATGCAAGTGATCTCTACTGTTGGTTGTGGAGCAAACGAAGAACCCTTTGGCAGCTCAAACACGTTGACAGCCCTTATATTGTGTCTGGCTGCCTTATATGGTCAGTTTGATTGTGACAAAATGCTATAGTATATTAAATAAACATTTACTTCATATTTGGATAAAAATATTTGATATCGTCATATAAAATAATTTCTTGTACATTGAAGAAAAATATTTTGTTCAAAATTTGAAGTAAATATTATATACATATATTTAAATACATTTACATATAATATTTAAAAGAGATTAAAAATATTTATTTTATATTACGAAATAAATATTTTTATCCAAATATGAAGTAAATGTTTACTTAATATTAGAAATAAATATTTTTATCCAAATATGAAGTAAATGTTTACTGAATATTAGAAATAAATATTTTTATCCAAATATGAAGTAAATGTTTACTTAATATTAGAAATAAAATATTTTTATTCAAATATGAAGTAAATGTTTATTTAATATTGGAAATAAATATTTTTATTCAAATATGAAGTAAATGTTTATTTAATATTGGAAATAAATATTTTTATCCAAATATGAAAGAAATGTTTACTTAATATTAGAAATAAAATATTTTTATTCAAATATGAAGTAAATGTTTATTTAATATTGGAAATAAAATATTTTTTTGCGGACATGTGAGATATATTCATTCCAGATTAAGAAAAAATTTTTTTTTTAATAGTATAAAAAATATTTATTTTATATTGCAAAACAAATATTGTTTTCAATTATAAAATAAATGTTGATTTAATATTAGAAGCAAAATGTTTTGTTCGGATGTAGAAGAAATGGTTATTTTATATTTAAAGTAAAATATCATGCAAATTGTATTTCTGTTAGCCAATAAAGTTAATTTTATGTTTGGCAAAACACTTATTGTTTTCCTACAAAATTTTGTTTGATATTTCTTATAAGTGATTCTATCACTTTTGTAAAAGTATAGGTTTGTTGAAGTAATAGACTATATTTAAAATACGTTTGTCCGTCATATGTCGTAAAACATAGATAAGCTTGCAAAAAAGTTTCTAAGGAAGTGTCCCATGGCTCATTGGGAAAGTAAGTAACGTGTAGTCTATAGGTTTGGAGTTCGAGTCCCAGCAGTGCCAAAAACATTTTTCAAAGGTAAAAACGGTTTAAATGTAGCATATTTACCGCGTAAACGATGAACTGTAAGATAATATCGAACTTTGTAATCCCCTCCCCCCCCCCCGAGCCATGTGAAATTAAATTTTTAAAAAATATTTTTTTAGATATCAAGTATAATATTTACTCAATATTGTCTGAATATTCAATTAATATTTTATAAATATAAATAAAACATATTTTAGATATTTATTATAGATCTTCTAAATATCTCTTTCATATTTTCTGAATATTCCTTTCATATTTTTTGTATATGTATATAATATTTGGATACAATATTTACTTCATATTAAAAAGTGTGGCTAAAAAAATATTTTTTCAATATTTGAAAAAAATATTTAATGAATATTTTTGTGCTACTAGGGTAGCATCCCGTTTGCGTCAAGCCAACTTGAAGTTACGACCGGACAAATGCGGTTTCCTGCATAAGGAGGTAACCTATTTGGGACACGTGATAAGTGAAAGTGGTGTTAAGCCCGATCCAAACAAGATTAAAGCGGTTACAGAGTTTCCTCGTCCAAAAACCCAGAAGAACGTAAAGCAATTTCTGGGCCTTGCAGGATACTACCGTAGATTCATCCCTAAGTTCTCACATATTGCTAAACCACTCACGAATCTGTTAAAGAAGGACGCGAGGGCTTCTTTTCGTTGGGAGGACGCAGAGGAGCGCGCTTTCGTTACTCTAAGAGACATGCTATGTGAAACTCCAATTCTTCAGTATCCCGACTTCACTAAGCCTTTTAATGTTACAACTGACGCCTCCGGATATGCAATCGGAGGTATATTAAGTCAGGGTACGCCAGGAAAGGATCCGCCAATAGCATACACCTCACGACTATTGCGCGGAGCAGAGCTTAATTATTCTACGATCGAAAAAGAGTGTCTAGCCATTTTATACGCGGTCCAGCACTTTAGACCGTACATTTACGGTCGACAATTCCAATTAATAACGGATCATAAGCCCCTTGTATGGATGCATTCCGTCAAGGATCCGTCTTCGAGACTGCTTCGATGGAGACTCAAACTCGCTGAGTATGATTATAAGGTTGTATACAACGTGGGAAAAACGAATTTAAATGCAGACGCTCTTTCACGAAACCCGGTACAAGTCTTACCACTGCAGGCAGATTCGGACTCAGATTCCGACAGTTACAGCTTATCACCCACTGGTGATTCTTCTTCTCCTCTTTCCCTTGACCAAGGCCCCTCAATTCCGACAAGCCCGTCCAGGGATCTCGTCGAAAGACATATTGAGGAAAACATTTCTGAAATCTCAGACAATGGTGAGGACATTGGCGACGATACCTCTGATTCCAACAATTCCAATATACTCGAAACACCCAACGTCGAGTTCTCTTCCCGACAAGGGAAGATTATTGAGACGCGGGATAGATTATTCATGAGAAACGATAATCTCGTATACTTCACGTCGTCAGACGCATGTCCTATCGACGAAGGTGCTCTAGATCTACAAACCGAAAACCGTTATTTTAAATTTGCCGACGCTCCGATCGGAAGAGCTAAAGTGCAACAATTCGGGAAAAATTATTTAATTGCCCTCGTCGTAAAAGAAACTAAATTTCACAAAGCCATTGAAGACGACGTTCTCGAATCCTTACACTCTCTTTTGGACGTGATCACTGAACTACAATTAGAAACATTCAGTATTTCAAAGACACCAGTAGATGCAGTTTCATGGACCAGGATTTATGAATACCTAAAAGCTTTATTTCAGAATTTACCTACCAAAATTCTTATTTGTCAAGGCAAAGTCCGTATACCAACTCCTGAACGCCGACTTGATATTATTATAGAAAATCATGCCTCCGCGTTTGGAGGACATAAAGGAGTGACAAAAACATACAACCGCATAAGATAGTATTTCTTCTGGCCGAATTTAAAGTCAGACATCCAAAAATATATCCAAAACTGCGAGAGCTGCCAGCTAAAAAAATTAACTCGCGTAAAAACGAAGCAGCCGATGGTATTGATCGATACTCCGGGATCGGCCTTTGACAAGATTTCCATGGACGTTCTCGGTCCTCTCCCTACAACCCGTCTTGGCTTCTCTCACATTCTCACTATTCAAGACCTGCTAACTAAATACTCTTTGGCAATACCTTTGAAGCGTACAACTGCGGTAAACATCGCAGATGCGTTAATCAATAAATTTATATGCAGGTTCGGTGCCCCTAAGGCTATCCTCACGAATCAGGGCGCGAATTTTACGAGCAGTTTATTAAAAGTCATTGCAAAAAGATTCCGAATCACGCAGTATAAAACCACAGCCTTCTACCCGCAGAGTAACGGGTCAATTGAGAGATCCCACTACGTTTTAGTGGAGTATCTTAAACATTTCGTCGACAAGAATAATAATTGGGACGAATGGTTAGACATGGCTACCTTTTCATATAACACCAGCGTCCATGAAGGTACCCATTTCACGCCGCACGAATTGGTTTTCGGTAGGTTGGCACGACTCCCGTCCAATGAGAACGCGACTTATAAGTCATCTGACGAAACCTATCTCGCATACATTGAGCAGTTAAATGCCAAAATATGCCAAGCTCAACTCAAAGCTCGAGAAAATCTCGACCTCGCAAAGATTAGGTCTAAGAAATACTACGACAAGAAAACCAACGTCCAAAATTTCAAGGTACACGATAAGGTATACGTTTTGAAGGAGCCTGTTAAGGGAAAACTTGACAGCCAATATACAGGCCCGTACGGAATTTTGGAAATTTTAGGTAACGATAACGCAAAACTGTGTATTAATAAAAATAAGTTTAAAGTAGTGCATACCAATAAGTTAAAATTATACAAAGGTCAAAATCCCAATTAAAATTAAGCTAACTTTAAGTTCCTCCGTTTTCTCAGTTTTTATCTGTTTTCTCTCGATCTCTTCTTCCTTGAAGGAGATTGCAACTCGGTTGCAATTCCTTTTTAAGGGGGGAGGTGTCACGTCCCCGTACTGACGTACGTGGCCCTTTTTCTTTTTCCATATTCTATTTCTCTATTACCGTTAGCTCATAAGACATATATATAATTGTTTATTATTCATTAGAGCGTTATTACCTTGTATTTTACTCTTATTGTAATATTAGATACCTTACATAACCATAATAAAGCATTCCGTAAAGCCTAGGCAACGCATCTCTCGAATAAGAGAGTAACTCCCACTTCAACCGCTAGGTGGCCGCGAGCGGCGACGGCTTCTCGCGGGTGAAGTGAGCCGAGCCATCAATAAGTAAGGTCTCGGCCGAGGCCTCGCATGTTCATCCGAGAGTATACTCGGCATCGTTCGGAACGTTTCTATGTCCGATTCCTGAGGTATTTTTCCTCAGTTCTCTTTCGAGAGGTTCCGTTGGCAGCATATTCTGGATGTTCATCCGGGATTTCTCTCAGTAATATATTCGGAGAGTCTTTATGCTGTGAACACATTCTAATTGCAGAGGGTTTTTATTCCTGAGTTTCATATCCCAGTGCGGATATTTCTTTTCAAACTGTTGTTCGTTCGAATTCTTTGCCAGAGGTTTCATTCCCTCAATACCAATTTCCTTTTAATTACTAGAGGTTTTATTCCTCAGATTCATAATCCTGTTTGGGGTATTCTCCCAATTCTTAATTCTTCAATATTATTTACATCAGTTCCAATTCGTGCTCTTAGTTTAAAGTTTTCCCTTAATATTTTAATTTGAGTTCCAAGTTTAGTTTAGTGTTTTCAATCCCCGTTTTCATCAGTTTCTTCTGATCTTTAATACATCGCGTTCCAACTGTGTCTTGGGAGATCAACAACAGCGAGAGTTCCCGCTAAATTTGGACTAACGAGCCAAATGAGCAAAACGAAAGGCTAACATACTGGCGTCTAAGTAATTTCGTAACGTGTTAGACTAGACGTAACACACCTCCGTGGACGAAGGACCTCCGCCATGCAAAAAGAAGAAGACGGGATGCGGCCGGCAACGGCCAGCAGCCACGCCTCCGACGAGGAACACGAGGAGTACGAGGACTTCGCAACCGGACCGAATACCGCAGCACCGTCGACGACGCTGGTGGCCCCGCTGACCGTCCCGATGGCGGGTCTAACCATCGGCTCGTCCCCGCTTCCCGACGTCACCGTCATGGAGCGCATCCGCAAGTGGGGTGGACGCTACGACGGCGGCAAGGGAGCCGCTGAGTTCCTCGAGCGGCTAGAGGAACTCCAACGCAGCTAGGGAGTGCGCCCGGAGCAGGTGATGCCGTGCCTGTCCGAGGTCCTGACGGGCTCCGCGCGCACTTGGTACCGTCTGCGACGGCAGGAATGGTCTCGCTGGGAAGATTTCATCCGAGACTTCCGCTCGTACTTCCTCCCCATTCACGACAGGGAAGCACTGGAGGATGCTATCCTCCGACGGACTCAACGACCTGGGGAATCCGCCCGGCCTTACATCTCGGCGCTGATGGACTTGTTCCAGCAGCACGGCGACTACGGTCCATCGCAACAGCTGGCGCGGAATTACCGCAACCTGCGGCCCGAATACAGGGAGTACATCCGCCGTCCGGATGTCCACATCCTAGCCGACCTCATGCTCAGGACCGAGGAGTATGAGAGCCTCCAGGCGGAGAAGCGCGAACAGCCGCTCCGCCCGGGGCTCTGAAGAACGGGCACGCGAGGCACCATTCTCGACCTCCGCGGCCCAGCCGGTAACGGAGAGAGCTCCGTTCCGGTCCGCTCCGACCGGGCGGCCTCAGCCCAGCATCCCCGCCACGTACAGCCGCGAGGACTGCTGTTGGAGATGCGGCCAGCGTGGACACCAATGCCGAGACTGCCGACAAACAGGACGTCTCTTCTGTTCATACTGCGGACACGAGGGACGCGCAACGAGGGACTGCGACTGTCACCCACAGCCGGAAAACACCTCGAGGCCCGGGACACGAGGCGCCGCCCGAGCCAATCAGCAGACAGCGCCTCGCCGAACCGACTGAATACCGACGCCCGGATCTTCCTGGAGCTAAGGGTCGGGGATTTACGATACCCCGCCCTGGTAGATTCCGGAGCTGCCTGCTCCTACATACGAGCCGACCTGGCCGAGGAGTGTCGACAACGGGGATGGCAGCTGCAACCCTTCTCCGCTCTCGCCCGAGTCGGCGATGGGGCGACGGTAACGCTGCGGGAGCGGATCGACATGGTCGTCGAGATTGCAGGCCTGTCGATCCGACACATCTTCGCCATCATGCCCACCCTGTCACAGGATGTCCTGCTGGGAATGGACATTCTGCAGAAGCTGGGACTGACCATCCAGGTCGGCACGCACCGGTGGAGATTCCCCCTGCCCATCGAGGCCGCAGAAGTCGAGACTGCGGGGATTCGAGCGTGCAGCCCGGGACAGGAGCAGCGGCTCGCCAAGCTGCTCGAGCAGGAGCTGCCACGCTTCGAGACGCTTCGAGGGACCACGCCGTTGGCCGCCCACCGGATTCGGTTGAAGACCACCGAGCCGATAAAGCAGCGGTACACCCCTCGAAACCCGGCCATCCACGCGCTGATCGACACAGAGGTCGACAAAATGCTCGCGGATGGGGTCATCGAGCCGTCACGCAGCCCCTGGAGTTCGCCGGTGGTGCTGATTCGCAAGAAAAATGGAAAGCACCGTTTCTGTATTGACTTTCGTCGGGTCAACGAAGTCACAGAAAAGGACGCCTACCCGCTGCCACAGGTTCAGGCAACGTTGGACAAACTTCGCGAGGCCCGGTACATCTCGACGCTGGACCTCGCCAACGGCTATTGGCAAGTGCCGCTCACGCCGGAGAGCCAACCGATCACGGCATTTACCGTTCCTGGACGCGGACTGTACCAGTTCCGCGTCATGCCGTTGGGTCTACACTCCGCTCCGGCCACCTTCCAGCGGTTACTGGACCAGGTCATCGGACCGAGCCTGGAGCCGAGGGCGTTCGCCTACCTCGACGATATCATCGTCCTCGGCCGCACCTTCGAGGAGCACCTGGAGAATCTCCGTGAAGTATTCCGCCGACTCCAGGAAGCCAACCTCAAAATCAACCCGGAGAAGTGCCAGTTCTGCCGGACCGAGCTCCAATATCTCGGGCACATGGTGACGAAGGACGGCGTGAAGACCGATACCGACAAAGTCTCCGCCATTCGGGCCATTGCCCCACCGACCAGTCTCCGGGAACTCCGCCGTTTCCTGGGGCTCGTTTCCTGGTACAGACGCTTCATCACTCACTTCTCCGACACCGCCGCTCCGTTGACCGAACTTCTGAAAAAGAAGCGACGCTGGCACTGGACCGAGATCGAACAGGCAGCATTTGACGCACTCAAGCAGCAGCTGGCCACTGCTCCGGTGCTCTCCTGCCCAGATTTCGACAAACCTTTCGTGCTACAGACGGACGCTAGCAACGAGGGATTGGGCGCCGTCCTCACGCAGCAGCACGAAGGAAAGGAAGGCGTCGTCGCTTTCGCCAGCCGCACGCTAAATGCTGCCGAACGGAACTACACCGTCACCGAACGCGAATGCCTTGCGGTAATCTGGGGCATCCGCAAGATGAGGCCCTATCTAGAAGGATACAAGTTTACCGTCCTAACCGATCACCAGGCGCTCAAGTGGTTCCAGTCGATCGACAGCCCGTCCGGGAGATTGGCCCGTTGGAGTTTGGAGCTCCAACAATACGACTTCACCGTTCAACATCGGAAAAGCGAAACCAACCTCGTCGCGGACGCACTGTCGTGACAGGTTAACCAGATCGAGTCGACCTCCGGATGTGACTGGTACGATACCAAACGAGCAGCCGTCGTTCAGGACCCCGCCAGCCACCCGGAGTACGCCTGCCGAGACAACCAGCTCTACCGTCGGATTCCCGATCCCTCCGGGCTCCAGCCGACCGAGGAATGGAAGGTCTGCGTTCCGAAGCCGCAACGCCAGGAGCTGATTCGTCAGGCGCACGACGTGCCCACCGCCGGCCATCTAGGAACGGCCAAAACAATTGCCCGATTCGGAAACTTCTGGCCGGGACTTTTTAAGGACGTCGCCCGATACGTCCGCCGATGCGTGTCATGTACCCAATACATGGCCGTCCAACGGGCACCAGCCGGCCTGATGAACTCCACCCCGGCGATCCAACCCTGGGAAGTCGTCTCCGCCGATCTCGTCGGACCACTGCCACGGTCGAAAAAGGGGCACACCACCCTGGCAGTGTTCCAAGATAAGTTCACGAAGTGGATAGAGCTACATCCACTCCGAAAAGCGACCGCCACCGCCGTGACTCGGGCGTTTCGGGAGCGTATCATCATGCGCTTCGGCTGCCCACACCGAGTCATCACGGACAATGGAAAGCAGTTCGTAAGCCGGGAATTCGAGGCGTTGCTAAAGGACAACTCCGTGGAGCATCGCAGGACACCGCCGTACACCCCGCAGTGTAACCCGGTGGAAAGAACCAACCGGGTCATCAAAACGATGATCGCCCAGTACACCGGCGACGACCACCGCGACTGGGATCAATGGCTGCCGGAGTTGGCGTTCGCCTACAACACCGCCAAAAGCGACGTCACGGGCAGTACACCGGCGTTCTTGAACTTTGGACGCGAGCTCCGGACTCCCGGCACCGCTCTCGAAGACCGCCCCGACCGACCAGAAGCATCCGACAAGGGCAGCGTCCGGGCTTGGAAAAAGCGACTGGCCGTTTTACGAGCGGCGAACCGACAGGCGAGATGGCACTCCGAGGTCGCCCAGGAAACGCAACGGCAACATTATAATCTACGCCGACGCGCCTGGAGACCTCGAATCGGAGACAAGGTGATGAAGAGGGAGCACACCACCTCAGCGCAGCGGACCGAGCCTTCAACGCCAAGCTCGCACCGAAGTACCGAGGCCCCTACGAAGTCCTCCGCTTCGCCGGCCCGAACATCGTCGTCATAGGAGATGGCTCAAGACGAACGCAGCGGGTACATCTCCAGGACCTCAAGCCGTGCGACGCTCCTATTGGTTCGGGGCTGCCACCGATTCCCGAGCCGAGCGACGCACCGACCGAAGCCGTGCCCCCACCACGCCGACCAGCTCGCGACGCGCTGAGTGGTTCGGGGCTGCCACCGATTCCCGAGCCGAGAACCGCACCGACCGAAGCAGTACCCCCACCACGCCGGCCAGCGCGCGACGCACCGATTGGTTCGGGGCTGCCACCGACTTTCGAGCCGACCGCCGCACCGACCGACGCAGTCCCCCCACCACACCAACCAGCGGACAGAGCGCTGATTGGTTCGGGGCTGCCACCAATTTCCGAACCGAGCGCCGCACCGACCGAAGCAGTACCCCCACCACGCCGGCCAGCGCGCGACGCACCGATTGGTTCGGGGCTGCCACCGACTTTCGAGCCGACCACCGCACCGACCGACGCAGTCCCCCCACCACACCAACCAGCGGACAGAGCGCTGATTGGTTCGGGGCTGCCACCGCTTTCCGAGCCGAGCGCCACACCGACCGACGCAGTCCCCCCACCACACCGACCAGCGAACAACGCGCTGATTGGATCGGGGCTGCCACCGCTGAACCCTATAAAGCTAGCCGCTCCACGGACCGGGAGATCATTCAGCCGTCAGCATGCCACGAGCACGCACCAGTCTCGAACAACAGAGCAGCGGACAAGCTGTCCCGCTAGGGAAAGAGCATCACCTGCCACCCGAGACCGACCCCGGATCCGGGGACCTCCACCGAGAGTACGGTCCCCGGAACGACACCCCCCGGGAGTATGCGCCGTGGAAACACTGCCCCAGGCGCTGCGAAACGCCCTCACGGCCGCCCAGAAGACGGCGCCACCGCCGTCGTCAGCCACCAGCAAGCCGCCACCACCACCCGCGGCCGCCCGCAAGCCGGAGCCTCGGCCGCCGACCGCCAGCCGACCGGTCCCACCGCCATCAACCGGCCAGAAAACGACAACCCGGTCGACAACCGCCAGCCGGCCACCCGCACGGACGACCACCGCCAGCAGGCCGACCCCACGGTCGACAACCACCGGCAAGCCGCCAACACCCCCAGCAACCACCGGCAAACCCCCGCCGTCACCGATGACCGTCCAACAACCGGGGCCACCACCGGCGGACGGCGTCAAGCCCCCCGCCGGCCCCCGCTGGCCGACGCCCGCTTAGTTTCGACAAACATTTGGCCGTCGCCAAAACCCGTCGTGCCGTCCCGAGCGCCCAGGAGCTCGACCCCAGCCCGCCGCCAAAGGACCAGGACCGCCACCTCCATACCGGGGTACAGAGAGGCGCGGCCAGAACCCGACGACGCACCCGGACGAACCCGCTCCGACACCGTCGGGTGCAGTGGCCGACGCGCCGCCGGCAGTTCCGAGGAATAACCTAGCGGCTGCCGCACCACAGAGAAAGGCACCGCCATCACCAACCGATGCCACACCCGCGGACCAGGTACCGCCCCCAACCCCCACTGACCCAACACCCCTACCGTGGGACACCACCGGGCGCCCAGACGGGGTGGTGCTTCACGCAGACCGCTTTCGCGGCAAGAAGCGCTACACCCTCCGTCTGGGCACCCAGACCCTATCCCTCCGACGCCTCCGTACGGGGGGCATTTACTTGGCCGTCAGCCCCCCCCCCCAAAAACCAAAGCCAATGTAAACCGCACCAAATAAACAACAACGGATTATACCCCCGTGCTGTCATTACCTGTAGCATTAGAACAACCACTTACGACGTCCCCAGTCGATCATCCTCGTTCGGCCTTCCTCGGCTAGTTTAGCCCGTCCGGCGTCCGGGGGCATGGCAATAGGAACAAAATAGCCTCCTGCCTATTTTCCGCCCCAATGTTTTCACCAATCCGCACCGCTACGATCGCGACATATCCCGGCCATGCTTCGGGAGCTGTATCCGCCCAATGTTTTCCCCGACCCGCACCGCCGGAATCGCTACGTATCCCCGCCATGCTCCGAAGGATATTCTTTTCGCCGCTCTCGATGTTCGCGCCTTCCGGAGGAAGGGGGGGAGTGTAACGAAGTATCGCACTCCGCCGGGCCCCCCCTCCTCCACGACCATCCCGACCCGAGCATCCCACCGCCGCGATCGCGTGATGCGCCCCACTCCGCGGACTCCCGCCACGCGTCTCGCGCTCCGCGGTCGCGAGCGACCCCCGCCTCGCGCCTCGCGACCCGCGGATACCCACACCCGCGGACTCACCTCGCGGCCGCGACCGTCTCGCGACTTCTCGCGCGTGAAATTACGCCGCGCGCGTATATAAGCCGCATCGCGAGGCACAATCGGGGAGACGATACGAACTGGCAGGCCAGGGAGCCGCTCTATACAGAACTCGTAGATGACTCTCCAGCTCGAGCAAGTGCCACGTGCCTTCTTGAAGCCAAATCTCTCCCCGATACCTCCTGGAGGCCGGTTATCATTTAGGCCCAAGGCCTGGGTAACCGTGACACCTCGATCCTAACCAAAAGACCCCGGTTTTCAACCGGTTACAGGCATCCCGGACCGCAGGGTGGATTCTTGCCTCTGGGGCATGTCCATCCTGCAGTGAGGTCACTCTACGCCTCCGAAAGCGGGTTGGCTTCAGGGCCCCCGCCGGTTGAGGTTCCGGCCCACCGCCCGATATTCCCTCGGGAACGCCGCCGAGCTCATCGCGCCGCGACGACGAGCTGACCGCGCCGCCGATTACTCCGCGCCGCCGATTACTCCGTGCCGCCGATTACCTCGCGCCGCCGATTACTCCGCGCCGCCGATTACCTCGCGCCGCCGAATACTCCGCACCGCCGTTAGTTTTAAGCACCGTTAGTTTTAAGGACCGTTAGCTTTAAGGACCGTTAGTTTTAAGGACCGTTAGCTTTAAGGACCGTTAGTTTTAAGCCGCCGCTACTATTAAGCCGCGTGATGTCGCGAACGCGAGTTGATGTAAGCCGTTCCGACCGGCCGATATTATTTTTGTGCAGTTAATTATAATAAAGGTTATGTTTATGTTTATATATAAAACTCAGCTGACTCGACTAGCTTATTTGCGGATCCTGGCGATGGACTGAGTCGGCATAAATAAGATGCTCCATAAGACCGTCCAACGAACCGGTGTTCGTTACAAGTTTTGAAGACTACGTTCACTGTTTGCACGATCATTCGCAAAAATATATTCGTCAAAATTTAATTCGTTCAAAATTACACGATGTTTACTCGATAAGCGAATCAAAACTCGCTCTCAGTTCGCACGACGATAAGAGATTCGTCTTACCCGACGGCGTGCGCACACTTCCGTGGGGTCATCATCATATCCCTGAATTCATGGAGGGGGTGGAGGAAGAGGATGACGATGATGATGATGAAAATTGTATATAGAAATGTATTTGTTGTACACTCCCGCTCAAAAGTATGTGGACACTAACCATTTTTATGAAATTTGTGATATATTATGTATACTGTTGTTGTTAGATGGTATTTATTGTTAAATTCTGTTACGTACATGTAGGTAATGTATTTTAGTAATATTCTATTGTTTCCAAGTAATTGTATCCAACGTATCAACTCAGAATCAATTCCAATTTTATATTATTAGTATCATCGAAAAAAATAAAATTCTATTGTTTCCAAGTAATTGTATCCAACGTATCAATCCAAAATCAATTCCAATTTTATAGTATTAATATCATCGAAAAAATAAAATTCTATTGTTTCCAAGTAGCTGTATCCAACGTATCAATCCAAAATCAGTTCCAATTTTATATTATTAGTATCATCGAAAAAAATAAATTTTTATTGTTTTCAAGTAGTTGTATACAATGTTCTAGTAACACATTACATACATGTACGTAACAGAATTTAACAATAAAAACCGTCTAACAACAACAGTATACAAATTTCATAAAAATGGTTAGTGTCCACATACTTTTGAGCGGGGGTGTATATATTATATGTATTGTATAGTATGTATTGTATAGTATGTATTTATTTTATGTAATGTACGTGCTGTACGTGATGTACGTAATGTACGTTATGTACGAAATGTACGTGATGTACGTGATGTACGTTGTGCGGTTTTAGTGTAGGAAAGGAGGAGTGAAAGACTCGAAGGATTAGAACTCGAAATTTTAGTACTTTCTTTATTGTAAGCGAGAAAACGAGTGCGTCTGTGGGAGCACGAGCGCCATGAGTCAGCTGTTTCTTATCAGGTGAACGATCGACTGGGGCGATTTAACGTTCGTAGAATTCGAACCAGTGCTAGTTGAAAGAGTGGGGGAAGCCAACTTCGCTACGCAACGATCGAAGAGAGCGATCGATCCTCGCTCCGCTGAGCGCGAATTACAAGATGAACTTCGAACCCGTAGCGATAAAAACCGTGTAGTAACCTTACGAACTAAGAATTGTTAACTTATACTACCTTATACTAGACCCAGCACCAAAGAATAATAAAGAAATGATAACCGAATTAATGAGGAAGAAATGACTTATATCCTAATAGTCTTAATCCTAAACATACGTAATGTACGTAATGTACGTGATGTGTAGACTGCGGAAGTTTATGCATTTATAGCAATTTTGAATGTGCTAAAGCGTAAAGTGAATTGCATAAATGCAGAAACACATGACATATAGAAAACAAAACACATGTTATAATATTTAGAAGGTACAAAACATTTTTATCTAAGTTGATTATCTGTTTCTACAGTCTTGAAGATGTGAATTTGCATAAACTTCCGCAGTCTAGTGATGTGCGTGATGTACGTGATGCGCGTGATGTACGTAATGCACGTCATGTACGTCATCTACGTCATGTACGTCACGTACGTGATATACGTGATGTACGTGATGTACGTAATGTAAGTAATGTACGCAATGTACGTAATGTACGTGATGTACGTCATGTACGTAATGTACGTCATATACGTGATGTCATGTATGAAAATGTACGTCATGTACGTGATATACGTGATGTACGTGATGTACGTCATATATGTTATGTTCGTAATGTACGCAATGTACGCTTTGTATGCATTGAATGTGATGTATGTACAGTATTTTTGAAACGAAATTAAATTTATCTTAATTTATTTACTATGTAATAGTGGTACATATTTATCGTTAATAAATATATATAATTTATAATTATAATATTCCTAAAATATCGTTTTCATTAATCCATGAATTGGGCGAAGAAACGAATCCCAACCACTTTACGAGCGCCTTGTTTTCTTTCCGACGCAGAATTTTCTACACCAAGTACACGTCCGGATTCGCGACCGCGTGCAGTTCGTACTCGTAGAATCCTCCGGCTACGGGTTCGTTCGCGGAATCTCGAAGCAGGTAAGTCACGGGTCGCGTAAATTGCACTGCGACGATCTCGAACACTCCGGTCGACCAGTTTGGCGTGTATCCCTTCTCGAACACGGTTTTGAATTTGCTCACGCGCACCTTGTCACGGAGTTTGAATTTGGCTCGTCGTCGGCGAACCAAAGAGCGGTATCGCGCGCGGTAAACAGCAGCTGATTCGCGTTGGTCGGAGTGACGTCAGCGGGTCGCCTGCCAATGATGCGATGCCTTCGGTGATTGTAGTCTCGCAGGAGCGCAGGCAACATACCCAGCCAGCGGTACGACGCGTCCATCGAGAATCGTTTCCACATATTGGTTTTCAGGGTGCGATTGAAACGTTCGACTATCGACGCCTTCATCACGCTGTACGTGGAGTAATGATTGACGTTGTGCCAATCCATGCATCGTTGGAACTCAGCGTTGTAAAATTCCTTACCCTTGTCGGTCTGCAGATTTCGCGGACAGCGCCCGCTCTCTCGTAAAACGGACGAGAACGCTTTGGTGACGTCGTTCGCACCCTTGGTCTTCAAGGGCACGGCCCAGGCGTATTTGCTGAACGCGTCGATGATCGTTAGAATGTAATGGTCTCACGTACGCGCGCATCTCCACCAAATCGGCCTGCCACAGATCGTCGTAGCCGCGAATCGCGACGTGTCTCCGCAGAAAATTTCGTCTCGCGGGAGCGTGCAATTCGTCCACCAGTCGTTGCTTCTCCGCGCTCATTATTACGCGTTCGATTCTTTCGTCGCGAGAGGGAACAATGAAAGCAATCGCATAAACATTTGCAACGCTTGAACGCGGCAATTCACGCACGCTGATTTCTGTTCTTCTTCTTGTTCTTCTTCTTCTTCGTGATGTCGCGTCATAATTAGGTGAGGCAACGCTTCTGGAAGTTCTCCGCCAAATGCTACATCTTCTTCTCGACGGTGGAATTTGTCAGATGTTACAGCAAGGGCGCGTCCGCACTCGCGCTATCCGTTATCGCGTGTCCGATCCGCGTTTCGAGTTCGTTTCTCTCGCGTCTGCTGTCGGTTTGTAGATTCGCCGAAACCGTATCAATCCTACGCATCACACATTATTCCAGCTGATGTATTTTAAGAGAGACCGTGTTGTTGAAGAACCGTATAATTTTTTGCTCGAACTCGCGAATTTGATTGTTTACAAACGTCGCGGTCGCCGCGTGCGTATCATCTTCAGGGTATCCCACGCGCCGTATTTTGAGGTCTCCCGCGTTGGAAGCATCCCCTTCGAGAAACAGTGCGTTAGCGCGAACGTATCTCGCGACGTGCAGGTTTATCTTCGATCGCGGATACTCATGAGGTGCGTAAGGAGCGCGCGTTCGCTAGGGTGCGCCAAACTTGTTGATCGACATCTCGCCAACAACTGGCACGAACGGCGCGAAAACGCTCAATTTACAACGAGTCCGGCTTCGCGGAGTGCCTTCACGATGGACACGATCTCGTTGTCTTGACTCGTATGATCCGCGGCTTGTGACGCCACGAGCCATTGCAACCAATCGACCAATTCGTTCGGATCGTCCCAGTACACGTAATCGATGACGTTGTAGGTGACGGTCATTTCATCGACTCGAGGTAGACCACTGCCTTCGCGCGACCTGCTTATCAGCGGCAAGATGATGTTCTTGTACTTGTGTCCCTTCTTCCTCAATACGGGCCTGCTCGCAGAGTGGTCGCGTCTGTGAGCGTTCGTCTTCAGCAAAATCTTCCTGTAGGTTTGTAAATCGTCGCTCGTGTATATTTCATCGTCCGGTATTCGCTTGAACAGCAACTCATACACACCCGGTGTACCCTTGTACGTTACGTCACCCACGATGACGTCGTCCTTATCGTTCACGCCGAACGTCCAATCGCCGAGCATGAGTTGACCGCCGCCGCTGGAGGCATCGGCTACCATGTACACGCCGTAACGTTGTCCGTTTGTCTTTGAGTATCGGTGAAGAACAGCAGCAAATAGTCTCGCGCCAATGGACCGAGATTCTTTCGCGGATAATACGTGGACAGCGCGCGCCACACATCACCCGCACCGCGATCCGCGCCATCGTCGACGGCTTTTTCCTGGCCGGACAATGTAGTCGTCGTCGTCGACGACGGATACGCACGTCTTCGTTTCCCGAGCAGGACGATGGGCGTTTGTTGTCGTCTCGTCTTCGGCGTCGGTTCGAGCTGGGAAATCAGTGGTGGTGGCGGTGTAAGCGACGGCAGCGGTAACGGTAGCGGTTGCGGCGGCGACGGCGACGAACACGGTGATGCGTACAACGGCGCAGGAAACGGCGAACGCGGCTGCTGCTGCTGCGACTTCATTGTAAACGCGCTGCCGCTGCTCTCGAGCAGTCGTTTCAGCGGCTCGACGATCGGGCGCGTTCTCTTCTCCAACGCCGCTTCCTCGGTCATCTTGCCCACCTTCAAGGCCACATACTTTTTACGTATGGCCTCGTTGCTTACGGCGATTTGTCGCTTCGTCTCGACGTCTCGTTTCTGCTTTGCGCGTTTGCTATTACTCTCGGTGGCGACGGCTGCGCTAACGCCGGGAACGGCTGCGGGCACTGTGGCTGCACTCTCCTCGTGCTCTTGTTCCTGCATTTCGCGTACGATGCGCTCGGCGAAACGTCTCGCGATCGAATGACGTCGTTAACATACAACGAACTCGTTAAATCCTCCTCGATAGCAGCCCTCGTACATGGGACTGTTCTTGTCTACGACCGCGAAATCGAATCGGCGTTGCCAACATTTCGCACACAATTTGTTAAATTCGTCGAACGTCATGTCCGGGTTCACGTGATCGTAGTACACATGGCGCAGGTTCTTGCGATCCTGCTTGAATAGTACGAGAAAGTTCACGTTGTCGCGAATCAAGTGTTTCGGTATCCTCGCGTACGATTGACACAGGTAAAAACAGTCCACGCCGGTGTCACGTCGAAATTAGTGACTCGTTGAAACAAACTAACACTCGCGTTTGTTTCGCAACAAACAGTATTGCTTTAACACCTCGTATTTACTTCGATACTGAGAATGAATTGTCGTGACAATTCTTCTGATGTTTAACGATAAACTTCTTGTAATAATACTCGGTTCTAACTCCGTAGATGATAGGTTCCGGTATAAAACAGAGGTAGAGTAAATACTTTGGTTTATTAGAAAACAAAAAGGTCTCGTCTGGACTCTTGTACAATAATGACTGAGTCGAATATACAGCTGTGAGTTCTTATATAATAAGCTTTGGAATTTCGTTATCGCATAGGTGTCATGTGGAAAGGTGACTGATTCAGGTGCGTCACACCGGCGTGAGGACCCATGGAGAAGTACTCGCGAATCGCTTGTTATTTCTCGCACGCTACGCCGTCGAACACGAAAATCGAATTGGGTAGAGCCGACGCTGGTGAAACGACCTCGTCGTTGTCCGAGAAGGGAAAGTAGCCGATCTCGTCCACCGACGACAACAATTTCTCTAAATAACGATACTTTGGTTGCTAAAACGACTTAGAGTACACATACAGGTTCTCGAATCGCAGACCGTTCGGGCTCTCCAACAGGCTGAGCAATGAGTTGGTCTTTCCGCATCCGGACAGGCCGCATATCACGCATCGCACGCTGTCGGGCAACAGCGGTCCGTGTTTTCGCGGAGATTGGTCGTCGTCGTTGTAGTCGTCGTCCAGTCCCTCGAACATTCTGTTCGAGGCGACGCGAATTCCGTTTCCTCGAAGACGCGTGAATCGCATCGTGCGCGCACACGCGAACACGCTCGTCTGTTGTAAGCGAAATCGAAGGGTGAGGGGTATTTATACCCTCGACTCGCGACGCAGCGCTCACTTTCGAAATGTCCTTGCGGAGCGATAGTGCTCGCGCAATTGCGATAACGGAGGAGAAACAGTTTTGGGAGCACTTGCCAATGAGCTTGCTTTTGCGATATTTCGTCAGGGACGTGCATCGCGTGTGGAACGCTTTGTCGGATTCCGTAAAACGTGACCCCGACGTACAGGCTTGCAGACGGTGCCTACGACACTACAATCGTCCCGATCAGAGGGATCATATAGACGAACCATCACCTATGATAAAGGACTGCGACGAATGCACGCGAGAAGGAAGGAACGAAGCGGAGCGGGCCTAGTGAACGATCTGATACATCGATTGCCGTTCGAATTACACGTGCCGGGCTATCAGTTTTGCGGACCGAGGACGCGATTACAGAAATGCTTGACTCGCGGTGATCAGGGTGTGAATCCTCTGGACGCCGCGCTGCGCGATCGCGTCACTCGCCGACATGTCGTTGACGCTTACGTTAACGGGCCGCGGCAGCGTGCTCACGGTCAGTTACTTTCCGCCGATAGATTTGAGCAACGGCGAGTACGAAATCGGACTCACCGATTTAGAGACGTTTCACACGATTCCGAACGTCGACTCTATTCTATATCTGGTATTGCGAGCAAACAACAACACCATAAAGAGCGAATTGTACTGCGCGTTTCGCGTAAACTTTGCGCTACCGAACAGCATAGGACCGTTACTAGGCTTTTCCCCCACGCAGATCTTATCGCCGCACGCGTGGCACGAGTCCGACGTACCCGTAAACATTTCAAACGTCAACGTGCTCTGGGTGGAGTGTAACGTGACCGCGGGTGTGTACAGCAACCACAAGCCGGTACACACGATACACGAATTTTCGATTCAGGTACCGCCAGGATATAAAATCTCGGAGACGCCGCAGCACGTCATTTACTTGCCGCTCGTCGCGCGAACAATACACGACTTGACGATAAGAATAGTGGATCAACAGGATCGTCTGGTAGATTTTCGCGGAGAAGAAATAACCGTTCGACTGCACGTGCAGCGTCGCCATCGACGATCACTGCATACCTATTAGTACGAACGTGTTATGTTGATAGTCGCTCCGACTCGCGACACAACCACCACCACCACCGCCGCGTACGACGACGACGATAACGCTGCTGCTGCGGTGATAAATATTTTGGACGTGACAGCCGCGCCGGTCTTCGACGACCGTATCTCGAAGATCGAGTTGCACGCATACAATCCGTACGCTAACACGACCTACGGCAACAGCGACGAGATACGCATACCCATACAACATCAGGATCTGTACACGCTTCCGTGCGATAGTTTTCTACACATCGAAGGTCGCGTATTGCATCCCGCGGAAACGAAAACCGAAGAATCTACCTCGACCGACATCGCCGCCGCCGTTCTAGACAACAATTGCGTCGCGTTCATGTTCGACGAGATTCGTTACGAGATCGACGGCGTGGAAATCGATCGTTGTCGAAATCCGGGCGTGACTACCGCGCTAAAGAATTAAGCGTCTCTGTCCGCCGAGAAGAGCAAGACGTTGGCTAACGCGGGATGGGACTATAACATCGACTACGCGAAAGACCCGTTACATACCGCAGCGTTCAACTTTTGCGTGCCTCTGAACGCGTTGCTCGGATTTTGCGAAAACTACCGACGAATCGTCTTGAACGCGCGTCACGAGCTGATTTTGATTCGCGCGCGACTCGATTTGAACGCGATGCGTGGACGCGTCGGGACTGCGAAACCGACGCTCGAATTGCACAAAGTGCAATGGCGAATGCCGCACGTCACGCTGGAAGAGATGAACAAATTGCACATGCTACGTATTCTCGAGAGTGGCAGACTGATCACCATGAGTTTTCGATCGTGGGATCTGTACGAGTACCCGCTGCTACAGACGACGACGAAACACACGTGGACCGTGAAAGCCGCGTCGCAAACGAAGAAGCCACGCTACGTCATATTCGCCCTGCAAACCAATCGCAAGAACAATCTCGAAACGAGCGCGAGCGTCTTCGACGCGTGTACGCTCGCGAACGTTCGACTCTATCTCAATTCCGAGACGTATCCGTACGACGATCTCAACCTGGATTTTAACAGGAACCGATACGCGGTGCTGTACGACATGTACGCGAAATTCCGAAAATCGTACTACGGTTACGACGAACCGTTGTTGAACGCGGCGCAGTTTCTGCAATTCGCACCAATCGCCGTAATCGATTATTCCCGCCAAAACGACTCCGTGAAGAGCGCCACGGTCGACGTTAGACTCGATTTCGAATGCAGAGACAACGTGCCGGCGAACACCACCGCTTACTGCTTGATCCTGCACGATCGCGTCATCGAATACAGCCCGTTGACTAACATCGTCCGCAGACTCACATAAGAAGCGTCCGTCCTGCCGAATAGTCGATCAGTTTCTCGCGAGACGCCGACGCATAATCATTAGCATGCATTCGGAACGAAGTCGCGTAGCTATCGTGGACCTGCAAGGATTCAAAACGGACGCGAACGTATTCGTGGCAAAGGAAGTGGCAGTGCTCGCGAACGGTACAGAGCTCGCGCATTGGACTTTCGCGCCGCTGCACAGTGGGGCGAATCGCCGAATCGTTGGACATCGGGACGAAAAATGGAAATTCAAATCTGGAAATTTTAGTATATTTCCATGAAATTATGAACCTTTCACAATTATATTCTATAGTATTTTCATATGTGGCATCACTATTTATTTCAAAATAATCCATATTAGATATACCCGTAAATTTTTAATTTTTTTGAATTTGCGTATTAGTGTCTCTATTTTACGACTTTATCTAAAGAATGCGTATGGTACATAATAATATGATACTACTAATTCCAAAATGAACAGAAAAGAAATTTAAATGTTTAACGGAAGTTTGTTACACTTAGCGATAACTCCTATAAACATTTTATTCGATTACAAAAATCGCCCAAAAACGCCCAAGAAAAACTTCATACTATTTGATTGTTAAAAGTGCATAGATTATAGTCATTTAAGTACTTTTTGCTTTTTGTTGCTTTTTCGTCGGAAATTTAATTTTATTCTTATAGCTGAGTTAAATTTAGATACCAAGTGTGAAATGAATTAAATAAACGAGTATTAAATAAACGAAATAAATGAAATATTTTTTCAAGATTATTTAGAGAAAATATTTATCTATATATTTATAAAATTTTGTCTCATTCATATTATGAGAGAGAATGCAGAGAGAATTGTTACAAGAAGCTAAAGAACTCTTGGATGAAGAAGTGGATTTGGACTCATAAACGATATGTCTTTCTTAAAATAATATGAATAAGACAAAATTTTAGAAATATATAGATAAATATTTTCTCTAAATAATCTTGAAAAAATATTTCATTTATTTCGTTTATTTAATACTCGTTTATTTAATTCATTTCACACTTGGTATCTAAATTTAACTCAGCTATAAGAATAAAATTAAATTTCCGACGAAAAAGCAACAAAAAGCAAAAAGTACTTAAATGACTATAATCTATGCACTTTTAACAATCAAATGGTATGAAGTTTTTCTTGGGCGTTTTTGGGCGATTTTTGTAATCGAATAAAATGTTTATAGGAGTTATCGCTAAGTGTAACAAACTTCCGTTAAACATTTAAATTTCTTTTCTGTTCATGTTGGAATTAGTAGTATCATATTATTATGTACCATACGCATTCTTTAGATAAAGTCGTAAAATAGAGACACTAATACGCAAATTCAGAAAAATTAAAAATTTACGGGTATATCTAATATGGATTATTTTGAAATAAATAGTGATGCCACATATGAAAATACTATAGAATATAATTGTGAAAGGTTCATAATTTCATGGAAATATACTAAAATTTCCAGATTTGAATTTCCATTTTTCGTCCCGATGTCCAACATTTCGGCGATTCGCCCCACTGTGCGCCGTATCCCTGGCACCATTTAACACCAACCGAAAAGCGTCAGGCGGCCTGGCTCACGAACCACCATCACGGTTTTCGTTGGTCGGACGGCGACGTGCCCTACGACCAGCTGCGACCGCTGCTGCAATCGGCACTCGCAAACACCGAGCTGATCCTGGTGAATGGTCTCGAAAAGAAGCGGTGGTTGCAAGATCTCGCGGGTGTGACCGCTATAGACATTGACGCCCAACTCGCACGCGGTGCTGGTGTTGGTGATAGTCACGACGACGACGACAACGACGTAGTTATGGTTAACGACAACGACAACGAAACCTCGTGTAGCAGCGGCGACAGCGGTGAAAGCCGCAGTGTCAGCTATGACGTTGACGATGACGACAGTAAAAGTTGCAGTGGTTCCAGCTACGGCGATTACTACGAAAACAACAATTACCACTTCAACGACACTATCTACAACGAGGACTTAGACAACAACGACAATAACAACAACGACGGCAGCAACGAAAGCCTCGGTGATATAGACAACTACGTTGACGACGTAGTCATCCACGTGGTCGACGACAACTACGATGACTACGTAGTCATCCACGTGCTCAACGACAACGGTGGTGGCTACGAAAGCCGTGGCACCAGCTACAACGACAGCGGCGGCGACGTGCCACTAATTGACAACGAAACCCCGAACGACAACGACGACATTGAACATCCTGTGCCTCGACTTGCTAGCCTTCCAGTTCAGGAAACTTACCGATGTATTTTCCCATGGTGGCGTGTGCGCGGTACAAAACGTATTCAAGATTCATAATTTTTTTAAAAACGCAAACAGATAAAAAGCATTAAAATATAACTTTTTCTAACTATGTATCTGTTGATAATTAGAAATAAAGAAGAAAAAAGTATCTAAATAATTATTTTTATTCTCTCCTTACACGTTAGTTATATAAATACCTTCCGACAAGGTCACGCGCTTTCCTCGCGTTGTGCAATTCGGCGCAAGGGTGCGCGTGCACTTCACCGAAAAGACATGCTTCGCGGAAATTTCTCGACTCCCCCGACCAGGACAGGAGAGTGCGGCGCATTTTTAATAGGTTGAATCATTTGCTTTCGTCGCTACAAGGTCACGCGCTTTCCTCGCGTTGTGCAATTCGGCGCAAGGGTGCGCGCACGTGGCCGTCGTGCTGCGTTAGAAAAGGATGGCGCGATATGCGGACGAGCGTGCGTTAGAAAAGGACGCCGCGATGCGTTCTCCCTCGCCGCTCCGCGCCGCCGCCCGCGGAACTAGTGAGCGCAATTGCGCAATGTCTCACCCCACCCCTAGCGCCGCGGAATCTTCGGGAAGGGTCCGCACCCCCCACCCCGCTTCACCTCCGCGCCCATCGCGCGGAATTGCGTAATGGGTCCACACCCCCCGCCCCGCTTCACCCCCGCGCCAACTGCGGGCCCCCCGCCCCGCGCTCCCCTCGAGCACCGTGAATTAAAACTCTTATAGTATAGCTACTATCGACTACGCGAAAGACCCGTTCCATACGACCTCGTTCAACTTTTGCGTGCCTCTGAACGCGTTGCTCGGAGTTTGTGAAGACTATCGACGAATCGTCTTGAACGCGCGTCACGAGTTGATTTTAATTCGCGCGCGACTCGACCAAAACGCATTGCATGGACACGCCGCGGCAAAACCTACGCTCGAATAGTACAAAGTGCAATGGCGAATGCCTCACGTCAGGTTAGAGGAAATGAATAAATTGCATATGCTACGGATTCTCGAGAGCGATGGACTGATCACCATGAGCTTTCGTCCGTGGAATCTGTACGAATATCCACTGTTGCAGGCGACTATGAAACACACGTGGACCGTGAAAGCCGCGTCGCAAACGGAGAAGTTGCGCTACGTGATATTCGCCATGCAAACTGGTCGAAAAAACATTATCGATAAGAGCGCGAGCACATTCGACGCGTGCAAACTCGCGAACGTTCGACTCTACTTGAACTCCGAGACGTATCCGTACGACGATCTCAACCTGGATTTTAACAAGAACAAGTACGTCTTGCTGTACGACATGTACGCGAAATTCCGAAAATCGTATTACGGTAACGGCGAACCGCTGTTTAACGCGATGCAGTTCCTACAATTCGCGCCGATCGGCGTCATCTACTGTTCCCGCCAAAACGAGTCTGTAAAGAGCGCGACGGTGGACGTTCGAATTGATTTCGAGTACAGAGACAACGTACCAGCTAACACCACCGCCTACTGTGTGATCCTGCACGATCGCGTCGTCGAGTACAGTCCGTTGACAAACATCGTCCGCAGGATCACCTAGAAAAAAAACCCTAGCTCCGCAACCTCAACAAAGCGAACTAACAAAGCGGAAACATGCTGTGGCAACACGTAGCTATCGTTGACCTGCAAGGATTCAAAACGAAGAGAAACGTATTCGTTGCGAAAGAGGTGGCTGTCGTTGTGAATGGAATCGAACTTTCACACTGGATCTTCAGACCACCGCACCTTTGGTATTGGTTGACAGCAGCTGAAAAGCGTCGAGCGATCTGGCTCGCCAAGAATCATCACGGCTTCCGCTGGTCCGACGGCTCCGTATCCTACGATAAACTGCGACTGCTACTGAAATCTGTACTAGCGCGCGCGGACCTAATTCTCGTAAAAGGTTTCGAGAGGAAGAGATAGCTACTAGACCTCGTGGAAGTAGACCCCATCGACATCTGTACCGAACTCGAGCATGATGACTGCAAGGATACCTCTGACACCAGCGATGACAACACGCAGACAGCGCCACCAGCGACGACAACAACGAATACACCAATACCAGCGACGACAACGATTCAGAAATTTCCTTCACCAACGACGATGACTGCGAACATAGAATTCCTAAACTAAATCTGATGACGCGTGGGAACACGTATCGTTGTACACTGCACGACGATGTATGCGCTATGGAGAACGTTTTTAAAATTTGTAATTTTTCGAAAAAAAGAAAAAAAGTCTAATTTAAAAAATAAAAAATCTAATTTAAACTAAAACAGCGCTCTTTTTTACACCGACCGCACAATTTACAACCGACATTCGAGGAACACTCGCGAAAAAAACATTCACTTTGGTTTATGAAAAATAAAAAATTATTTATTAAAATATAAACACTTTTTTTTAAATTTTTGACATTTTGTTTTCTATTTTTAATCCTTGTTGTTTTGAGGCTGAAACAAACAAAACAACAGTACATTGATTAGATATTTTCATTTCATATGTTTCACGTTAATAATATTTTAATTGTACTGCTACGTACCGGTACCACTGCGACGGCGCACAGTGGTCCGGACTTAAGAATGCTGTGCCATTTTGCAAAAAAATGCACTGTTTCAAATCGATATTTACTGAATATAGATTACTTCCTAAATGTCCATTGGTTTCGAAAATGAAAATATTAATCAAATTTAATAGAAATTGTAGTAAAAACCAACACTTAAAGTCGAACGTTTTAAGAATTGTGTTTTTCAATTTATGAAACCGCTTTCTTTTTCGGAGGTATCCTGAGAATATTTTATCTCGTATCTCGTCGGGTATCTCGTTTAATATTTTCACTTCATTTTTTTTTGTAAATAAAGAGCGTACTTTTGCGATAAGAAATCATACTGTAGCGAAGTAAACGGATGGGCTTCGTAATTTTCCGTAAAGATTTATTACAAGTATTCAGAGACAGACGCGTGTACAAGCAAGTGGATTCTGCTCTCTCTCTCGCAACCGACTGCTGAATCGATGAGCAGGCGGCTCTCGCGATCCTGCCGATGTGGAGGGGGGAGAGACAGCGACATTAAGTAAGGCAGAGATCATCACGCATCGATTTATCGATCGGGATTCGATACAGTGCCGAAATAGATCGCGTCCGAGAGCGACGAATTTTAAACAGAATAGAGTGACTTATAATTAATCTTATGTCCTAAGGTAAAATAATGAATAAACTAAATGTTTCCTACAACTAACGCTTATTTTTCTTAGAATCTAGACATTCCGCCCGCCTTCGTCGAGAGAGATCGACGAATCCCTCCGGGGCGGCGCGGTGGTCTCGCTCGGAAGGAGACAGATTTTCGCGATAGGGCGCGTTAAGGTGGACTGTTGCGTTTGGACGGTGACGACGCGAACGCGATCGTCATTTCCGGGATGTACCGCAGTGATTCGTCCCAATGGCCATCTGGTGGGGGGAGTCAACTCGTTTCTCAATAGACAGAGTTGACCCGGTGCGACGTTGTCTTCGGTAGAGCGCCATTTACTTCGGGATTGAAGCGACTGCAGATACTCGGCCGACCAGCGTTTCCAAAAATGGTCCCGCATCTGTTGGACCATTTGCCAGCGGGTCAAGCGGGTTGTTTTCTCGTCAGCGAGCGTTGGTTCTGGAAGTGCCGTTAAAGAAGTGCCTACAAGGAAGTTAGCGGGAGTTAGTACCGTGTAATCGTTTGGTTCATCGCGTAGCGGAACCAAGGGCCTCGAATTGAGACAAGCCTCAATTTGGGTTAATAGTGTGGTCATTTCTTCGAAGGAGAGAGGTGTCTCTCCTATAACGCGTCGGAGATGAGTTTTCATCGCCCTCACGGCAGCCTCCCAAATTCCCCCGAAATGAGGCGCGGCGGGGGGGGGGGGGTTGAAAATCCATTGCGTGCCCATTTCTGCCAGAAGAGAGCCCCATGCGACGAAGTCGTTGTTCGCCGAAGAAAATAATCTCTGCAGTTCCCGATCAGCTCCGACGAAGTTGGTCCCGCAGTCGCTTCGCAGTCGATCGCGACGGCGTGACGCGAGCAGCGGGAAGATCGCTCATCAGTTGTTGCGGCGAGGTAGTTTTCCATTTCCAGCAGCGGAAGCAAGAGTAAGTTGAGTTCCTCCGTGCATTACTCGTTCGTGACATTCGCGAATTATAAGTGAAGTGAAGTGATTCTTTTGCGGTAGGATTAGGGGATGTTTCTCATCAAAGCTTAGAAGGAAGTGCTTCAACCGACCTCCCACGCGAAGTAAGCCATGCGAATCTAAGAATGGCGATAAGGCAACAAGTGGACCTTGGCGTAGGACGTGAGATTTCTCTAGAAGTGTAATCTCAGTTGAGAAATAAGTATGTTGAACACATCGGATAATGGCAATCATTGCTTTATCTAAATCAGCGTTTGAGAGAAAGTCTGATTGCTCAGCCTCTTTGTTTTTTTTTCTTAGTGTGTCGAGAAAGCGCAAGATCCATCCAGTGACCCGAATTAAGCGACTAAGAGAAGAGTATCGACGCAGCAGCGACCATTCAGGTAGAATCTCCTTTGTGACCGTATTTACGCTTTTCTGGGTCCGTGCTTCTCTCGTCGTGTGACATCCAGAAATTGTATGCGTCTCAAAATCATAATTTTCTACTCCTAAGAAGGAAGGTCCCTTCCATCAGAGGCTGTGTGAACCTAGTTGCTCTCCGGAGATGCCTCGCGACGCACAATCGGCCGGATTTTGCGGCGAACTGATGTGTCGCCATTTAGCTAGTGGTAACGTGCTTTGGACTTCTGCCACGCGGTTGGCAACGAATGTTTTCCAGTTACACGGTTGTCCTTGCAGCCAGCTTAAGACGATTGTGGAATCGGACCACAAATGGATTTTCTCAATGTGTAATTCGAGAAGATCAGTGACGTGATTTGCAAGCCGAACGAGGAGAACCGCGGCACAGAGTTCTAAGCGCGGTAAAGAGATTTGACGCAGTGGAGAGACTCTCGTTTTTGAGGTGAGGAGACAACTCTCTGGTGGAAGGTTGCTGCGAAAGACGCGTAAGTAGAGAACCGCAGCGTACGCTTTCTCAGACGCATCTGCGAAACCATGCAGTTCGTACCTCGCATCCTTTCCCTGAATAGAAAGCCACCGAGGTATTCGTATTGCGGAGAGTGTTGACAAGCTAGTGTAATATTCCTGCCAGTATGAAGCGTACGAGGCGGGAAGCGGATCGTCCCATTCGATTTTGAGAAGCCAAATAGATTGTAAGAAGATTTTTGCTCGAACGATTACTGGAGCGATAAGACCTAACGGGTCATATTGACTCGCTAGTTCTCTGAAGACCGTACGTTTAGTATGTGTATCGGGTCGTTTGGTTTGTCTTACCGTGAAAGAAAAGCAATCGGACGCCGGCTGCCAGTTTAACCCCAGAAGAGAGAAAGTTTTCTCGAAATTGCAGGAAAGATTAGCGGGACAGGCTAAGTAGTCGGAAAGAAGCGCTTCCAGCAATTCAGGGCAGTTTGAGGACCATTTTCTTAGTTTGAACCCGCCCGCCTTGAGAAGATTAATTAATTGTTGCTGCAAGAGGAGGCCAGTAGAGATATCGTCTGTTCCCGAGAGGACGTCGTCCATATAAATGTCTGATTGCAGACACGAAGAAGCAAGGGGATAGCGGGATTCCTCATCCTTACTCAGTTGTTTCACGGTACGCATCGCGAGGAAGGCAGCGCAGCTTAGTCCGTACGTGACAGTGAGTAATCGTAGCTCCTCCAGAAGAGCATTAGAATTTTCTCGCCAAAGTATGTGTTGAAAACGGCAGTCGTCGTCGTGCAGTCTTATTTGCCTATACATTTTTTCGATATCGGCGGCAAAGATCACACGATGACGGCGCCAGCGCAACAGCAGTGTAGATATTTCCGGTAATAGATTAGGTCCAGTTCTTAATAAATTATTTAAAGAAACACCGCTAGCTGTTCTTTGCGAAGCGTTAAACACCACTCGCAGTTTCGTGGTTGTACTGGATTCGCGAAGAACGCCGTGGTGAGGCAAGTAATAAGTAAGAGCAGGGCTCGCTTGTGTTGCAGGGACCGGTTCCATTTGTTCGAGATTCCGGTACTCCCGAATAAATTCGTGATAGGCCGTTCTAAGTTCAGGAGAATTGCTTAAGCGCCTCTCTAATTTTTTAAAAAGTATCTCGGCCGTTGCGCGTGAGTCGCCGAGCTCCTGAGGCGACCTAGCAAAGGGCAATCGCACAACGTACCTCCCCTCACTGTCACGTCGGTGCGTGTGGCGATACTGCTCCTCACATTCGCGATCGTCTATAGACATCTCTACTGTCCCCAGGGATCTCTCCTCGATTTTCCAGAACCTTTGAAGAATCTCGGACACGTTTTCCTCCGTCGAGCATTGAAGCGAAATGGCAGGTCGAGTTACCTTCCCTCCGCTGCTACCCTCGACTGGTCCGATGAGAATCCAGCCCAGCGTGGTTTGCTGAGCGACCGGTGCGTTAGGTGAACCACGTCGGAGACCTTCGCGAATAATTTGCGTGTAAAGTTCGGCGCCCAGTAAGAGTTCGATTCTTTCCGAGGAGAGGAAACATGGGTCGGCCAAAGCAAGACCTTCCAGGTGAGGCCACGAAGAAGAAGAGGGCGCGGAGGATGCCTGGTACGAGGAGATTTTCGGGAGGACTAACGCATCAAGAGTGTAACTGACAGCCTTATCAATTAGAGAAGAAATGGTAACGTTTACGGTACCTCGAGTGTATGTTTGAGATTTCGCGACTCCGATTACCGGTATTCTTTTTGCAGTGCGAGGTAGTTTTAGAAGCTGCACCAGATTCTCCGCAATCAAGGATACCTCGGAGCACGGATCGATCAGCGCTCGGATCCGTACACGTTCGCCAGTTTGAGAGTGAATTTCAAGAATAGCGGTGGCGAGAAGCACGGACCCCGCAGCCTTTGGGACCTGTGCGCAGTGCGTAGTTTTTCAAGAGAAGTCGAAGGCGTCGATTCTCCTCTCCGATCAGCGGAATCCGAGACCTGCAAAGATTTAGAAGGAGAGTTCTGTTCGAAAGCGGAGTGCAAAGAGGTATGATGCTTACCGATGCAAAGTTGGCAACGTTTACTTGACTTACAATCACGTGTCGAGTGAGGAGCGAGGCAGTTGAAGCACAATTTTTTGTCTGTTATCAGAGCCCTTCTTTCTTTAGGACTCATCGCTTTGAACGCGGGACAGAAAAGCACAAAGTGATCCTGGCCACACTGAGCGCACGGTCGTCCTGCGCTTGTTCTGCTGACGACGTGGGTTTTCGGCCTCCGATGGGGTCCCTGTTCTTCTCCCGTCTTCCGCTCCGTTCTTCGCTTCTCCGTCGTCTCGGCGCGCTTCCCCTGAAGAGCAGGACAGGGTTCCGTCGCGATCGTTTCCATTGCTTGAAGTCGATTAACCAAGAATTCCTGCAGCTGCTCGAAGGTCGGAGCTCCTTCTATCCTTCCCAGCGACGTTTCCCAGCTCAATCTTGTTTTGGGGTCCAGCCTTTCCGCGGTGACATAGACCAACCAGTCGTCCCAGGTCCCAACCGGCCGCTTCAGGACCTCCAGTGCCTGTATAACGTCTATGGTGCCGTTTAGAAGCGCTTTCAATTCCGGCGCGGACGCGCTACTCATCGGAGCGAGATTCATTAGAGTCGAGAGATTTTCCTTTATTTGAATGCGTAGGTTTTCGTAACGGTTTTTTAGCTTGAGCCACGCGCGATCGAAGTTGTCGTCGGTGACTTGTATGTTGCGTAAAAGTAGAGCCGGTTCATCGCTTATGCTAGTTTTGAGATAATGGAGCCTTTGTACTTGAGAGAGTGATTTATTCTGGATTATAATCGACGTGAATAAATCGCGATAGTTCGCCCAGCTTTTAAAATCACCAGTAAAGGTCGGGAGTTCCATTTTTGGAACTTCGGTACCTGTAGAGTCGGTTGCTCGTCTTTCGGTCTCCGCTTCAGGTGCGGGAAGCTCAGCCAAGTATTCCTTCAGGCCCGTTTTCTGCTGCAGATAGAGCTCCTCGCACGAGGCCATGTGATCGTTGGCGAAGTAAGCCTCATCCTTGTCGAGGTCCGAGCACATGTCGATGAGTTCATCGTTATTCTTCGAGAAGATTTCCCAGTTTTTCTCGAGCGTCTCAAGGCGAGAGGTAATAGCTGCTCGAGTAATTTTTGCGGCTCCCAATTTCTTAGTATTTTCTACAGCGTGAGCAATGCGCTGATATAAGGATCGCTGTTTTTCCAGAAGTTTCTCCATGCTTCGAAGAGTGCGACGGTTACGTAGCGACAAAAAATTTGACCGTGTGTCTTTACTAAGCGAGAAGGTTCCCGAAGGATTTGGCCGAACACGCGAGTCTCTTTGGATTAAATCGGAATCTTACGAGAAACAGAGTCTTTCACACCCACAATCCGGCTCGAAGGACCACTTTTTAATGTAGCGAAGTAAACGGATGGGCTTCGTAATTTTCCGTAAAGATTTATTACAAGTATTCAGAGACAGACGCGTGTACAAGCAAGTGGATTCTGCTCTCTCTCTCGCAACCGATTGCCGAATCGATGAGCAGGTGGCTCTCGCGATCCTGCCGATGTGGAGGGGGGAGAGACAGCGACATTAAGTAAGGCAGAGATAATCACGCATCGATTTATCGATCGGGATTCGATAGAGTGCCAAAATAGATCGCGTCCGAGAGCGGCGAATTTTAAACAGAATAGAGTGACTTATAATTAATCTTATGTCCTATGGTAAAATAATGAATAATCTAAATGTTTCCTACAACTAACGCTTATTTTTCTTAGAATCTAGACACATACCTTATATTAACAATTACTGTACAGTATATAGAAAAAAGTAATATTGAATAAAATATGAAAGTCTTAAAATTCTCTTCAATTGACAAGGGATATTTTTTAAGTCCCAAGAGATCGCGCATTTTGACAAATTAGAGTATGTTTGGCATACTTTTCTTAACATAATTATACAAGAATCGTGTCCCCCCTTGGTCCCACTGTTGAAGTTATTACTGTTTAAAGTCACCAGCGCAGCGTAAGATGGGACGTCGTGTATGCGTCTGACGCTGCGACTAGGCACAGCGTTCAAACACACGTCCCACGTAACAGAAACAAGCTATATCTTTAGAACGTTTAGAGATAGAAAAAATGTCATGAGACAAAGTTAAATGGTATAGAACGGAGTATGTCTTGATATTAGTTTTATGCATTTTTATGCATTAGTTCAACTAAAATATTGTATTATGGTTGATGTTGTACAATATCTTCTTCATATAAGTACTTGCTCTCTGAACTAAATAGATTTAGAAAAGTAGAATTTAGTGTTATATTAACTTATGAAATCTACATTTTATTATAGCTGATTTCTTCTCCGTGCAAAATAAATGTTCAAAAATTCCGGCAATATACACAAGACACTGCAAAATATTATGTTGAAAATTATGGGTGGTACTACATGCCATCTTCTGTGCACAAGCTATTAATGCATGGAGCAGAAATAATACAGTATGCATTACTTCTAATAGGACAATTTTCTGAAGAGGCTCAGGAAACACGACATAAAGATTTCAAACGCATTAGAAGTAGAAATACCCGAAAATGTTCGAGAACAGCAACAAATGAAGACATTATATCGACTTCTTTTAACATCGGACCCATACATGTCTAATATAAGAATAAAGTTATCAAATGAAAAAATTAAAAAATTAGATCTAGAATGCAGAAGCTCTAGAATTAATAAGTGAATAATCTGAAATACATAAGGATAAAGGTAATAATAATAATATGAATAACAATAACAAGAATAATAATAATATTAGCAATAAATGTATTGACATAATTTTTTCTTTAATATTTCAGTAACTTAACATCACAAAATTGTCTGTTCCAAGTTTCATACCAATACCTCTGATTTAAAAGTAATATAAAAATGACACACTATTCTTCAATCCGGACCACTGTGCGGCGGAGCACCGCGTCACCCCGGTGGGCCCAGAAGAGACAATATTCACATGCTTTTGCTTCTGGACACCACAGGGGCTTCTCACAGTCTCTGAAAAAACAAAGAAATACAATGTCATTTTTACAATTTAAAGAAGAACGTCGTTCGCAGGATATTATAACAAAATATACCTACAAGGACATCGACTGTCAAGTTTAAATCAAAAACTCAAAAGTATATACTTACAATGTGAATAAACGCTATAATCCTAAAAAGTCGCAGTGGTACTCCGCTATACAGGGTGTAACACAAATGTTGCAGTTCCTTGAAAGGGGTGATTCCTGAGACGATTTTAAACAACTTTTTCCTTAGCGAAAATGTTAGGTGGAGCTTTGTTAACGAGTTATTAACGAAAAACATTGACCAATCAGAGCGCGAGTTTACCGGTGAAGCGGCCGCGGTAGCGAAGTCTATAACGCTAGGCGCTGCGCTTGTGCTTCGAACAAGCAAGTCGACACGCATCGATGGAAATAACATTATTCTAAGAAATTAAAGCGGCATAACAAATAAAGTCAAGTCCTTTACCATTTTTTGTTTATCATTGAAAGTGTTTAATTATTTTAAAACGGGGGAAATCACGTGTAGCGTAAAAAGGCAAATACACAATTTGTTTGTTAAGGTGAATCAAAAATAATAATTATTTGAAGCGAAAGAATAAGGAATACGTAAATTTCTTTTTCAAATAACGTATAAAGGAAAAGGCAATGTAATAAAAAATGGATGAAAAGTGATCCTAGTTCGTTACTGATATAAAAGTTTGTAGTTCAACAACGGTCAGCAGTGTTTTTTATAATGAATAAGTATGCTTAAAAATCCCGAAGAAAAGTGTGCATATGGAACGTGGGAGAATTGTTGGGGAAAAGAAGTCCGCGTTAAAGTAAAAAAATAATAATCAACAATAAATTACATGCGACTCACCCTTTCGGCCATTCACCTGTAGTTTTTAAACCTCTGTCACTGGGTCACTGTATCGGTCCTGGTCATGGTGTAGCCCAGCGCCTAGTCCACAGCTGATTGCAGGTATACGACACCACCCACAGTCAAGAGTCACAACATCAGGTGCATCCGGGTTAAGGCACCAAATAACGAATGTATTCACTTCACTACAGCCACTAACACTAATCACTTGTCACGAACACTTCATTTTTGTTTTGCGGAACGAGTTGTTCCTACGTTATAACAATTGGTGGCTCCGAAAGGGGATGATTGCTGCCAATTCAGGAAATGCTCCACATAGCCACCATCAGGGTTGACGCACGTTTGTGCACGCAAAATAATGTGCCACTGCACGCGTTGGAGCATCGCTGGTACAATGTTCGCAATTGCATCATGTGTACGTGAAACGGCTTCTTCTGGGATGTCCACTGGTTGACGGTACACCTCATTCTGAAACGATTGTTGTTCAACAAATACAAAACGCAAGTAAAAAAAAAAAAAAATAATGCTTATAATAAATGTAAGTAAAAGGTAACAGAAATAGTCAAATTACCTTTTGGTTGTTATTGGGTCATTGTACCGACCCTGGTCATCAACGGACGCAATGTCGTCGGGCTGGCGTTCTAACTCGCGGATACAGCTTTGCGAGTACTCGCACATTAGCAATCGCGTTACCATCGCATCGAGCATGCACCCGAAACACCGTGTAGTACTCCTGCGCTGTGTGTATGCTGGATTGGAGATTGCTGACTGACTGACAGAATTTTTCCGAAGGAGCTTCTCCTACCATCAAGCAGTTTCCTATCGTTTCATTATGGGTTAACTCCCACTACTACAAGGAAACTTAGAGAAAAAGAAACTAGCATTCGTTAAAAAGAAATACGTGCTTTGTTGAAATGCGCTACGAATGGACCATCGAGCAGTTCCAAAAGGCGCTTGATCCGCTAATTTACAACCTACGTACCTATTGCTTCGAGATAGAAAACAGACACCACGTGCATCGGTTCGGCAGGGCCCGAGAAAAAGAGGCGCAGAGAGTCCATTCTGTATTCGAGGGACAGGAGAAACATTTTCAGCAACACGTGTTGAGTTGACGCTGCTAGGGTCACTCCGATTACCTTGACGGACGCCTAACTGCGCGCTTGAGTAATTTATGATTTAATTGCTTCGCCTTTGTAACGGACGCGAACGGAGAACATCGCAAACAGGAAACAGAAATGGATAGCTTTCATTCCGTTTCGTAAGGGAATTTTTGTGCCCCTTCTCACCCCTACAATTCTACAATTCTACAACAAGTGCTTACCGGCCCACCTCGCCGGTGCTCAGTGGAGGCGTCTACTCCTCTAATGAGGCGAGGAGTTTCATTCCCCCCGAAGGGGTGCTCGCATTAGCCGGCTTCGTGCGAATCGAGTCGCGTTCTTCCCCGGGTCTTCGGAGTGCCTTGCCCCCAGTCCGGTCAAGGCACTCGTACTCCCGGGGGGTGTGCATCATTGAGGACGGCCATCCCTACCTAATTCAAGCTAAGGGGGTATTTCGTCGGGCAAACGTCCCCTCCGCACTGGTGCTCTGCCTCAGCACCTCTGGCTTGTTTTATACTCACGCGCGACGGTGGTAGCCAATCTATTTTTAGCGCTATCCTAACCCTGTCTGACAGGGTCCTGAGTCCCTGTCCCCGCCAGGAGTCCCGCAGGCTCGCCCTGTGCGTCCAACTTCCCCGAAGTCGGGCTCAGCGGACGTGTCGTACGTATCCGTGCCCGACATCAGGTACATCGCCGCGGCGGATTCGCGTTGCGTTGTCCTTGAAGACGCCCTTTACCCTCCCAGCCGCGTGCAACCTCCCTGCTGCGCAGACCGGACGAGCCACGCGATCCGGAGCCGGAGACCGTGAGCCGCCCGCAATCGCCCGAGGGTTTCAATCGCCGCTAAGCTGTTCGGCCCAGTGCGACCTCCCCTCCCCTCCGTCACGCCTAAACAGCGAGTGGACTCTAGTCCCTATATGCAATCCATTTTTATCCCACCTGCAACCCATCTATCCAAACTCTGCGCCACTGTGCCCCGGTTGTCAGGGGCAACCGTTTGGTGTAGGCACCCGCAGAGTACCCCCTCATAAAGGCCACCGTACCACGCGATGGGATTTCGGGAGGGTTCACCACGGCCTCCCTCCAGGCGGCACGCGTCGTCAACGTCTGTGCGCCCGGAGTTTTAGGTGTGTTTCAGTGGGTTCACTACGTCCACTATTGCTTATAGAGTGTAACAGTTTCTTTATCTTTCTGTCCTCCGTTTCGGGGTTCACCACGGCCCTGGATCACCCAGGTCGGCGTTCGTTGTTATTATCGTTATCAATCAGTGCTCTCTTTGCACCGCTCCGGAACGCCGGTCATCGGGTGCATCGAGTTTCACCGATCCCGGTCTCTTCTCGAAAGCGCATCAGTCCCTAGGGGTGTATTTTCCGACCTTCCGCTCCCTCAGACATGATAACATGCGCTGAATTGGAGGGCCTACTTCCAGTCGGGTTAGTATTTCATTCATTATTTTCATGGATTGTATTGTTTCAATTTGTTTTTATTCGATTGGGTTCACCACGTCCACGGGTTCGGACTCGACGTACATAGATATGCCTTATTACCATGGAATGCCTTGCCCTCACTCCGTCTTCGTCAACTGACTCTTGTTAATCGGAAACCGTTTCTTCGCGCTCCATCCATGATTCTATTTGTGCTACCCTCGATTTGTAATAATCTAAGACCAGAAACTTTCCAAACGTAGTTTATTGCGTTACGGTTAACGTACACTTATCCACAATCACTTATCGAATAAACGACACCGCTCTGCTCCTATGTACCAATGTGGCTCTACACTCCCTACCTCTGCTGGACCCTGATTGGTGATCATCGCACCCCACTAACTGCCTTCGGTTAGTGCGCGCTCCCACATTCCGTCCTTTTTTTTCACTTTTAGTTTTTCAATTCCCACATCGGTAGTCCGTTCTGTAGTGTCTTCTTTTGGAGGAATTTTTTTCAAATGAGAGATGTGTCTCCTTATCGTCTTCCCGTTCCCGACCAGTGTGGTTTCATTTCCATTTCGGTTTACCACGACATATTCCGTGTTACTAAATTTGGGTGTTAGTTTGTACGGGACTACCATATTTTGTACTACTACTTTGTCTCCTGGTTTAATGTTACTGTTTTTTGCTTGCCTTGTATCGTCTTCTCTTTCCTTTCCTTTTTGTTTCCTGGTGATGTCATTATCCCGAGCTTCTTCGTCGTATGCGTCACCCACAATGTCTATGACTGACGGAATTTTGTCCCGAATCCTTCTGTTAAATAACAATTCTGATGATGACTTCCCCGTCGTTCCATGAGGGGTTACGTTATACATTAAGATGAACTTCTGTATTTCAGTCCTATAATCCTGGTGGTTATTGTGACATATCTGCAATCTCTTGCGTATGGATTTATTCATATTTTCAACTTCCCCGTTAGCTTGAGGCCAGTATGGAGGTGTCCGAATTAATTTAATGTTATTTTCTTCGCAGAATTTCTCAAATTCTTGGCTGGTAAACTGTTTCCCATTGTCGGATCTTATTGACTTAGGAATTCCAAAACGGGCGAACAGTTCTGCTAGGTGCTTAATAACCGCAGTTGACGTGGTTGTTTTTAAGAACTTTATATCCTGATATCGAGAATAATAATCTATGGTTACCAGTAACTGTTCTTGATTTGGTAGTGGTCCCATCAGATCAACTGATAAACTTTGCCACGGACCATCTGGGAACTTGTGCTGCGTCATTAATGGAGGTTTCTCAGGTTGGCTAACCAAAAGGCAGTCTCTGCATTTCTTTACAAATTGTTCAGTTTCTCTATCAATCAATGGCCACCAGACTTTCGCCCTTAATCGTCGTTTCATTACACTTGCTCCCGGATGGCCTTCGTGCGCCAGTCCCAGCACTTGAGGTCTCAGAGCAGTTGGTATAACAATCCTATTGTTCCGAAGGAGGATTGGTCCTAAAGTGGTCAATTCATAGCGAAACGGATAATAAACATTTTTATCTGATGTTTCCCAAGAGTCATCATTAATTTTCGACACGGCGTAGGCTAATTCAATCTCGGCTTTACTACTAGCCGTTATTTCCAATATTGACATTGCCTTGGGGGTGTTACGTTCTATTAGCATAAGAAGATGATTTTCGTTTGTCTTGTCGAATGTATCTGTTTTATCTAGCTGGCACAATCTTGAAACCGAATCTGCAATATTCAATTTACCTGATTGATATATCACTTTAAATTTAAAAGCTTCTAGCCGTAATACCCAGCGTTCAATTCGGGCTGGGGGCCTTGAAGTTGGTTTGAAAATAGCTTCCAGAGGCTTGTGATCCCTTACCAACTCGAATTTTATCCCTGTTACATAGAAGTAGAATCGCTCTATGCTCCACACCAATGCTAAGCTTTCCTTTTCCGTTTGTGAATAACGCCGTTCCGTGTCAGACAACCCTTTGCTGGTAAATGAGATGACCTTCGGTGTATCACCGTGGAATTGTAGAAGTACCGCCCCTAGTGCGACGGGACTTGCATCTGCTATTATCCGGGTTCGTTTCTTGGGGTCAAAATAACTCAGGGTGGGAGGTCTAGTTAATGCCTGTTTTAGCTTTTCGAAGCTGCATTGATGTTCCTTTGACCAATTGAATTTTACGTTCTGTTTAGTGAGTTGTCTAAGTGGTTCTGTCGTTGTAGCCAGATCCGGAACGAATTTACCTAAGTAAGTAACCAAACCTAGGAAACTACGCACTTCTTCTTTCGATGTTGGTGAGCGAAACTGTAGAATCGTTTTAACCTTCTCGTGATCTGCATGAATTCCTTTATGCGATAAATTGTGACCAAGGAATTGTAACTGTTGCACTTTCTCGATGCATTTGGATTTGTTCAGTCGTATGTCGTTTTCTTGGAATATTCTCTTTACTTTATCCAGACAGTTATTATGCTCTTCTTCTGTACTGCCATACACAATTATGTCATCTAGGTAGTTGAGACAGTTTTTACACGGAGCCAATAAGTTTTCAAAAATCCGCTGAAATATTTCAGGCGCAGACGTAACCCCGAACATTAGGCGTTTGTATCGAAACATCCCCTTGTGTGTGATGAACGTTGTTATTGGACGGCTTCCCTCGTCTAGTTCTATTTGGTGATAGACCAATTCCAAGTCCAGGCGGGAAAAATATTTAGCGTTCCCGAGTTTTGTCATAATCGAATCGAAGGTTGGAAGTGGATAATTCTCTCTGAAAATTGCCTTATTTGCTCTACGCATATCTACACAAATTCTGATGTCTCCGTCTGATTTAAATATTATTACAATAGGGGAAATCCATGGACTTTAGCCTTCAACCAGTTCGATAATATCTCGTTTTAGAGCTTCCTCTAGTTTCTTCTCTACTAGCATCTCAACTGCCACTGGCACGCGCCTTAGTGATTGTTGCACTAGGTTTACGGATTTGTCTATACACAGTTTTATTTGGAGGTTTTTGATTTTTGGAAAAGGTGATGACTCGTCTATACGGTTAATTCCAAGTCCCAACTTTAGGATTCCTAGTCGTTTTGCTGTGTCTTTTCCCAAGATTGATATTTCTCCTTTATCTACTACGAAGAACGACGTGATAATTGCGTTTTTATGTACAGTACTTATCGTTGTCTGGAATTGGTGACTGATCTCAAGAGGTTGTCCTCCAGCATAGGGTCTCAGCGTGTTCTTTACGTCTGAATTGATGTCCCATAACTCTGCTTGATTCTATGTTAATGTGTTCCAATCATGTTTATTGACAATGTTTGCCTTTGAACCGGAATCAATGAGTACTGTAATAGCAACTCCGCCGATTTTGCATTCAATGAGTTCATCTTTTTCTGTATAATTCCTTAGTTGTTCGTGGTGGTGAAGTTTAAAACATTCGAAATTTTGAATGCTATTCCTCATATCCTCATCCTCTTCCTCAGAGGATACAGTGTCTACACGGTTGATGGATGGACCTGATGTCTTTCTGCGTTTAGCTGAACTTGTGTTTCCTGTCATTGGTCTCTTTCCTGTTTTTGTTTCACATTTGCTGGCAAAGTGTCCTGTGAATCCACATCTGTGACACTTTTCATGTTTCGCTGGGCATTTATCATCGTTCCCAATGTGGCCACCTCCCCCACATCGATAACAATTCCGTGTTCTCTGGTTCCGTACAGATATCTTGTTGACGAGAGTGTTAGATATTTTGGATGTACTACTACTCATCACCTCGGACTGGTCTGTTATCTGCTCATGTATTTGACGGATTTCAATAATCTCCGTTAATGGTCGTTCTTTTTCTAATAACTTCCTTCTCAGACTTAATGGGGCCCAGACATCAATCAATTTATCTTTAATATTTATTTCATTTGCCTCTTCCGAGGTGTTGCCAAATGAGCATTTTGCTGCTTGCTGTCTGAGGCGAACCAGGAATTTGTTAAGCGTCTCTCCCTCTTCTGGTTTAAGATTCCTGAATGTGTGTCGTTCAAACGTCGAGTTTTGCGCCGGAGAAAAATGTTCCGTTAATGCATCTACGAGTGTTTGGAAGACATCCTTTCCCTTATCTTCCTTGTGTTCTATCATTGCTCCTGGAATGTTATAAGCAACCTCTTGTAGTTCTATTCCTCCCAGATGCAATAGCTTGCTCCTTTTTTTCTTGTCGTCTTCGATATCTTCCGAGTCGAGGTATAATTGAAATGCTCGTATCCATTTTTGCCATTCCGTCCTTATACTTGCTTTGTTGATACTGTCACACAGGAATGGTTTAATCCCTGACTGTTCCGCCATGATTGCTTTTAGTTTAGTATGAAACGTTGTATGTATCAGTTTGAGATTTTATCTCCTAAAACACAATCGAATATACTGAGAGTTGCAATTACCTGTACCAATTGCCAAAACACAATTGAATATAGTAGGAGTTACAATTAAATGTAACACATTATATAAAAAAAATGACTAAATATAGTATGAGTTACAATTAAATGCAATACTATGAAAAGAATACAATTAAATATGATATACTCCCAATTAAATGGAACGTTCTGTCAAACACAATTGAATATAGTACGGGTTACAATTAAATGTAACGCATTGTCAAAACCTGACTAAATACAGTACAAGTTACAATTAAATGCGACACTGTGAAAGAAACAATTAAATATGATATAATTTCCAATTAAATGTAACGTCTTGCCAGAACACAATTGAATATAATACAAGTTACAATTAAATGTAACACATTGCACACCACTGCTCCAGGAGAAAAAAAAGAAATCCACTGTACTCTTCTTTTGAAACGTAATTTGTTATGTATATAGAGGTACTTTCCTTTTCGAAGATATTTACTATTTACCTACGTCGCCAATTGTGCTACCCTCGATTTGTAATAATCTAAGACCAGAGACTTTCCAAACGTAGTTTATTGCGTTACGGTTAACGTACACTTATCCACAATCACTTATCGAATGAACCACACCGCTCTGCTCCTATGTACCAATGTGGCCCTACACTCCCTACCTCTGCTGGACCCTGATTGGTGATCATCGCACCCCACTAACTGCCTTCGGTTAGTGCGCGCTCCCACACTATTTACTTTATTTATTATTATTTAATATCGGAAATTAAGTTTCCGTTTTTATTAATAAGAAATCGATTTTACGCTACCGTTTCCAATGTCAGAATGTTGAGCCAGTCGACCAGGTTGTGTAGTTTAATTTTACTTACAGATGTCAATTTAAGTTCCACGTTCCATTGCTTCCAATCAATCTCCAGGCATCCGTGTTACGCTATCCTGTCCTTCTCCTTTATCCGAAAATTAGATTACCTGGTTCGGTGTCCGCCGCTTCGTTCCCTGATTATCGTCGTGAGAGCCCCGTTTCGTCCGCCGCTAATTTTCCCTTTTATTGCGTCGCATGCATGACGATAATGATTTATCATCACTTACCGCTGTTTCCGTTGCTTCGTCGTACATTCACTTAATTAGTTTACGAATTAATGCATTAGATTCTTTTTATACTAGTAACGCGCACTTTAGCGTATTGTAATATCCCGCAACCTAACCTCGACGAACAACCCGAATCTAAGATTTCCATTTTACATGCTTTCCGATAGAAATACGCCCGGATTTCATTTGCACAGTAATCTTGAGGTTCACTTTACCGTTTAAACTGACTTTTATGCGAAAATATCGCATAAGAGGATCTTAGTTTTGCAAAATAAGCCCCTGCGCCACGTCAAGGCGTCCTCTCTTCGCAGCGGTTCTCACCCCTACGTACCTATTGCTTCCAGAAAGAAAGCAGACCCACGTACTACGCTCCAAAAGGGTCCGAAGTCCGAAGGAAAGAGAAAGCTTACACAAGAAAACGCATACTATCCTTTTTTTTTCCTTTCTCCAATTCTAATGTTTCTTGTCCCACACGTATAAAAAAAAGTTTTGTAATACAATCTAGAAAAGCATGGACGCATAGCCGCCTTGAAATAATCATTGGCAATGTGGAACAATAAGGAACAACAATTTGAAAAAATAATTAATAATTTATATCAATTATAATTTATTAAATTATGTAATTTATCTAAAGTAGTAGTTTATAGCGCATGTTTCACGGGGATATGTAAACGTAGTCACTTAAAAATTAGCAACGTTTTCGGAAAATTTTATTGTTCACATCATTTTCGTGAGCAGTGTATTTTTAAAAGTACTTAATAATTAATTATTAAAAGGTAATTGATAAATTATAAACTAATAATTTAGATAGACTACATCATTTGATGAATTATAATTGATATAACTTATTAATGAATAATTTTCGAACTTTGTTCATCAGAATCGGAGAAGGAAAAAAGGATAGTATGCGCTTTCTTGTGTAACCTTTGTGTGGTTTTGAAATGGATACTAACTCCGGCACATCAACGATGCGAACATATGGAAACAAGTAGCCGTTTAGGCTTCTCTTCCTGTGTGTGCTTAGCCGATACTTGCTCCTACAAACATCTCCAATTTTTAAAGCTTTATAACAGTTAAACTACAAGAGATACAACAAATGCAATAAAGTTTCAGAATCTTCCCCCTATTAGGTTAGCGTATAGGGTAATAAACTTTAAGATATTATTACTGCAAAACGAAAACAGAACGGACACTATGTCATAGGACATTTTGTGCTCCATTTGAGCACCCCAACTACTCCTTAAAATATTTAAACGTACACTGAGAAAAGTCGGAGAGGAAAAATTACTCCATTGCGTTGTAAAGAAGCACCTTAGTGGGAAATGTGATTCTTTCTACCACACTAAAAGGTAAATATAGCACATGCGTTTCTGAATTTACTGGACCAGCATAATAAAATTTCTGAAAAGTTTTTGGATAGGTAATTGTGCCAAGAGAATGAGAGAGGTAGGAGGAAAAGGAAGGGAGAGCGTTTTGTCCCTCCCGGGATCCGCCGGAGGACTCGTCATCAGTAAGGCTGACCTGCGGACCCCTGCCTTAGACGCTGGGATAGTCGAAGGATAGGGAACGAAGCTGTATATACGAACGAGGGCCGAACTGACCACTTGCAAGAAGGGAAGGAGTTCGGAGTCCCTCTCGCGGTAAGTGGTAGTGGTTATGATCCCGACCGCCACAGGTTCTGAGACATAGCGACATCTGTATGCATCTGTAACGTATTTCTTATCCTTCGGCAAGAAGTGACGTCTTGTGGTATAACCTCAATTTGCTTGGCTTTTAGCGCTGTTGTGTCCAAAGGCAACTATAGACGGAGCATAAGTTGAGAAGGGGAGTCAGAATGGCAGTAAGGGGGTGAAGCGTCTGCATTCGGGCGACTTCGTACGACTTCGGTGCTAGTCGGATATACAATTCTGTTATGACATATATACACACACACGCGCGCGCGCACACACACACACACCCAGGGTCATCCACTCAAGTAGGAACCCGGGCGCGCGTGCACCTCACGGATAGGCACTGCTGCTACAGTGACTCTGTATATGCATCTGCCCCGTATAGGCCACTGCTAGAAATACCGATTCTATAGACACTACCAGAAGGCCCAACGTGCTTTTGGCAGCTGTGAGAGGGAAAGGATGAGAAATGAGTGAAATTCATAACATCTTGAAACTTTGTGTACAAATAAAATAGTTCATTCCTATTACAAACTTATTTTTTTCACTTTTTCGAGTTTTTTTTGGAATCTTTTCGGACTTTTTTTTCTAATCAAGGAGTTTAAGTTGTAACTCGAAAAAGTCCAACTTAGAATCTTTAAAATTTAAATTATCAAATATTTCATTTCACACTTTGCAATTTCAAAGAACAGTATTCAACGAATACTGTAACAATAGGAAAAATGGTCAATAAAAAACCCATCGAAAAAATCAGATACAACAGATTTCTCATCAGATTTCGATGAAAGTACTATCAATCAATTCCTTGTACTTTTTCGATTAAAATGGCATTAAGCACGATGAAATTCGGATTATTTATACCGTAGATACCGCGGAGATACAATTTACACAGTTTTAAACTAGATTCGTTAAAAATAGTTCAATTTTTATAATATTTGGTATCATTTTAATTGGAAAAACGTAAGGAAGCCATTGCGGCTATTCTCACGATGATATATTACAAAATAAGAGTAAGTTCATAGTTTATGGCAGTCATAAACCGTGAGCCAAAAGGTCCCAACCGCCCCAAACTTGGCACAACATCGAGGCACATTGGACCTGCCGAGGGTCTCCAAAGATCCGAGCATTTAGGTTTCCAAACTTTAGGTGTGTAAAAATATAATACATTTATTTAAATTGCGAAAAAACGATAGTAGTAGTGAATTCCTTACTTTTTTCCGATCGAAATGACACCGAATACTCTATAGTTTGGACTATTTTTAGTTAATCTCACGGTTACTTGCCTGAAAAGTCTTATCTTATTGCCCGCGAGAATTGCCTTGCTGAGATTAACTAAAAATACAACTCCCGGCAGGTTCAATGTGCCTCGATGTTGTGCCACGTTTGGGGCGGTTGGGACCTTTTGGTTCACGGTTTATGACTGCCATAAAATATGAATTTACTCTTATTTTGTAACATATCATTGTGAAAATAACGGCAATGGGTTTCTTACGTTTTTCCAATTAAAATGATACCAAATACCATAAAAATTGGACTATTTTTAACGAATCCAGTTTAAAACTCTATAAATTGTATCTCCACGGTATCTACGGTATAAATAATCCGAATTTTATCGTGCTTAATGCCATTTTAATCGAAAAAGTAAAAGTTTTTTTATTGACCATTTTTCGTATTGTCTTCCTTTTCTCGAACATGGGGTCCTATGCCCAGATCAAAGGATTACATGCGAAATTAGTGTCTAGCCACGAATAGTTACTCCCTGGCAGAAAATTTGAGGCAGTTATTCGTTGAATACATTTTCGAGTTACAACTTAAAATCCTTGATTAGAAAAAAAGTCCGAAAAGATTCCGAAAAAAACTCGAAAAAGTGAAAAAAATAACTTTGTAATAGGAATGAACTATTTTATTTGTATTTCATCGTGCTTAATGCTATTTTAATCGAAAAACTACAAGGAATTGATTGATAGTACTTTCATCGAAATCTGATGAGAAATCTGTTGTACCTGATTTTTTCGATTGTTTTTTTATTGACCATTTTTCCTATTGTTACAGTATTCGTTGAATACTGTACTTTAAAATTGCACAGTGCGAAATGAAATATTTGATAATTTAAATTTTAAAGATTCTAAGTTGGACTTTTTCGAGTTACAACTTAAAATTCTGGATTAGAAAGAAAGTCCGAAAAGATTCCGAAAGAAACTCGAAAAAGTGAAAAAATATGTTTGTAATAGGAATGAACTATTTTATTTGTACACAAAGTTTCAAGATGTTATGAATTTTTTAACTTCAGTGCTATCGGCTTTCCAGAAGCACGGCCGAAAGGCATCGAAAAGTAAAATGTGCTTTCGGTCGCAGCGAAAGCGTAGGACACCGTAGGATTGCCGAAGAAAAGAGTCGGAGCATAGCCACAAGCGAGACAGGCTCTGAGTTACAATGTGACTCCAGGTGTTTTTCATTAGAGGACTTAGCGGTCGAATGGTCCTCGTGGGGCCTTCATTCTCTCCCAGTCATTTCTCATCCTTTCTCTCTCACAGCTGCCAAAGGCACGTTGGGCCCTCTGGTAGTGTCTATAGAATCGTTACTTCTAGCAGTGGCCTATAGGGGGCAGATGCATATATAGTGTCACTGTAGTAGTGCCTATCCGTGAGGTGCACGCGCGCGCGGGTTCCTACTTGAGTGGATGATTCTGTATAGCTCTAAAGTGTATGGAAATCTATGAACAAATTAAAAATAACGAAACATGTCTTAAGAAAGTTTTATGTACAGAAAAATATCACTAGGCTCCCAAATAGATTATAGCTATACTTTGTGACGTGCTTTTCGTTCTCGAGCCGTGATTCGAGGCTGAAAGCACGCCGCAAGCCCTTGCCGATCACTCCACGCCTTTACGAGAGCCGAAGAAGGTTCTCGAGTGCCGGCTACCCGAAAATACCGGCGTGGAGAGGAGCAACTCGCGAAGGTCTTAGATCGGCTAGCTCGTGCGAACTTGCGGAGAAGCGGGCGTGGGTTGAGAACGAGGAACAAGGATCCGCAGAATTTAGCTCCCACGGCGGAAGGCGAATAAATCTTCGAGAAAATTAAGAACAAGTAACAATAGTGTGCACATCTTGGCGCCGGTCGCCACGCGGCGGGATCGTCTCGCCGGATCTTTTACAATTCGCGAATCTTGGAACGTCTCGATACCCATTCATATTCGAGAGGCGAATACGAGTGATCTCCCTCACGACGCGACCACCGAAATACTTCGACGATGCAGCTACTCGATACCAAGACGGGAAGGCGGATGAGGTCCTTACCCTTCGAAAATCCGCGAGGAACAGGACGAACCGTTACGACGGCTCGCACGAGATCACGGTCGCGCTCCCCCCCCCCCCCCTCCCCCCTTGGGCCCTCCCGTATTGGTTACACGCGCGCGACATCGATTATCGCCCAATTAGAGCGATCCGCAGAAGACGGTGTGGGACGCTGGCTCTGTCTGGCTTCTTTTCACGCAACCAGTCAGCGGTTTCGGCCATTCCGGTGCGCCCTAGGATTTACTCCGGCGGGAGAGTACGTAGAGTCAAAAGTGGCCTGCTCCCCCTGACGCAGACGACGCAAATCCGAGATCCGTGGCCCTTCGGTCCCCTGCGACGCCCTCTAAGACCTCACTCCACGGGAAATCCACCCGAGGCAGGTTTGTCCTGGTTGCCAGTCCCCGAAAGACAACGAAGAAGCCCTAGCCAGCAGATCCGTGATACGTCGTCGCCACGACGCACAGTGTTAAAAAACGACTGTCTGACCGGGAAAAATTATGTTTTGAAATGAAAGTGTATAAATCATCGAAAATAAGTTAGATTATTGATAATTTCGACTTCTTAACCTTATGTTCTGTCTAAATTCGAAATATTTAAAACAAAAACTAAATTATTTTTAAAAAATTTTAAGGTTAATTTCTTTACGATTGGAAAAAATATTTTACTTTTATTTATTCCAATACAGAATACGGTAAAAACAATATACATATATAAAAATATAATAGTTAATTTAACAACTTAACTATTGGACTATGTCCAGTACTTTTCTTAGTTTTAACCCTTAAACTAAGAAAAATTAAATTAGTGGATCTGAATGCATCAGGAGTATATGGAATAAATCCTCCATACAGTCTTTTCTTGATTGATTAATTGGTGTTTCTGCTGAGCACTGCTGTTTGTAAACCGTCTGTGAAGGATTCGCGAAATTCAAAATCAAATTATGCAAAAAGTTGCAAAAAGTAGCACTTGATTTTTACAGCAATTATAGTGCTGACCCTGTACTATAAGATAAAATTGAAATTTTGACCAATCCTTACCAATCAAAAAGGTTGTACTTAAAAAATCAAAGCACATGCGTAACAAAATTAGCTATTATTGAGTGTGTTTGTTCGGATGTCCCATCAAACTTTTCTTTAATCTTCCTATTACAAAATATAAGTATACATCTTCGTCTACAAAATCTGTGTTGCGTAAAATAATTTATTGCACGTTTCGTCTTTTACGAGAAGGAAAAATCTCGAGTGCTAAATGACATTTCTAATCACAGTACAGGTTTGAAAATTCTATGTACATATTATGTTATTTAAACAATCTTTAGAAGTAAATAATTGTACAATCAAAGCTCCCTAGGATTTTAGAAATCTAAAACAATTGAGAAATAAGTAAAACAAAATTATCGAAATTATGACTTTTTCCCAGTCAGACAGTCGTTTTTAAACACTGTGCGACGCTTCTTGCTTGAGCGTTTGATTTTATTGTATCTTATCGTAGCGTAAAACTTTATTTATAAATATTTTAAAAAGTATGGAGTATCTATGCCTATAATATAGTATTTTCGTAAACAGAAAAACATAATCTATCATTATTCACAGTTTGAACTAAATCGACGACCCGAAGGTCTTGCGCTCTCCCTGTTAGTTGCAACACAAACGAGCAACTTTTGTCTACGTATGACATACATGTGTATTTGAAAAAGTAATACTTTTCTCCTAACATAAAATATAATAACATTCTTCTGTATTTGGAACGAATGCTTTTTTTATATCAGTAGTATAATTGAAGATGTTTTAAAAGAAGAGCGCACACTTGTGGCGTGACAGAATGTCACGTCACAACTTTTAATTACTATTTTATTTTTCATTCTATGTGATCTTTTAATTACCATGATATAATAAAAGTACTCCTTTTCACAAAATTTTTGTTCTATTCTCTTTTTCTGTACCCGTTCCGATTTGGTTATAAAAGAATGTGGTAACCCTAATTATTTGTTATGTAGGTATTGTACACGACTGCCGACCTATGAGTCCTGAATCAAGTTATACATTGTTCTCATGGTCAACTCCATTTTGAGAGAATCACAAAACAACGTATACATATGTGTATCAAAAGATATTCAAAATTTTTATGTACATAATACATACTGCTCTTGTTTTTAACGTTATTGACGTCATATTTGTTTATTAGCACTGCTGAATAATGTTTTTATTTCTAAAAGAACTTGACATTTTAAGATCGAATTCAGGGCATTTTCACTGTCAAAAGTTCAAGCTCATAAATGTAAGCAACTGGAAATAATGTTTGAAAAACGTTTTTAATGTAAAAAATAGATTTTTGGCAATACGAATAGAACTCCAATTATTGTTCGAATTCATTACATCTAGATTTACTAACTTTACTATGTATGAAGCATAGATATTCAAGTGTTCCACATTTCATGCATTTTTGTCTCGGGTTGTACCTCCAATACACCCTTAAATAAACGTTTGAATAAGTTCTTCCAAAACAACTGTAAAATATATTTTGTAAAACACAGTCGTTGACCGCGCAAAATTGTCACCGTGTATGTGAAGACGTCACCCCCTACAGTGTCGATAAATAAAAGGACAGTCCGTAAGACGGAGAAAAACATAAACTATTCAGTGGGGTTCGAACATTCCAATGTTTCCTCAGGTCACTCACTTGCGCAGAATGAGATTACTCTTGATATTGGACATGGTACAGACCGTGCATTCAGTCGAAAGGCCATCAAATATTAGAAAAATATGGCATGCTCTTCTGTATCACCATTCGACCATAGCTAGACCGTACAGCAGTTATTTCTTTCTAATTTTTTACACGATTTGATTATGGGAGACATCGAGACCGTGTGGTCCAGTTATTATACGTCTATGGCCACGACCAAGATGTTCCCGGAAAGAAAGAAACTTGACGGGTTGAACTGTGAAATGCAATCTGCGCACAACTCCCGTAGAAACTTGAGGAGCGCAGCGGCAAATGAAACTTCAGAAGAGAGGAAAGAGTTATGCGAATAAAAGGTTCCGTGGCGGGCAACTTTATGGCGGCCGATGAATCTCGTGTCAAATGAAATATGAAAAACTTATCGAATAAAAGCTTCATGTAATTTTACGGGATGCAACGAATCTTTTGCTCAATGGAATATGAAATGATTCGCTGGTCGCGAGTGTTCCGCGTCGACGAAATTTGATGCACGGCACTGCTGGAAGGGGAGGGTTAACCGCGGGCGATAATTAACTTCGCAGTGAAAGGAAACAGCGTGGATAACGACGCATTAATTGCGCGTCTGCTGGACGTACAAAACAGCGTTAATTTATCGAGTCGACAAAAATTCGACTCGAATTGCTGTAATCGCGAGGTCAAAAGCGATTCGTCGCCCGACATCGATTCTATGATAATTTTATTATTCCAAGGCGATATCTGTTCGTGATCTAGATATTCAGCTCCCTATCGAGGAATGGACCAGCGTGGAACGACCGAAATTCAACGTCGACAAACGGCCCGTCGAAACACGTCTGCGCGATCGCGACACTTATCGTAATCGGCCGCCGAACGAATTCTGTTTCAGCTAATTAACAATTCCGATGGGCCGCGGGGCTTGATTCATGCTCGATTTGCGTGACACGTACCATAGCATGACGCGACTTTGAATTAAAACTCAGCGATTATATACGTATGGCGTGTACAACAGTGAGGGAAGGAGGACGGCACGTGCGCAGGAGAAATGGTGGTTGGCCGAACGGTGAATGAAAGGAGGGCCGAATTTGCGTGATCGCTAATTGTGAATGTAGTCGCTTTGTGACGAGTCGTGCTTCTACGGCCGGCTGGCTGGCGTATCCGAGTCAGCCAGATTTTGTGCTCATTGTCAGAAGTAAAGGCCCCCTCGACACTTGTTGCTCGCCATCGACATTCGTCTGCTTCCCCGCCGTGGCTTGCATTCTTTGTTCAAGTTACACGTGTAGACGACCGCATGCACGCACACTCGCGCACAGGCTCCATCGGGTACTTCATAATGCCGTGACTGACGCTGCGTTTACTTGGCTTTCGCGACGGTGATGAAGAAACGATGGTTACAGCTGTATTGTGTGTCTGCGTAGTAGTATCTTTTACTAAGTGAAATCGAGAGCGAATTTGTGAATGCAATCTTGAAAGAAGATGCATGAAGGATGAATTAGCGTTAAGTAGTGGTTAATAGCAATGTGTGGCTCGAAACTGTAAGCTGTTGACTGTTGAGGGGTTTAATGCTTATGCGAAGCGAGAGAGGGAGAGGGAGGGAGGGAGGGAGGGAGAGAGAGAGAGAGGGAGAGAGAGGGGGAGAGGGGTGGATAGAGGGGGAGAGGGGGAGGTGGAGAAAGAGAGAAGTAGGGGGAGAGGGGGAGAGAGAGAGAAAAAGCTTACGCTATGTCTCTGAAAAATGGTGGCTTCGTTGGAAGATCTGGTGCGAAATTCATGTCACTTAACCCAGAAACTGAAATACAGGTTACATGTATATTTGGTCAACGTTAGTTCTTTTTCTATTTGTCCTTTCACGCAGGGAAATCCTCATGGACACGTGGTCTTTCCTCCGTAAAGAAGCTGCATGGACACTTTGGCTCCCTCGAGGATAAACTGAGGTAATGCTGAGGTCACTAGGTTCTAAGCTACATTATACCATGTACGCGTTACAGAGGATTTTTAAGATTACTTCAGATCAGGGTGGGGTAGATAGTCTGACAATGAGTTACACCTGGACAGAGTCTAAGCTAGGTCTGTGCTACACTGGGACTGAATAGCGCCCCAGGGATGAAACCGTTCATACCTCCCGTCTTATTTTAAGTACAACTAGAACTAGGACTAGATTCAGGCTAGGTCTCTGCTACGTTCCTTTCTGAGGCGATGATTACGATAGCAGGGGGGGGGGGCTAGAGGAAACATGGAAAGAGATTTACTTTCCTTAAGGCTGTATTGATTCCAAGCAGAATCAAAAGTAGGCCATTCTTTGTAATTTTTCTTTATAGAATCTATACAATTTATTGATTTGTTTTTGCTTTCTGTTCTTGTCAATATATTCCATTTGTCGATTCTGAATATAATTTAGCTGTAAAGTAGAAATTTTTATCGTGTTTCAGTTCATAGGTTCTCTAATTTCAGTCTTTCCAGAAGAAAAAAATTCATGCACATTTATATTTCGGATAGACTTATTTGCTGAGTAAATTAATTTAACAACATTTTTATATAATATAATAACAAAGTAAATACTATAATAATTCAGAACTATATAATTATCTATAAAAATAGCATAAAATTATTATAATCTAAAATTTATAAAAAGTAGAATCATGACTTCAATAATAGTAAACTATATCCCCACTTTTTTTTCTGAACAATAAAATTTATATTTATTATTATGATATTAATAAACAAATTTGTATTTATTATTATATTTATTTATGAATTACATGATAGTTCTTCCTCCTAATATTTGTTTTTATTAAAACTCTGTAGAAAACATATTGATAAGGTACGTTAAGACAAATGAAAATAATTATGCAAGTAATGTGAAATATTTATACATATGTATATATGTATTTATAAGTTTTAGTTACTTTGTAAAAATTTTACAATTCTTGCTTTATATACAAGGGTGTCTCAAACTAAGTGCGGGAGCTGTTAAGGGGAGATTCCTGAGGTGATTTTAAAGAACTTTTTCCTTTGTAAAAATGTTATCCGAAGCTTTGTTAACGAGTTATTAACGAAAAACACCGGCCAATCGGGGAACGAGTACAGCAGATTAATGATGGCGCGGACGATGGCTGGCCAATACTACTCACAGCTGAGCCCGTGCTGAAATTGATACACTATATTCGTGCTGCTATTGGTCGGTGTTTTTTGATAATAATTCGTTAAAAAAGCCGCAACGAAAATTTTCGCTAAGGCAAAACTTTTTTAAAATCACCTTAGGAATCTCCCCTTAACGGCTCCCGCACTTAGTTTAGGACACCCTGTATACAGGGTGTCCCAAACTAAGTGCGGGAGCCGGAAAGGGTAGATTCCTGGGGTGATTCTAAACAACATTTTCCTTTGCAAAAATGTCCTCCGAAGCATTGTTAACGAGTTATTAACGAAAAACCCCGACCAATCAGAGAGCGCGAATAGCGAGCGCTCGGCCGACCAGGGACGGTGCACAAGCTACGCGTAGCGTCCACTACTTGCCGTGCTCGAGGCTTGTACAAGAAACTCAAGATCTTTACGTTATTGGCCAATTTCTCCTAAACTATTGGAAGAAAAATTATGAAAAAAAATCAGGGACACGTCAGCTATCGCGACACATATTATGGAATTGTTTCAGAGTTTTAAAATAATTAGTCAAGTTGTAATACATAAAAAACTATGGAAAAAATTGAAAAATGGTGATTTTGTATTGTAGCAAAACTGGATCTATGATCATCTTAATTCAGTACATAAATACTACTAATATCATTGTTCTAAATTTTGTTCACATTCTTTAACTTTATACGTCCTAATAAAAAAGTAAAAAGCAATGTCTCCGTACTTCCTACGGATTGTAAATCATCCTACTATGTAACAAAACATTGGAAATTGCACAAAAATACTTATTGCGTAAGGAATGTACGAAAATTAGACGTGTTACTTGCCGTCATCGGTAAAAGTACGGAAACATCGGTTTTTATTTTTTTTACCTATGACGTACTGAAGCAAAATATGTTTAAATAAATTGAGGTTAATAGTATGACCCCCTCATTCGATTGTACCCTTTATGAAATAATGAGTAAATGGGCATGCAATTATTATCGATGCGACTCACCCATTCGGAGAGGAATTCACCTGCTGCTTGAACACGGGTCCCTCTGGGTCAGTGGCCGATCCCGGTCGTTGGGGGATGATGCAAAACGTAGGTTCTGCCGATCGCAGGTATACGCTGACACAGAAACACACCTTGCGGTTACAACACTCCGCGGTCAACAACACTGATCACTTCATTGACGGAGCATTGGAGCTACTAATCACTTATAACCGCGGAACACACCGAATTAAAATCCCCGCGGTCTTGAATCATTTTGGAACGCGATCGTTCCTACGTTTAAAAATAATTTAATACGGTTCGTGGCGGTCGGTGCATGTTTTTCTCGTGGTACATCCGTTCCGCGGATTTCGCGTTGTCGCGGCACTCTGCAGCGAAGAAAAAGAAGAGGTTGAAGCCCTCAGCGGCGGAAATCATGATCGATACTAACGATTTTTTCCAAAGTCTCTTTCCTTTTGCCCTCGCATCCCTCCAGCGTGACTTTCCGGGGTGTAGCTTCGTCGAAATACTCGAAGTTGATTTGTTAATTGACAACAATGAGGGAGGGCCTTCCTCGGCCAGCTTTTTTGGTGAAGGTGGAAGTGTTTGCTTCAGGTCAAAAAGGTAACGGAAAAATTTAGGGTACAAGGAAACGGTGTATGAGGGATTAGCTCGGAGGTGGTATGAATGTCTCGCAGATGCGGCCGTTTATGATCATGAGTAGACTGCGGATGTTTATGCATTTATGGCGATTTTAAATGTTCTAAAATGCATAAAGCTGTACGTAGATGCAAAAATAGATTACATATTAAAAGTAAAATAACTTTTATGATATTTAGAAGGTGAAAGACACTTTTATTTATGTTGTTTTTCATTTTCTATGCCCTTGAAGATATGAATTTGCATAAACATCCGCAGTCTAATCATGAATATTGCCCTGCAATTTGGAAGGAACCATCGGCGCCCGAGGCCAAAGACTGCGAGGGCGCGTGGAACTTACCGTTAAAGTCCTTTCGATGCATTCGGAGGGATGAAATATGGAATTCCCCGTTATTAAAAAGCGAATTGGGCAAAGTCTTTCGCCGTCAAACATTTGGTCAACGGATGTCTCGCAAAGACTAACACCGTGCTGAGGGGAAAATACAGCAATTGTATTCTCATCCCTTTAATTACTTCGATGTCTGCATCCTGCGACCGAGTCCTGCGTTTTATCACACTGAGCATGTAGTGACTTCCTGATGTTCGTGTAAGCGTAAGCCATCACACAACTTTATACTCATACTTTTACTAGATAAACCTTCCAAGTTACTACTTCTTTTTGGCCTGTTACCTTTCAAGATAATTTTATGAAACAAAATAGGCACATATTTGCTGAAGAATTGTAAAGGAAAAAAATATGGGTCAAATTTTCTTGTAAGAAGGATAGGGAAATGATGTGGAAAAATAACTTATCTTAAATTTATATTGGAATGGTAAAACCAGATAAAGGTTTTGCGATTGTATCGAATTTAATTTCCAAGTGATTTATAAAGGAGATCCTGATTTTACGTGTAACTAAATGCACGTATTCGCATGAATGTAAAGGATCCGCGTAATCTTTAATACACAGGTAAACAGCCTCCCCTGTAGCTTAAAGAGGTTTACGAACAATGGGGAAGGGAGAAACGGAATTTGGGAGTAACGTGTGACAGTTCCCCCGAATGACCCCCTAACTCACCGTTTATGGCTGTATTGTTTCGCGGACAGGGGGCAACCATCAGCGTTGAGAGCAAGGAGATTACCTCGCGGACCCTTACCGATGGCTAGGGGACTGGGTCCACCGATGTTTTACTGCAGGGGCCGATAAACGGTGAGCTGGGGGACACTCGCGGGGAACCGTCGCGTGCTGCTCCGAAATACCGTTTCTTTTCCCTCAATCTTTCCTGAACCTCTTCGAGCTATTGGAGACACTTACCTGGGCACTATTACGATTAACGATCCTTTGACTACATTTTCGAAAAAGTGGAAGAAAATATTTGGTGTCCAAATGCGGTGCACAATAAACGATTAACCGTTAGTTTCCCTCATGTCTATCAATGAATTGTTAAAGAAAACTAACGATGGACCGTTTATTGTGCACCGCATTTGGTCGCCAAATGTTTTCTGCCACTCTTTCGAAAATGTAGCCAAAGGATCGTAAATCGTAATACACGTAAGTAGATCGTTCGGAGCAATACGCGACATTTCTCCGCGAGTGTGCCCCAGCTCGCTTATCGTTTATGGGCCCCTGCAGCGAACCATCGGTGAACCGAGTCGCTTCGCCATCGGTAAGGGTCCACGAGGTAATCACCTCGCCCTCAACGCAGATGGTTGCCGCCTGTCTGCGAAACAATGCAATCATGAGCTGTTACTCCGAAATTTCGTTTCTCTCTTCCTCATTGTTTGTAAACCTCTTCGAGCTATAGGGGAGGCTGTTTACCTGTGTATTCAAAATAACGCGGATCCTTTACATTCACAAGAATGCGTACATTTAGGTATACGTAAAATCAAGATCAACTTTTTTACCTTGTGCCCTTGACAGTGAAATATGCGATACGATCTGAAGAAGGATCAGATCACTTAATGAAATTAAAGAATAAAGTTTGCTCTTTCAGAGTATTTAAATAGATTTACGAAGAAAAATTTCTTTCAGCCCATGCATTACTCCAAGTTGACGAAAATTTTTTAACATTTGTTTGCTGCGCTTTATCTTGAGGAAAATGGCACTATGCTGCAAAAAAAATTAATTGGATAACATGATTTAAGAACTAGAAACTTTAAGCTACAAAATAGCTGTTTTCAATATTTCTTATACTTATTTTTCACGGAGCCACTTGCAAATGACCAAATTTTTCGAAAAATAGTAGTGCTCCGCAGTGTAGTAACAGTACGAAAATAAATGTAACAATGAAGAAAGTTGTGTGATGGCTTACGCTTACATGAACATCAGGAAGTCACTACATGCTCAGTGTGATAAAACGCAGGACTCGGTCGCAGGATGCAGACATCGAAGTAATTAAAGGGATGAGAATACAATTGCTGTATTTTCCCCTCGGCACGGTGTTAGTCTTTGCGAGACATCCGTTGACCAAATGTTTGACGGCGAAAGACTTTACCCAATTCGCTTTTTAATAACGGGAATTCCATGTTTCATCCCTCCGAATGCATCGAAAGGACTTTAACGGTAAGTTCCACGCGCCCTCGCAGTCTTCGGCCTCGGGCGCCGATGGTTCCTTCCAAATTGCAGGGCAATACTCATGATCATAAACAGCCGCATCTGCGAGACATTCATACCACCTCCGAGCTAATCCCTCATACACCGTTTCCTTGTATCCTAAATTTTTCCGCTACCTTTTTGACCTGAAGGAAACACTTCCACCTCCACCAAAAAAGCTGGCCGAGGAAGGCCCTCCCTCATTGTTGTCAATTAACAAATCAACTTCGAGTATTTCGACGAAGCTACACCCCGAAAAGTCACGCTGGAGGGATGCGAGGGCAGAAGGAAAGAGACTTCGGAAAAAATCGTTAGTATCGATCATGATTTCCGCCGCTGAGGGCTTCAACCTCTTCTTTTTCTTCGCTGCAGAGTGCCGCGACAACGCGAAATCCGCGGAACGGATGTACCGCGAGAAGAACATGCACCGACTGCCGGGACCCGTATTAAATGATGTTTAAACGTAAGAACGATCTCGTTCCAAAATGATTCACGACCGTGGGGATTTTAATTCGGTGTGTTCCGCGGTTATAAGTGATTAGTAGCTCCAATGCTCCTTCAGTGAAGTGATCAGTGTTGGTGACCGCGGAGTGTTGTAAACGTAAGGTGTGTTTCTGTGTCAGCGTATACCTGCGATCGGCAGGACCTACGTTTTGCATCATCCCCCAACGACCGGGATCGGCTACTGACCCAGAGGGACCCGTGTTCGAGCAGCAGGTGAATTCCTCTCCGAATGGGTGAGTCGCATCGATAATAATTGCATGCCCATTTACTCATTATTTCATAAAGGGTACAATCGAATGAGGGGGTCATACTATTAACCTCAATTTATTTAAACATATTTTGCTTTAGTACGTCACAGGTAAAAAAAAATAAAAACCGATGTTTCCGTACTTTTACCAATGACAGCAAGTAACAAGTCTAATTTTCGTACATTCCTTACGCAATAAGTATTTTTGTGCAATTTCCAATGTTTTGTTACATAGTAGAATAATTTACAATCCGTAGGAAGTACGGAAACATTGCTTTTTACTTTTTTATTATGACGTATGAAGTTAAAGAATGTGAGAAAAATTTAGAACAATGATATTAGTGGTATTTATGTACTGAATTAAGATGATCATAGATCCAGTTTTGCTACAATACAAAATCACTATTTTTCAATTTTTTTCTCTCGTTTTTTATGTATTACGACTTTGCTAATTGATTCATAAATCTGAAAAATTCCATAATATGTGTCGCGATAACTGACGTGTCCCTCATTTTTTTCATAATTTTTCAAGCAAGAGTTTAAGAGTGTTAATAACCTTGTTTTCTCTCGTTTTTTTATGTTTTACAACTTGGCTAATTACTTAAAAAATCTGAAACAACTCCATAATATGTGTCGCGATAACTGACGTGTCCCTGATTTTTTTCATAATTTTTTAGCCAATAGGTTAAGAGAAATCGGCCAATAACATAAAGATCTTGAGTTTTTTGTACAAGCCTCGAGCACGGCAAGTAGTGGACGCTACGCGTAGCTTGTGCACCGTCGCTGGTCTGCCGAGCGCTCGCTATTCGCGCTCTCTGATTGGTCGGGGTTTTTCGTTAATAACTCGTTAACAAAGCTCCGGGGGACATTTTTGCAAAGGAAAATGTTGTTTAGAATCACCCCAGGAATCTACCCTTTCCGGCTCCCGCACTTAGTTTGAGACACCCTGTATTATTAAAAATATAATGATAAATTTTGTGTTAAGAAAAGTTTTATTGTATACATATTTTCCATTCTACTTGTATAGACTAAGGTGAATGTCCCAATTTCTACTCATGAAAATGGTATAAAAAATTTATAGTGAAAATTTGCAAAATAATTGATTAATACCCCAATAATGAATCAACTAATTAAAATATATTTGAAAAAAGATGTTTAATTATTAAAAATGGCTAATCCAATGTACAGTAAAATCTGCTTAAACCTAGGCAGTTTTCTTTTCATACGCCTAGGCTAATGCCTCCAACCACTATTTTTTGTCGACTTGGACCGTGGGAACTTTCTCGGCCGTGAGCTCGACTCTCGAAACAATGGGCTATAAAAGACAAGGATAGCACTAGGCATTTAAAAATGCTCGTGACTGATTTTCATCTTTTTCCATCGAATTCTCACGAGAGTGACGCCAATCGATTCCTTATACTCGACCGATTAAAAAACTACAAAACACGACATAATTCGATCCATAATTAACAAAATAACGAAACAAATTAATTTTCACGCTTCAATTCTAACTTCGCTCAAAATAGTCCGATTTACATGAAATTTGGTGTTATTTTAATCGGGAGAACGCTTAGAATCCAATGGTGAAACATTTGTATCGATACGACAACGGATAAGATCGCGGAAACTGAGAAGAATTGACGACTCAGCGCTCGAAGGACCCTAGCCACGCGCGTAATCCGATGCTGTCGCTTGGCGAATATCAAAGAATACCGCGTAGTCAGGTATACACCTCCTGAATTTTCATCGGTTACTAGTTATTGTCGAACGTTTATAAAAAATGATACCACATGCTTCCTTACATTTTTCTGATGAAAATTAGTCGAAATACGACATAAATCGGACTATTTTTGGCGAAGTTAGAATTGAAGCGTGAAAATTAATTTGTTTCGTTATTTCATTAATTATGGACCGAATTATGTCGTGTTTGGTAGTTTTGTAATCGGTCGAGTATAAGGAATCGATTGGCGTCACTCTCGTGAAAATTCGATGGAAAAAGATGAAAATCAGTCACGAGCATTTTTAAATGCCTAGTGCTATCCGTGTCTATTATGGCCCCATTGTTTCGGGAGTCGAGCGGTCGGTCGGGCTCGAGCGTCCAAACACAAAAACCAGTCAAGCGAGAAATCGGAGGTGCGAGATTCACTTCCCACTTCGTGTAAGGCTTGAAATGCGGACCCGATTGCTCTAGGCTTATGCGGAATGTACTGTAGTGCTTTAAATGTCCCTATTCTGCTCACGAAAAATGACGGCGTACATGTTTCTACTCGCCATTTGTACCAATTTCTGCTCACGTAATATGTTGCCTTTTCGGATAAGAATAAGTTACATGATTTACAGCTAGGTTTTACAAAATAATAGTAAATAAAGCTGTTTATAATTTCAGGATAAATATTTGTACAAATAACAGTAATTAATTAATTTCTATTAGGTCTAAAATTAGTGATTCTTCTCTTGACAGTTCTGTTTTTCCTGTTTCATTTTTTTAAATTTAACTTGCTCCTCATTTTTTTCCATTCTTTTTTTACTGCTGCTTTTTCATCTTTTACTTTATTTAGATAGTTTTTTAATCAATAGGGTACATTCCTTTACATTTACATCTTAATATAGAATGTAGAGTGTAGAGTGTAGAGTGTAGAGAATATATCTTATATTCCTTACTAGCAGTTCTGATAGATACTCCCATTGAAACAGCATTTAATATTTTTACTATTGTGTTTACCGTATATAATTTTGATCCTTACTTTAGCAATATTTTCTTCCTAATTTTTTATTTTTCATTTTGAAAACTACGAAATATATAAATAAAATTATTTTCGAAGCATAAAATAATTGTAAATAAGAAATAAAATGCCTTTGAATAGAAACAGAAGGTGCGCCATACACTGAATTTTGAAGTTACCTTACTAAAATTGTAATGAGTAGAAAGACAGAGATGTCGGTAATTCACATATCCCTAAACCTACTCATCTGTTCAGAGCAAAATACAGAAAACGTTTTTAGCCCAAGCAGTAAGAAAACGATTAGAACGAGTAAGTTCCTTGTTCTAAAATTTTTTTCGTTGCTCATATTGTACTTTGTTTGTAACAAAACTGTGCATCACTCACATAAATGATCAAATAACTTCTAATTATTTTTGATAATTATTTAGAAAGCGGACGCGTTCTCGATTTTGATGATTTTGAAATATGTTGTAGAATTCAACATTTTGAACAACTTTTTCTTATACATAAAATTGGCGGACGGCCTAAGTTTTCGAGTTATACATTAAAAAAGTTTTGGTAATCATTTGGAATAGGAGCGACCTCACCGATTTTGATGACCTTGAAGTATGTTGTTGTTCGGGATTGGTCGGAGGCGAGCGACGACACACAGTGGGGCGAATCGCCGAAATGTTGGACATCGGGACGAAAAATGGAAATTCAGATCTGGAAATTTCAGTATATTTTCATGAAATTATGAACCTTTCACAATTATATTCTATAATATTTTTATATGTGGCATCACTATTTATTTCAAAATAATCCATATTAGATATACCCGTAAATTTTTAACTTTTTTGAATTTGCGTATTAGTGTCTCTATTTTACGACTTTATCTAAAGAATGTGTATGGTAAATAATAATATGATACTACTAATTCCAAAATGAACAGAAAAAAAATTTTAATGTTTAACGGAAGTTTGTTACACTTAGCGATAACTCCTATAAACATTTTATTCGATTACAAAAATCGTCCAAAAACGTCCAAGAAAAACTTCATACCATTTGATTGTTAAAAGTGCATAGATTATAGTCATTTAAGTACTTTTTGCTTTTTGTTGCTTTTTCGTCGGAAATTTAATTTTATTCTTATAGCTGAGTTAAATTTAGATACCAAGTGTGAAATGAATTAAATAAACGAGTATTAAATAAACGAAATAAATGAAATATTTTTTCAAGATTATTTATAGAAAATATTTATCTATATATTTATAAAATTTTGTCTTATTCATATTATTTTTAAGCAAGACATACCGTTTATGAGTCCAAATCCACTTCTTCATCCAAGAGTTCTTTAGCTTCTGGTAACAATTCTCTCTGCATTCCAGTTATTTTAGGCCTTAGGTGTGAAATCACAGGATCCGAATTTATTAATAAATTGTTGAGAAGGTCCCTATTGTTGCATAATCGTGAAATTTTCCTCGAATGTAATTCCCTATATGATCGGAAAAGTTTATGATTTGCTTCCTGAGCATCTTCGACTAATTGTCCTATTGGTACAATTGCGTTTTTTACAATGGCTGGACCGTGAATCAAAAGTTTGTGAACTGTGACAGGCATATAGTATCAATTATATAACGATATATACATCTCAGCTGTTTCTTTGGTATAAATTTCAAACTTTTCAGAATTTATTGGTAATCCCGATGATACTGCTTGAAGAATTATAGCAAACCGTTTAATTATATGAGCATTTATCCCTGTTATGGAAGCTGATAATTCAGGGGAATCAAAAAATTCTCTGGCCGTATTACCATCATTTGATGTCCCTTTGCCTTGTTTTACGTAATCAACCAATAATCCCATTTTACTTCTAAAATCACTTTTGATTTGTTTTTTTCTATTTTCAAATAATTGTTTCTGAAGTGCGGACTTGACACTCCAGGATTTAAAATCAAGTCTGTATCCAATATGTACAAGGCATTCGAAGCATCTTATCAAACAATGCAAGGGAGACAATCCAAAAGAATAATGATCGGTGTTAGTATTTCTGGTTTGCATTAAATTTAAATCATTCATTTCCTTCGGTGATGCACTACATATGTAGCATCTCATCGATGAACTTGTATTGGTCATAAAATTGCAAATTTTGCCATCCACCATTGTTAAATACAATTTATAATTTATTGAAATGGCTTGCTCATTATAAGGTTCGAGGGACTCTATCTCAGATTTTATCTGGTCTGTAATATTTGTCACAATATTTTTGGATTCCTTAACGTATTCGAATTGTATTGGTCTACAGAAAAAGGTTGAAGATGTTCTTTCATTTTGCCATAAAACAGTTTTATCTTCACAATCGAATAATTTTATTGGTACTAAACTACTGATAAAAATACTGGAATCATCTTCAGCATTCACATTGTTCGAAGCGAATGTTTGCTTGTATGATGACTGATTTGATGCGCCATCACAGCCCCACTTTATAATCATGACCAGATTTCGAGGAGAACGTTCTTGAACCTCATTGCATAATAGTTTGAGGAAACGAGATGCAGTGTGGTCTAACAATTCTTGTAATTTTATTTTCGCTCCAGTTTCTGTGACGCTAATAGATTCCTCTGGAGGATAACAATCATTTTTTAATTTTTGAATTTTATAATAGCTGGGATAAAAATTGTAGCCCAGAGTTACAGCATTATCTCGTATTGCATTGTAGCGAAATCTAGTCATTTTTGTACCAGCATACAATCCTAAAAATTGTTCCTTTTCGGCATGTATTTTTGGTTTTATTAAACGTTCACAATACTTCTTTATGTTTGTAACGTGCTCTGGATGCTCTTGAATAAAATTTATAATATAACGAGCATCATTCGATTGTACCCTTTTTTTAAGAACGAAACTAAACTCATCCTCTGCACAGGTTCTGAATGCTTCGGTCCTTCTCCTTTTTTGTCGGTCGGATAGCTGGTCGAAGGTTTTGACTTGCGATGAAGAAGTTGGAGGAGAAATTATCATTGAAGAAGATGATGGAAATTCGGAAACTATTTCTTCAGGAATGACGAAATCTAAATTCAACCACTGTTCATTTTTGTTTAGAAATCGATCTATTTGTCGTCCAGCGGAAGACCATCTTGATGCCAACTTACTACTAGAGTTCCTGAATTTTTCTCGCATCAAAACTTTTGCTGAGTCAGATATATCACACCCCAACAAAGCAATCCATTTTTCCAAAATCATTTCATAATCGTTGAAATGTATATTATTATTTTTAAATAACGAGAACACATCACCATTTGATATTATATCCATGTTTCAATTCACAGAATAAGTCCTAAATGTGTTAAAAATTTATCCTTTTTAAACGCACCCTGTTATATTATACAACGAAAGACTTCGTGATTCGTTGCCTCGATCACAACTGAATTCAATAAAAATTTTGCTTATTCTGTTCCAAATAGTGTACATTCAACTGTTTCTCGATGAGACGGTGTCAGTGAAACAATAGAAGAAAGTTACAATGTGAGTTACAATGTAGTTTTCAAATGTATAATACAACAATACAACCCGTCTCATTTCTTTAAATTTAAACTCGTGTCAAATGAAATCAAAAATATGAAAATAAATATACATATAAATCATAGTTGTGATCGAGGCAACGAATCACGAAGTCTTTCGTTGTATAATATAACACGGTGCGTTTAAAAAGGATAAATTTAATTAAGGGTGTGATATATCTGACTCAGCAAAAGTTTTGATGCGAGAAAAATTCAGGAACTTTAGTAGTAAGTTGGCATCAAGATGGTCTTCCGCTGGACGACAAATAGATCGATTTCTAAACAAAAATGAACAGTGGTTGAATTTAGATTTCGTCATTCCTGAAGAAATAGTTTCCGAATTTCCATCATCTTCTTCAATGATAATTTCTCCTCCAACTTCTTCATCGCAAGTCAAAACCTTCGACCAGCTATCCGACCGACAAAAAAGGAGAAGGACCGAAGCATTCAGAACCTGTGCAGAGGATGAGTTTAGTTTCGTTCTTAAAAAAAGGGTACAATCGAATGATGCTCGTTATATTATAAATTTTATTCAAGAGCATCCAGAGCACGTTACAAACATAAAGAAGTATTGTGAACGTTTAATAAAACCAAAAATACATGCCGAAGAGGAACAATTTTTAGGATTGTATGCTGGTACAAAAATGACTAGATTTCGCTACAATGCAATACGAGATAATGCTGTAACTCTGGGCTACAATTTTTATCCCAGCTATTATAAAATTCAAAAATTAAAAAATGATTGTTATCCTCCAGAGGAATCTATTAGCGTCACAGAAACTGGAGCGAAAATAAAATTACAAGAATTGTTAGACCACACTGCATCTCGTTTCCTCAAACTATTATGCAATGAGGTTCAAGAACGTTCTCCTCGAAATCTGGTCATGATTATAAAGTGGGGCTGTGATGGCGCATCAAATCAGTCATCATACAAGCAAACATTCGCTTCGAACAATGTGAATGCTGAAGATGATTCCAGTATTTTTATCAGTAGTTTAGTACCAATAAAATTATTCGATTGTGAAGATAAAACTGTTTTATGGCAAAATGAAAGAACATCTTCAACCTTTTTCTGTAGACCAATACAATTCGAATACGTTAAGGAATCCAAAAATATTGTGACAAATATTACAGACCAGATAAAATCTGAGATAGAGTCCCTCGAACCTTATAATGAGCAAGCCATTTCAATAAATTATAAATTGTATTTAACAATGGTGGATGGCAAAATTTGCAATTTTATGACCAATACAAGTTCATCGATGAGATGCTACATATGTAGTGCATCACCGAAGGAAATGAATGATTTAAATTTAATGCAAACCAGAAATACTAACACCGATCATTATTCTTTTGGATTGTCTCCCTTGCATTGTTTGATAAGATGCTTCGAATGCCTTGTACATATTGGATACAGACTTGATTTTAAATCCTGGAGTGTCAAGTCCGCACTTCAGAAACAATTATTTGAAAATAGAAAAAAACAAATCAAAAGTGATTTTAGAAGTAAAATGGGATTATTGGTTGATTACGTAAAACAAGGCAAAGGGACATCAAATGATGGTAATACGGCCAGAGAATTTTTTGATTCCCCTGAATTATCAGCTTCCATAACAGGGATAAATGCTCATATAATTAAACGGTTTGCTATAATTCTTCAAGCAGTATCATCGGGATTACCAATAAATTCTGAAAAGTTTGAAATTTATACCAAAGAAACAGCTGAGATGTATATATCGTTATATAATTGGTACTATATGCCTGTCACAGTTCACAAACTTTTGATTCACGGTCCAGCCATTGTAAAAAACGCAATTGTACCAATAGGACAATTAGCCGAAGATGCTCAGGAAGCAAATCATAAACTTTTCCGATCATATAGGGAATTACATTCGAGGAAAATTTCACGATTATGCAACAATAGGGACCTTCTCAACAATTTATTAATAAATTCGGATCCTGTGATTTCACACCTAAGGCCTAAAATAACTGGAATGCAGAGAGAATTGTTACCAGAAGCTAAAGAACTCTTGGATGAAGAAGTGGATTTGGACTCATAAACGGTATGTCTTGCTTAAAAATAATATGAATAAGACAAAATTTTATAAATATATAGATAAATATTTTCTATAAATAATCTTGAAAAAATATTTCATTTATTTCGTTTATTTAATACTCGTTTATTTAATTCATTTCACACTTGGTATCTAAATTTAACTCAGCTATAAGAATAAATTTAAATTTCCGACGAAAAAGCAACAAAAAGCAAAAAGTACTTAAATGACTATAATCTATGCACTTTTAACAATCAAATGGTATGAAGTTTTTCTTGGACGTTTTTGGACGATTTTTGTAATCGAATAAAATGTTTATAGGAGTTATCGCTAAGTGTAACAAACTTCCGTTAAACATTAAAATTTTTTTTCTGTTCATTTTGGAATTAGTAGTATCATATTATTATTTACCATACACATTCTTTAGATAAAGTCGTAAAATAGAGACACTAATACGCAAATTCAAAAAAGTTAAAAATTTACGGGTATATCTAATATGGATTATTTTGAAATAAATAGTGATGCCATATATAAAAATACTATAGAATATAATTGTGAAAGGTTCATAATTTCATGAAAATATACTGAAATTTCCAGATCTGAATTTCCATTTTTCGTCCCGATGTCCAACATTTCGGCGATTCGCCCCACTGTGCGACAGCAGCGCGAGAGCTAGCGCGCATGCGACCGCGGCCGACAAATCGGCATTCGGGACAGCCGAAACCGCGACGAATAGCGTCTTGCGCAAGACGCGAGCAATCGGGATCGAGAGCGGCGGCGGCGTCATCAGCTGATTGGCCGCGAGAGTCCGCGCAATTACGAGCGCCCGTAATTGGCGTAATCGCGCTGATTACGTCCGTTCGTCGCCGCCGATCCCGATTGCCAACGGTCAACCGACCAGACCGTTGAAAGTCCTTGCCTAGCGTGGCGGTGAAAAAGAACGAGCGGCATTTTCGTGGAGTGCTCTCCATACTCTCCAGTATTAATCTTAAAATTAGAGTTAAGAATCGTGTGTGTATCGTCCTATCGAAATAAAGTTTATTAATTAAGGGAACAGTACAGCGTATCGTGCTACGGATACGATTTTCATTTCGGCGGTAGACTAAACCTTTTTTCTTCGGTCCTCCGACCAGCCGGTCAATTTCTAACTGTTCGGTGCGCGAACAGTTGTCAAGGTCATCATTCTGAACAACTTTTCCCTGTATCTGTTATCGTCGCATCGGTTTTAGTTTCCGAGATATTTGCAAAAACGTTTAAATATACTAAAAAGGGATCGGAATAGGTCTGGGTTAGATCTTTTATAGGGGAGGGGGTTTGGGGGAGGGACGACAGCCAATGGAAGAGTTTCTACTTGTAGTATTACTGAGTACTGTTATTATTTATTATCTTATTCTCCGTTGTGTCGGTAATGTATTAGTAAAACTTTTTTCGAAAAATTTCATCCATTATGTTGGGGGAGGGGCGGCAGCCCTCCTAAACTCCCTCCCTGCTAGAGAATGTAAACCACGCCTAATCCGATCACTCTTTTCTAATGTATACACAGTTACCAAAAACTTTTTAATTTTTTAACAAATATCTCAAAAACTAAGAGACCGGCGGTTGCATGTATAGAAAAAGTTGTTCAAAATGTTGATTTCTACAATATATTTCAAAATCATCAAAATCGGGAACGCGTCCGCTTTCTAAATAATTACCTTATTTTTTTATAACTATAGTATAAACTGTAACATTTATAGTGATAAGAAACATACCAAGTGAGTAGAAATCGGGACATAAGCAGAAATCGGGATATTTACCTTACACCTTTGTTCATTATAATTTCGTTTTTAAAATGATAAACATTTAAACAAATGTGTTTTTCAGAAGTATCGCATATTTATACTTCCTTCTAGTGTTTCACATTGATATAAAATTGATACAATATTTAAAATGGAAAAGGAAGTTGTAATTGTTAGCAATTATAATTAATCGCAATTTTAACTACTTTCTTTCGTTGTATTAATATAAATTAGATGAATTCGATGTACTAACGAACTGAACGAGTAAAATATAATTTTTTCGAAAAAATGTAAAAAAATAAAAAAGAAATAAATGTTTGTTTTCTGCAATAGTAAATGTCTAAATAGTTAATAAAAATCACATCACATACAAATCTGGTACAAATGTGGACGAGAGTCTCGTTGATTGTAACGTAAGTGCTCATGAAAAATGGCCATGAACTTGACCACCACGAGGTATCGATTATTCTCGATCAATATCACTGCGCGCGCACATGGATCATGTGCAGTGTGCAGTTGACAAATTTTGAGCGGTCGGTGTAATTATCGAAATTGCAGTTTATGTGTCACTTTTACTTTTCATCACAGTTTAATTGAAGAACTTTCAATCAGATTTTCACTGTAAGACGAGACAAAACGAAAATAAATGATACATATAGTAATATAGATCTATTTCACGATTGCTGGTAAGAAATATCCATGTACTTAATTTGTAATGACGAAAGAAATTACTTAATAAAGTTAAGTATCTTTTACAAAAATTTGATTACATATAATATTATAAAAATATACGCAAATTTTCAATAAATCATGAAAAAAATTTTTTTGTGAATTTTCAAAATTATGAAAAAAATATAACGAATCGGAATCCCATTATGAAACTTTCACAGAAATTGTTGAAAAAGCAGATCTTTAACATGTAAATTTTTCAAAGAAATCAAAACGGATAAACATTTTTGAAAAAAAATAATTTAACCTGAAAATTGAAAAATCATACCGAAAAAAACGAGTAAAATTTTTTTATATTTTTCTTCAGAAAGTGCGCGAAAAATCCATCAGAATGAAAAAAAAAAGCACTCGAATTCGTCTATTTTTGGCCAAGTTACATCTATTAGAAGAAAAAACCGAGAGAATCGATATCTCGAAAACGGTTCGATAAAAAAATTTTAAAAGAAAGCGTAAAAATTTCATTTAATGGGTAGAATGATATAAAAAAATTTTAGACAAATCAAAAAATCAAAGTTCCAAAACTGTCTGATTTGGCGTGGAATATACATACATATATGTACATATATATGTATGTATGTAGATGTCGTTTAATGCGACGTCATATAGCAACAATGTTGATAAGTGGAGAACTATTAAATTTTCCCGAATACGAATAATTTTCTAATTAGCGGCAATTAATAATGGTAATAATAAATTACAACTCGCAAACCGGGAAGTTCATTGTGTGGCCCGTAAAGGGTCACACACGGAATATACATGCATAGTTATAGGCATCACTACTCGCGAGCGAGCGTAGCGAGCGAGCAACAATACTCCAGTCGCGAGCGAGCAACAATAACGAGCTAGTTTCTTTCTTTTTTTTTTTACAGGGGGGTTGGACAGTGTCGGACTCGTACTTCCCTAAAGGGGGGATAGACCTACCCACTAAAACCCCCACAGTGACCATGCTGACGCACAAGGAGGGAACATTGGGAACTCGGTGGAACACTTCTGATGCCCCCCCCCTGTGTCGCTTCCACACTCATCCCAGGAAGAGGAATCACATCTCCTCCCCCCGTACAACCTCCCTGACGGCGCGGGGGGGGGGGATTGCACCACCTGGCTCAACGTCATGTAAATTCGGGGTATAAATACGGATCCATCTGTGACCAGTGCACGACTCGAAGCTCAAAGGTAAGAACATTCTGACTCCAACTCATACACCTGCCTACTAAATCCTTAGTGTAGGTAGCTGTAACCAGCTCCTTGATACTCCTGAAACACTCCCTAATATTACAACAGCACCATATTTCCCTGCCGTGAAGAAGGTGTTCCTCACGAAGAAAGTGTGCGTTGCAAAAGTATAATACTCTACAGTGATCGAGTCAGTGATCGAGCCAGGGATCGAGTCAGTGATTGAATCAGTATTAACCGCGTTACCGACCGAGTGCGAGTTGCCAACGCATAGCCGAGTTACACGATACAAACTATAAGTTGAACAGAACTCTGCGTTATTGAGAGAAAAATACTATACTGCGCTAATCAGATATAGAGGACAGTACCCTCGTTGTAAGATTAGTATTTAAGAGTTGTTAAGTAAATTGTTATATTGTTTAAAAGAAAATTCTCAGTCTGTGTGTTTCAATCCTTACTGTACGCCACACACATCCCTCTTACTCTTACAGATTGTTGATAAGCCACTCTATCAACGATCAGGTAACGTAATCGTGACATTAATAAAAATAAACGCACGGGTCGTTACACTACGTTAGCTTGAAATTGAGTCAAAGGTCGAAAACTACATGAAAATGCCGCCAAGGTAACCTCATCTGCATTACTAATGTTGTCGTCAAAACAAACCTGCGGAGGAGAAAAAGCAACGTACTTTTTCCCGACCCATTTTGTTCTTCCGGTTTGCGCAAATCTCGAACCGTTGAAAATTTGACGATGACGAGGCAAGAAAATATTCGGTTTTATTACAGAGCCGTAACGCGTTTTGAAAGGCGGAGACATCGTTCTAATTACGCGATGCCGAACTGTCGATATCTCGTGATATATTGCTTGTAAGGTACGCTCGGAGAAAATCTAGGTCCATTTCGTGGCGAGCGGTAGAAACAGATGACAGGATATTGCCTTTGCACCAGTAATCCATTGTCGTTACTTCGTTACAACTTATGTTATTGCCTGGAAAAAATAGGGATCTACTTTCTGCGCTTATAGTTTATTGAATACCAGTGGCAGGTACTTTTCATCAAACGTGGAAAAATAAAATTGTTAACTATCAAAAAAATGACTTCTGCCTTCTAACTTGTACTGACTTGGTTGTAAAATGGGACACTAATTCATGAAACATGTTATCCATAATTGGATATTTCTTTGTCCGCAACCTCAATTGTTTTTCTGTGCTAATAATACCTTTCTAAAAATTTAGCATTAGTATTTAGAATATCAGTGCATTTACACATACAATAAAGTTTCTCTAGAACATAGTTATTTTAATCTCAACAATTATTATCAACAATTAATTTTTACACTTCATTTATTTTATAGCTACATTTTTTTCGCATAGTCTACATTGTAAACTTATAATAATGTTATAATTGCCAAAAAGTTATTCTGTGTATTTTAAAAGAATAAATTTCAAATTTTATCTATAACAACAAAATTGTATTAAACCGTAATTATCCATTTTTGTCTATCACTTTCTGCTATTGTGTGAGACATTTCATTATTGAATTTTTATACTTTATTATTTTTTCATTATCAAACTATATAGTCATCTTCGACACGACAAAAGTTTAACAATACAAAGATGAAACCTAAAATGACAGAGTTTTATGTATTAAAATGATATTCCACGTGTTAAAAACCAAGGAATTAATTTCAATCTCCTTCCAACCAAGATTTAAATTTTTTACCGAATTTTTAACTCTCTCTCACGGCTGTCTTGTTTCACTATTTTCAAAACCACTGTATATAAGATTCACAATATTTATTGCATACAATACTTTTTATCTATCCAATATTGTCAATAAATATTGAACGTTTAAACTTGTTAATTTCCGTTTTCTTGTTTTACTAGGCACTTGGAAATAACCATAAAAGATCACTAAAATATGAAAGGCTTTTTACGTTTGGGACTATCTAAATTTTTTTTTGCAGGAGATTTTATAATTCATACATTTTCGTGGAGTTTCTACTTTTTTAATTTACGATGTGATTTCAAATTTTTAACAACTGATATATACATATGTATAATGCATAGTTTTTAGATGTATTTCTTACTTTATACATTTTTTTAAACTTTACACATCATAATTATATACAATTGCATTACATTTGAAGATTAAACATCAGTGACTATCCAAGAATATTTTAAGTCATTCTTTTCACGTATTTTCTACATTGTAATATCTGCTCCAATATTTGGAGTAGAATTCGTACCTTTAGTTCGACTCATTATAGGGCAAGTTATAAGGGCCGTAGGTCAATAATATAACTGACATAAGTAACTTAGCAGTAATAACCAATTAATATTTTCATTGATACTACATTCTCGTAAGTATTATAAAAGAAATGAAATTAGCTGGGGTTATTGTTGCTCGCTCGCTACGCTGGCTCGCGAGTAGGGTTGTTCTTGCTCGCTCACTTCGCTCGCTCACCGAAAACTTCCCGATCATACTTACAGTTTCCATATATCGTAGTGCCTATGATTAGTGATGCCTATAGCTATTCATGTTTATTTTGTGTGTGATCGTTTACGGGCCATACAAGGAACTTCCCGATTTACGAGTTGTAATTTATTATTACCATTATTAATTGTCGCTAATTAGAAAATTATTCGTATTCGGGGAAATTTAATAGTTTTCTACTTATCAACATTGTTGCTATATGACGTCACATTAAACGAACATCTATATATATATATATGTATATATGTTATTTCCGTTTAGTTATTCGCTCATAAATTTATATTCCTCCATTTAGATTGCGTTATTGAGTTAGGTTTTCTTTAAGAAACTAAAAAACTACTGGACCGAATTAGAACAAAATCTAATCAGCTGTAAGTTACAGTAATACACATCGATTGCATCATCGATCATTTTGATCTCGTTATTAGTTTTTTAGAAAACGTTAACGAAAAATTTGATCACATATGTACGTACGTACGTACGTACGTACATACGCACGCGCGCACGCACACACACACACGAACAATGTGTTCAAAATAGCCTAAAATTACTTCAATGACTTTGAAATATGGAGATCTGCTAAAAAATCGATTTTCGATTTTCGGGGTCATTACAATAACTTCCCTATAAATCGGGAAGTTAATAAAGTCGTAGTTCACATGTTTACAATAATTATTATTATACATTACAATTTGCTTTCCAACGTAAATGACATAAAAGTAATTAATACCTTAAGGCTTCAGTATTTGAATACTCTAACCCAATAGAATTTTTATTAGCTATACTATCCTAAATAGTTTGAAGAACATTTAGAAGATCTTAGAGGTTAATAACAATTTTTTTAAAGTGTACAATATAAAATCATATCCATCTGTATTTTGAGATTTTTATTTTAAATCTTTACATACATAAAAATTCACACTTAAATGATTTAATATTTTCTTTGTAAGGCTGTGCGAAAATATGAGTAATGAATATGTACACCGCAAAAATTGATTTTGTAATAATCTTTATACCTTATCTTAATAAATATTTTTCATACAATTTTATCGATATTCCACAAATGCGTTAACGATAGTAATGGAATCATAATTCAATGTCAAATTCATCTTTGCGTACATGTGTTTGTATGAAATTTTGTACGTCATTTTCGAGTGCCTGTACATTTCAACAGAAGTATCACACTAATAATTTGTTAAAATAATCGTTTATTTACGTCAAACTTAATTACATGTACTTATCTCCAATAATTTCATCTACTTGAAGTATTTTCATTATTTTTATAAACATGAAAACAATTTTTTCATCAATTTTGTACGATATTAGAAAGATCAGTTACAATTCTTTAATTTTGCCTTTAAATATTTCAAAGTCACCTCTGTTTCTTTAGTGCCATGGTACAATTTGTTTACTCGTAGTCGCCGAAATTTAGATGATTCTAATGATTTATTCGATGTTTTCTGACTAAAGGAATAACATATTGATCTTTACATCCATATAAAAAATCAAATGTTTTAAATGAATAAATTAAGTTTTACAGCATGTATGTATACGAATTGAGCGTTAAAAAAATCTTAGATTCAGAAGAAAATTCTGTTCAATTTTAAATAAAAACAAAGTTGAACACAAAATGCGTTTATAGTAAATTACGATTAATGAATTGACCACTACAATACAATGAATATATTCTGTATTTTATTATTTGTTACAATTATTTAGTGTAATAAACGTATTTTCTGTGCAAACCCTGTTTTTATTCCAAATCGAAGAGAAGTATATTTTCCACTCTCAGGTCGTGGAGTGATTTTTACCTATTCAGCAAGACCAATATCCGATAAAAAAATAAAATGTCAAGTATTTTTAGCCATTCCAAAACTCTACGAAATTTCATTAAAATCGATGATTGACATTTCAAGATGAATCATTGATAAAATGAAGAACTCCTATGACGAAATCCAATTCGTCTAAGTGATTTGACTGCTCCTCCTGGACTTTGCAAAAATAGTAACGAATCTAAATTGTCCAGCCCGGAGTAGTCAATTTGTTTCTTCTAATCGAGTTTAAATATTTCTCTGTTTCAACGGTATCACTGGAGAATTCGGCTAAAAAAAAAAAAAAAAAAAAAAAAAAAACGAAGAAAGGGGTTGGGATGAACAGAGGAAGATGCCACCATCGATTGTGAAAGTTGATTTAAAACGTCCTCTGCTTCGAACGTAACGTGGATGGAAAAAGGGGAGAAAAAAACACGAGGAAGCGAAACGGAAAGATTACTCTATTCGATTCAACGAACGTCTGAATACAAATAGAAGGCGCGGAGCGGAAAGGGAATACGAGGGAAAGGAGTCCTCCATGACACGGAAACGAATTCGTTTCTCGCCCACGGCTCGTCAAACACCGAATTTTTCATGCAAGTTAATATCTCTTCGCGTGGTGAGCGATGGAGGGGGCAGGGGATGCCATTTTTGCATATCCATGAGCTAGCCACGTCGAACAGCATCGATATCCCATAATCATTGGTGTCCCGTCAGTTGGCCAGCCTGGGGCCGTACAGTCGGCATGAATAAAACAAACATAAGTTTCGCAGTGAATTCAATATCGCGCGATGGAACGCGAGCAATCAGTTGCAGCCGTGTGCATTCGGATGCATTGAGGGTTCGGCCACGATCGTCCCACAGTGGTCGAGCTTCCGGTTCCGCAGGTGAAACTTCGCCTCTGTGTAGCCTATTTTAAAAGACACAGAAAATCATAAAATTGTTTTAAGGAAACGGGTTGCACATTGCACATCTTAGTTATGACCAGAGATATAGATGTACTTTAGTTCGGTATTGTTCACTGGAACATAAGTGTTCGTTGGTATTCGAATAGAAATATTTACGGTGGGTTCGAACCCATTGCTGCTCTTAGCTGAAACAAAACATAAGCTTTTGCGTTTTTCATGATTGCTATTGCTGTAGTAGGTATTGTAGATACAATTGCGAAGATGCAATAAATGTTGTTTACTTAATGTGAATGATATCAACGGGCTAACATCTGACAAGAATATTTTTTAAAGCTCTTTTTTCCAGAGTTTCTAGGGTCATCAATGTTTTGCTTCTATATACAACTATATGAATGATTGAAAACTGATTAAAGAATACGTTCAGGCATATACTTCAATCTTCTAAAATCGAAATTCTGTTTAAAATTAATGCCTAATGATTGGTTACATATTCCTGAGTTATCTGAGATAAACATACACTAAATTTTCAAATGTTCGTGTTCGGTCAGAATCAAGTAACATTCAATTCAACAACAAAATAGATGATACATTCGAACCGATTACTACTTCCACTAACCAAAGCCCAACTTCGAACATCCTAGTTATCAGCTAAGAAAACGTGTAAAGGAAGTAGTTCGTTTCACCAGAACGAGCGATGTAGGGAGTTTCCCAAGTTGATCCTAAGGTAATCGGCATCCAAAACAGATTCGGCTGACCTAAACCAGTAAGATTTGCAAAAAAAAAAAAAAAAAATGGCGTGCAAGATGACATGAAAATTTGAAAAGGTGGTATCCCTTTCACATGCCCACAGGAATCGCAAGAACGACGAGGCGTTTCAGGCAATGCCGCTTTGAAAATCGATAAGCGGCTCCGCCGTGGTCGACGAGTCGGGGGCTTTTCGCTGTATCCGCGCGGAGATATCCTGGCCTGGTCACGTGAACGCTACCAACAACGTCGAAGACGTGATTCCCCCTGTCGCCATCCCGTGGATCGACCTTTTCGTAAAAAGATCACGGGCAAACATCGTCGTCGGATAACCTTACGGTGTCCCTGATCGAACGAGAGTTCCGCCTCCGTTGTCGATTGGTGTCGCGTCGTCCCGTAAGACCGATCGAAAGGTCTGATCAGGAGGACGTAATTGCACCATCAACTCGGATGATGTGCGAATGATGGATCGAATTAATCGGGGGTACTGGGTGAAATGCGGCGAAAAGGACAGCGACAATCGTTCGATGCGATAACATAAAATGATTATAATGATCGTTAAAGTAAAGGGTACGTATGTGCTGGACTTTGTAAGTGACATTGTAAAGAATCGAGGTCGACACTTTGGTCTACTAATAGTGCAGGAATATCCTCTACATTGAAAGAATTCATTGTATTAAGTATCAAGATTTGTAGAAATCAATTAAATTTCATATTAGATTGTCGAAACTGTATACTGTACTTAGAATATTTGCTTTTAAAAGTTTCCGAATATACAATTTGATATTGAATGACCCAGTTAACGACTTAATAATGTTCTTTATTGAAAATAAAGTGTCACAAAGGATATATAAGTACAGAAAAAGTAGAAATAAATATCTTCATCATTATATTTAACGGAGAATGAAATTGGATTCTTTTTAAACCCATACCTAAAGAATTTAAATTTTCGCATATCGTAAGAATTTTTTTAGTTCTGTAGAGGTAAAGGGAAAAGCTGAAAATGAAGGGAAAAGCTGAAAATATTTGAAACTGGCGAGTATCAGTAACAGTGTGTCGGCTACAAATAGATACTGAATTTGATACAAAAATAGCTTTATACGCGAGATTCCAAATTGCCCGACGGATTCCATGGAACTTCAATAGCTTTCAAGTGGCACAATGGCCGCAGGTAGAGTGTCCCAGATTACAAGCAGCCGGGATCAGGCCAATTAGCCATCAGCAGCCTAATCCTCTAGGAGCTATTGATATTCATGGACTCCTCCATTCCAGACCGGATTCCGGATTGTGAAAAATGCTCTTCCAGGTCGCGACCTGCCTAAGATGGCCTAGACAGGCGTTTAATACCGACAAATGGAACGTGGCCAACTCGGGACGCGTGGTAGCGAATTCAGCTGTCTCGGTGACTCTATAACATCCACTCGGGCCCATTGATTATCCTGGTGGATGTTTCAGGGAGAGGGTTAAACATCTTGAAAAGGTTGATTCATTAGAAATTGCGTTGGTGGAAGGGAAGTATCCGGTGACCGGGTATAGAAACGCGTATCCTCTTGGACGAAGGGAACTCTCGGACCTTCCATCCTCGCCTCGTCCTACAAGTGCGCAGACGTCCTCTCCGCGACGAGGAATAGAGCGGCGTAGGCGCGAAACGCTCTCCCGTTCTCCCTCCGCTGCCGGAAGCATCGATGTGGCTGAACGACGAGGAGGAACGGTCGGAGAAGGAGGAAATGAGCGGTGGAGCAAAGGGTCGAACGAGTGTTGGCAGAGCGAGAGGAAGCGTAGTTGAACGCAGGCGCGTGCGCGCCGCCGGTATCCAGGAAGGCCGCCGGAGATCTAGATGGAGTACGGATCGGAGAGGGCGAGAGGGAGAAGGAAGAACGTATACGACCCGGCTCTCATAGGGCCAGTCGTTCCTTCGCGAGGCGGCGTGCCGCGCTTTTAACGAAATTATTATTCTGTGGGAGAAAAGAACTATCCCGTGACGTGCGTAACACTCACCACAGGATCGAATTCCTCACAGAATCCCGACTCTGCTGGATCTCGGGCTGGTTGCGTGTCGTGACCGCTGTTCCCTCGTACGAACGGTGCAAGCGGCGGCGGCGGAGGAGGAGGAGGCGGCAGCAGAGGTGGTGGAGGAGGAGGCGGTGGAAGAACGCGACGTCGTCCTTTTCGTCGTCCACGGTCAGTATCGGCCGAAAGAAAACGCTCGCGCTCGCTGTAACGTGGCTCGCCTCGCCTCCGAGGTTCGCGACGCGTAACAGACGGTCAACGAAAGAGGATCCGAAGGACCCTCCAACTCTGTGATCGCCGTTTATTGATTTCCGCGGGAGCCATACCCGTTTACTCGTCACGCGAAAATTTTGGCCGCACCATCGCGCGTTTCGCCGATCGATTCGCACGCTCGTCCTCCCACCAGTCGCGCGCGGCCGACCCTACGCTCGCCTCTGTCTCTCCTCGCGCCGTTAAGGTTTTTTTTCGTGATTTATCCAGCCCTCGAATCGGCGACGGTGGGAAGGAAGCAAGAAGGACCCCGTCTTTCAGGAGGGATAGTACTTCCCTCTCAGGAGAGCCTCCCTGAGCCTCGACTGATTTCCTGATCTTCTGGTTAGCAGGAGAACTATCTTTTTTTGTGCGAAACGTGTGCGCGAGTGTGTACACAGGATGCGTACGATGCACCCCGGCAGGAGTGTTCACCCCTGATGGTCGTTGTCGCTGCTCTTGTCTTATTTCTGTAAAAGGATAACGGTTGAGGTGTTGTTGAACTGTTTGAAAGCTAGTTGGACGCCTTCCATGGGACGAGTCGACGCGAGAGGGGAATCAACGAAAACTGTGAGTCGAGTCATTGCACTTTGCTAGGAATAAAAAGGGTTCCCTTTGGGTTCCCCAAAAATTTGGTTCCCTTCGTCGCTGTAGACGAGGGTAGTTTCCACTCATGCTAGAAAGCGAAGGAAGCGGAGCGTTGCGTTTATTATCGTATACTTTTCCAGCATTTCTAGACGCTTTAAAGTTGGACGAGGATATTTGTGTAACTTTAAACTCCAGGATACGGATAGTGGAGTAATCACTTTTAATTTGATTGATTTCACTTAATTACGTGCAAAGACTGCTTACAGCACGATTAATTAATCTTGATGAGTTTCGTGTGTTCTAATTGAATGAAATATAAAGTCACAGGAATAGTAGGAATGAAGGCACTTATGCACTCATTATAATCGGTTTCTATAATTGTAATGTATAATACCGTTTCGTATAATTTTGTAACGCTAGAGCGTTGAAGATCTAATCACGTCAAGGTAGACAAATAACCGGATTCTGTATAACTTTGTGATAATTAGCGGAAGAAGCATTTGGTGGCTTATATTCTCAAAGATGTCGTTGCATACACCATTGGAATGTGCTTCAAGTATCACACTACATTTCTTTCGTTCCAATCACTCGAAACTGATTACGACACATTGGGTATCCTATCGATATCCTCGTTGAGGGAATTAAGTGGACGCCAGGAGGCGCGTCGATGAACGAAACAATCGTAATCGATAGGTGGAAGCGTGACAGGTCAGCGGAATTCAATGAAGAAATGAAAGAAAAATGAGGGTCGGGTGATAAGAGCAGAGTCATCGCACTGGCGGAGGGCTCTTATCACGATCTCGCCTAGCGTAGCTTAGAGTACATCCCCGATACACGAGATCGGGATCGATCAATCGGCACTCGAAGGCAGTCCACTTTTGGGCTTTTCTGACCTAAGAATATACCGTTGGAGTACCGTGGAACGGGGTGGAGTGGACTTCAGAACGAACCATGGTGGGGGATCGAGTAGAGGAACCCCGCCCCCTTTCGAGCTTCCTACCCGACAACGATGACTGCAGATTTGTCTTTTCTTTCTTGTCTGAACTGATCCTCGTATCAGCGACGGCACGCGTCGCGTTCGACGAGCCTGAGTAAGTTCGGTAGCTCCCTTAGAGCCGAGATTCGCCCCTCCGATCTCGAATCGGTCGCGTGACGCTGGCTAATTAAGTTATACTCTCCGTCTACACGTTCTAGCAGGTACTTTGACATTCCTCTGTGGTCGTGGATCGATCCTGGTATCGTTATCTTTATTCTTTCCGAGAGGTCTCGTTTGAGTAGCTCGCGAGCCCTATCCGTGATCCTTGCTATCCAGAATCGCACTTTCGAAACTTCAGAGACAAACTTAGAGGACACGGATCGTTGCCATATGAGAGGAACGCGGTAGACACGTGTCCAATCGTGTTTCAACCAAGCTGTATTATTTTTCCTTTGTCCTTCCCGCAGAATCAAGCCGAATGATGTTCAATTGACGAAGATCGCGCAACGCTAGGAATGGCCCCATTCAGTTCCGTCTTCCTGGGCGTCTGGGGAGTATTCGTGATCGTTCTGATACAAGGTACTGTCATCAGCCCTTGCGCTCCTTATCAGTGGTTCTTAACCTGCTCGGCTTCTCTTCTGTTTCTGAACGTGTCATTGGGCGGGCAGTCACGCCAGCTGCTCAGTCGCAACTGTTGCTGTTATTCTGGGCACAAGGAAAGTGTATAATAGAGACAAGTGGCTCGTTATTCAGTGAAGTATGACCAAATATCTTTGTCACTTGACCCGCGACTAGTTCTAGGTTAAGGACTGCTGGTACGCGACATAAATGACATCGCGTGGATTCTTGATAACGAACTATTTGCAGAATCTAGGCCTGTCAGCTGGGAAAATTGGTGGACCTATGATGGTATTTCCGGTAAGGAATTCACTACTTACAGTTGATTCCGTTCGCTCCTTAACTACCCCATAACTAGTGAAGTTAAGTTGCGTTTGAACGTCGGAATATACGGAGTCTCTGCTTGGCTCCATGAGTACTTTGGCAGTTTTAAATTATAAATGAAATTGAATTGAATTTCTTATAGTACATTTTATGAAAATTGTGTCAATTTCAGCTATATAGATAAAAATTAGGTCTAATTGCTCTAAACTACAATGGATTGTGGTTAATTGGAACACATTGAGAGCGGAAAAATTTGTATCCGTAAAGCGAATCGTATTGTATTCTAGTTTTTATTTTCGTTCTTCAGTATTTGTCCCAAATAAACGGCAGTCCCGTTTAACCAGTGGTCCAATCAACCGAAATCTACTGTTTCTTTTTTTATTTTGTAACATTTCATAGAGTAGTTCCTTGATACACATCAACTCTTCGATTCAGTTTATAATTTTCATCTTAAATTTCGTGACACTTTGAGCATTTTAGGCAATAATTTTTTTAACCACCTCAAGAATATCGTGTTAATCGACGATCTAAAGACCTTTGACGACTTCCACTCTCTAACATTTTGGATTTGAAGGTCCCGGCTTCTGGGGTCTCATCAATCCCGATTGGTCGCTTTGTCATAAGGGCAGACGACAATCACCTGTGAACCTAGAGCCATCTAGGCTTCTATTCGACCCGAATCTGCAACCCCTTCATTTGGACAAGCACAAAGTTGATGGTGTTCTCGCCAACACTGGCCACAGTGTAGTGTTCGTGGTAGACAATGACACACATCATCCAGTGAACATTTCTGGTGGACCCCTGAGCTATCGCTATCAGTTTCACGAAATTCATCTCCACTTCGGAATGGATGATAAAACGGGTAGCGAGCACACTGTCGACGGACACGCGTTCCCCGCGGAGGTATGTAATGATAATTTTATCCTAGTAAATAATTGAGATTCAAATGTATGAATTAGGTACAGGTGATAGTATGCGTAGAATAACTTGTGCTTTTTATATTTTATAAGCTTTCTGAACTGTATAGGTGAATATTTACTATGAATATTTGAATAGATTTGAAGCACACGCTTGATCGGAGCCCGTTATTCTTCGTTATTTAAACGTTTCTGAACTAAGAAAATTACTGTCATTTTACTAAATGGGGTACTTGAGATATCCAATCTCATTGTTTTAGGTATTGAATATTGGCCATTGGCAATACTCGATTCACTACTTGTATTGAGCTAAAAAGCAAGGATTTATCAATAATCGGAAAAGCTAAATTGCCTAGAACTAATCATAAATAATGCATGTACTATTGGATATATTCAAAGCTTATAATCGATGAGTCAAATTGTATTGTCCTTATAATCTTCAAATATAGGATTAATCAATTAATCACACATTTCACATTTGTATCTCATTTAGAAATATAATAGTAATCGCATCTATCAGGGCCTTGAATGTCACAATTTTAAGTCTGAATATTAAAAATTCGTTAATGATCTAACTATATCGTCCGTTCATAGAATGGCAGACAAAAAGTGTAACATAGTATAATAATGACAGAGAATGCAACAATCTTATCACTATAACGTCATTTTAATATACAAATTGTTTCAAAAGTCTCACAACGGTAAAATATTTCAAAAGCAAAACATTTTTGTAAAAAATGTTTCAGAGAAAAGTTCTACCATTTTTAAATGTCTATCAAGCAAGTGCCAATATCATATCAAGATCAATGCAATTTTTATAAATAGAACACCATATTTTGTATCACATGACGTTAATGTCGATATCGAGGTGTTGGCACTGGTTAATGACCTTGTTACAATGATAATTTTCCGAGTTATGAGCTTTCGTATATCGGGGTTTTTTTTGTCATTTGTTTGGTTCATGCGCAAACCACTACACATAAAATCACAATCATTAATTTGAATTTCTGCTCTGGAACAGACACGACCCGGTTATCTATAAATCGAGCCTAACCCAGGGCAGCGGCTCCCAATTTATTTTTATCATGGAAACCTTTTTATCTTAATGAAAAATGTTGGGACCCTAACAGTTTTGAATTATTATAAATAAAACAGTAAATAGAAACACGAAAAACGCGTTATTGAAAAGGCAAGCAAAACAAGTTAATAATAGAAAGTAAACATTAATACTTAATTCACATTAGTAATTAAGTATTAAAGTATTAAGTATTGTCCAAAATTTGGCTTAATTCTGGACAGTTAAATTCTAATATCAGTTGTGGAATCGAACTTACTTCTGTATTTTGTTTTTGATGCAGTGTAGAGTGAAAGTGAAAATCCACTTTCGCACATGAAATGAATGTGGATATTCCTCTTTTAAATAACACCAAGATTCGTTTAATTAATCTTGAGTAAATTTCATTTGTATTTGACTATTTGATGACGTCTATTTTCCTATATCCTCTTTTCTGAATGAAAAGCAGTTTCCAGCACCTCATGTTCCGAGTCTGCATTAGTACACTACTAGACTTGATGCATTTCATTGTGGAACTTCAAATTTTATTGACGGAACCCTAGGGTTCCGCAGAACACATGTTGATGACGCCTGACCGAGGGTGAACCACGTCCAGATTGCATGGACGGACTTTGCACTCCTTTATGTGTATGTGTACATGCGCGCGTGACTGTATGAGTTGGTTATGCTAGTGTACAAGCTGTGTAAAATATTCAATTTATAAAATGTTTGAATTGACGTATTTCAACTTTCTCGCACTAGATATTTAAGAGCTCGTAATTCAAACAATTCACATCGTAAAAAGATCACCAACCAGTGTTTTGAAAACGCCTCGAAATAAACTTTAACGTCACATGATGCGAAATATGATGTTCCATTTAGAAGGTTGTGTTGATCTTGATATGACTTAGGCTCCTACATAAAGGTCAACTAAGTACACCCGCTGAATAGAGCTTTAAAAATAGTATAAATTTTGTCTAAAACATTTTTTACAAAAATGCTTTGCTTTGAGATATTTGACCGTTGCGAGACTTTTAGTATACCCTGTATAGTTTTCTAAATGATATTGTCGCTATTGTGTCATGAATACCTTGTACCATGCACTACTGGTTAATCTATTTCTATGCACATTAGGTCTAACAGCACCACAGACCAACATTTTCTTATATTAACAACTATAACATCGTTTTCCCTTCGTCATTGTCTGTTCCTAGTCTTAATCCCATTTTTTTTCTCCGACAGTTGCAAATATTTGGCTTCAACTCACAGCTGTACAGCAATTTCTCGGACGCTCTGCACAGGGCGCAGGGCATCGTCGCGGTATCGTTGCTACTCCAGGTACATGCCTAATCTCTCTTTCGCTACCATAATCCGAAAACGATAGATCGCATCGCCGACGACAGGAAAGATCGCAACGAGCGATACGTCATAGATATCCTCTCTTTGTTTGGCTTTCAGGTGGGAGACCTCTCGAACCCGGAGCTGCGGATATTCACCGAACAGCTGGATAAGATCACATACGGAGGTGAGTGAGCGCCACAGTAATTTAATACGACGGGGGAGGACGCTAGACTAGATTCGAGTTTCCTTAGTCTCTCGAGTTCTGACGTTTTTAACAGTCCAGTCTTATACGAGTATTTCATGTCTTTAATGAAAAAGGAAGCTCTCAACTGGTGGAAGCGAGAGATCAGTCTCTCATGCAATTAATAAAATGAAGGGAAATATAATTTGTCCGAGTATACGTAGAGAGTATTCTGTATAATATTTTACAAGCCGTTCTCTTACAGAGACCATTAAGCATAGAAGCAATTCTTTCACGTTTTAAGGTCACCAACGTTTTTCATGTGCTGGTAGATATAAAACGTTACAAGCTGACGAAATTCATCTTTGATATCTTATGGCTCAGCCAGGTCTTTTAGGTGACATATGTGCTTATGTCCTAAGCCCTGGAGGCCAGTGGCGGCAATTTCCTTCACTTTTTCAAATGGAATTTCATGTCAAAATTCCCTTACCATGGTTATCCTTTTCCTTCTTTAAAAGATCTAAAATAATTCAAGTAAACTTTATTTAGTTTTTAATAAATTATCCATACTAGATTGTAAATAATCCAAGCTAGAAACTTTTTAATTTGAGGTCTTGCTAATTTATAGCGAAGTAAAAATTACTTAAATGTTCAAATTCTATATTCATAATTTTAATTATTATTCTATCAGTTGAGAGTTGGACCACTAGCTACACGAACTATATTTCTACTACTTTTCTTTTTATACGTATGAGTAGGTGATAATTCTTTCAGGTCCTTCAGACCTGACAGAATAGTTCACGGAATAATTGAAAATGATTTGGAAAAAAGAACGAAAATGAAAGTCTTAAAGTTAAAATTCTTCTCGTCACACTGGTAGTGTTTTAGTGACTTCTAATTATGACTAATTAGTTCAATTTCCTTCCTTCTCATTCTTGTAAAGACCATAAACGAGGTACAATCGAAAGAAGAAAAAGTCGCGCATGCGTCGACTAATGAGAGAGTAATTCTTCCGCGCAAACAAAATTCGATCGCAAGTCACATGGTCCAAAACAGGCAAGGAAATTCGAGTGAAAAAAGTCGTCGCTCTGAAAATGTTCTAATGAAAAGTCGAAGCACGCAAACTAGTGACTTCAGCGAAAGCTGAGATAAGAACCCCATTAAGAGGTTTACTAAGGGCCGCTTGAAAGCTTACGACCGGCAACCTACATAAAGAAGTTGAACCATCGTCAGCCAAGCGATTTATTTAACGAACCAGCTTCCCTTGCACGCGTGGCCCAATACCGAGGTAGGCATAAACCAGAAACGTCTCGCGGAAAGTTGTCGAAAACGAGCGTCGCGTCGCCTTGAAATTCGAATGCAAATCGCTGTCACCCGCAGAGCGGTGCGTCCCTGCTGCCGATACGCGATCGTGACGGGAACTCCTCGAAGTTTCTGGCTTGAAATTATCGCCGGTCCGGAGAGCACGCGAATTTTTTCTATGCCTGTTAATCTTGCGCAACTCTGGAATTCTGTCGCGACGAAAATTGTGTCAGGCGTCGACGGTAGCGCGTGCAAAGGAACGCAGACGCTAATTGGGGTAGGTATATGACTGACGATCAATCGCGAACGATTGTACGCAGGCCAGGCGATGGGGATCAAGCGTTTCACGGTGAGAGAACTCCTGCCAGACACGAAATATTACATGACGTACGACGGTTCCACCACGATGCCCGCCTGCCACGAGACCACCACGTGGATCATCCTGAACAAGCCGATATACATCACGAAGCAGCAGGTGAAAATCTCATCACGCTTCCTGATCTGGGACGCCAATTAACGGCGGCAATGTTCAGCTAGTAAATTTAGTTGAATTTCAATTGGTTTTCGATTTACGTAATTTCTTTGGGCCCTTACGTCTGGTATGATCTATCTTCCGCTCTGTGAGAAAGGAAGAGTTCCTTAAATTAACTTGATGTTTGTGTTGAGTTAGAGTTTCAGTTAGGTTTAGGAGTTCCGAAAATGCCATCCCTTTAATGTTCTGAGACGGTTGTTGAGATAGATGACCGCATTAATAGTGAATTCATGTATCACGTCTCTCAACTTATATTCTCGGATAATGAGATGTCGATAGTAGAGTGGAATTGCCATATTAAAAGGTTACTCAAATTATGACTCTTGCCCACCAGAAAGGCTATTGCTGTGATCACTGTGGAAATAGTTAAACTAGGTTGCGCTAGTATGTCGTCAGATCCTAAATAGTATCTGTATACTGACGCTAACTACGCTTTCTACGGGGATATGATCCGCAGACTCCCTTAATAGCTTTAGTTGTTACATCTAGACAGTCTAGTTGTAGCCTGTCGAAACACAGGACCAGTTAGGGTTGAATTAAATAGACTTGCACTATATGCACTAGATATCAGTGTACAATTTAGAATATTATCATTTCTTTCTAGTAATTAACAATTATATAACAAAATTTTTACATAAATTGTTACTGGTATCTGTTACATTAGTGAATCCATATCATATCCTCAAACTATTTTCTCGATAAGATGTGATTTCTCTATTTTCCTGTCACAATCATCCCATTTAGAACTTCACAAGTGCTCAGAAAACTCCAATAAATCTTGCATATGTTAATAAGCACTCGACAAGGTGAACATTAATCCAGTGACCCTAAAGTTATCACCGATACCTTGCTCTCGAAGTTACGTAGCTGAACTTTGCAAGTTGCCGACTACCGAAGGACTTTCACAATGTACAAGTCGTAACCTAGAAACGCCTAATTTCGAAAACACGAACGTCCAACTATCGTTCAGCTTGATATTTTTACACTCGCTTTACAGAAGAATCTGTTTCACGCTCGTTACCCCCTATAACACACCTCTATCAAGGTTGCCCCCTTTTCCGGAGCAATCGGAAAAACACCTCAGGGTCCTAGTGTTTCATTTCGTTTACTTCGGCATCAAAGGAGGCGGGGGGATCGTATCTGAGCGGGGTTACTTGAAAGATCGTGGTTGCTCACGCACGGAAGCAGTTTCTGATGTTCTTTTAACGATTTCACGTGGCACGCACGGCTGGCGAACAAAGGAAATTGGTTCACGGTAGGTTCTTTATCATCCAGAGATTACGTTCTGATGTCTTAATGCGTTTTTTTCTCTTCGTACAATTACATGAGACGATACGAACGTCGAGTGTACCATGTTTTTTTAATAATAAGATGAAGGTTAGCTTTAATGTTCTTCCGATAGTGAAATTGAAAAAATTACTATTTGTTTTTCACGTGAACCAAATTTTTTTATTTTTTATTCTTTATTCTATCGATTTGTTTAGGGAAAATATAGTATATTTTTGTGTTTATTTCAATTGTGTTTAAGGATTTATTAGTGAATATAGTGCAGCCTTATTGACGTTGCAGTCACGTTCCATTGTCACGTTTTTCAGCTTAGAACACGACTGATGTTTCTAGTTAGTACATACCTGTTCAAAGCAAAGGCAGTACAATTTTTTTAATGGATGTTTCTCATTTGTAGTGTGTTCATGAGCTTCCATTTATTCGTCACGAACTTTGCAGTCTCAGTTTATTCTTATTGAAATCGATAATTCTAGAGTTCCTGAATTCACTTAAACATCCAAAATAAAACACAATTTAACTAATTACGCACTTGTACAACATAGAATTTCGAATCAATCGTATGTTCTGCGCTTCATTTGCATTTTATGCGTCGCGAGCCAAAAATGGTGAACAATTTTACCGAGGAGCGTAGAAAATTCGAAACGACTTTTAAATCGCCCACCCAATTCAACGAATTCATTCTTTGCGCACCATTTCTATCGTCCATTATCCGCAATAATTGCGAACATTACGCGACGGTAATCTCAATTACAGCCTCAATATGATTTTTCGCGGGTATATAACGATCGGCCGAAGAGGGATGGCGTTTTCATTCGCGGCATAATGAAAATCCGCCAGAATATCAATCAACTAAATGGAACATCCGCATGCAGCGTGTATGCAAGTTGCACTTTTGAAAATCGAAACGGGGAAAAAAGGGAAGAAACAAAGCCGCGTGCATCGTTTCATATCTCGCCGTCGTCATCATACCGGCGAATCCCGTTCCGATATTTTGATATCGAGCGATCGGGAAATCGGCAACGCGTATTATCCTCTCGGAAATAATGCGATTTTATTTGAGCAACGTGTGCAAATCGTTAAAAGTATAATTTTTTTTTTTACGACAAAAAATGCTGAATGATATACGAGTGTCAGTAACGCATCGAGCGACTTCCGGCGGAAGCTTCGCGGCCACCCTTCCTCGCGATTCAACGTTCAAACGGCATCCATGCTGCTCCGTTTTCGACCAATACATTCATTTCGCAATGTTCGGCCGATGCGCTTTAATTCTCCTCTATTGAATTACAAGCGCCTGGGAACGTAAAATATAACATCGATAAAGAACAAAAAAAAAAAAGAACAAAGAAAAAATATAGAGCATAAAAAGAGACGATCAACATGGAATTTGTTACCGCGAGATATGTCGAAGGTATGGGGGAATAGATATAAAAAAAGGGTCGCCTTTGACCGACTGCGATTCGATAATCGAAAACAATCACAGAGAAACGGGCGATGAAATTGCAAAACAGGAGGGAATTTTACGGATTAACTCAAGAGAGCCAGACTCGTGTAACGAGTGGAAAATATAACGATGCAAAAGTCATACAGTTAATTTACAAACGGCCGGGTTCAAAGGCCGGCTCCGTTTGCCATAAATTCGATTTCCTTGCTATCTAGTTTCTCAGAAAAGTAAGTACTAACGTCTGCATATACAAAACATTAAAAAAAGACGCGTATAGCATAAAGTGTATTATACGTTTAAAGAAACGTGCAGAAGTGGAATATGTAAGTTTTCATGTCACGGTGAACATGTTGAACACTCATGAAAAATGTTTCGTGCTCCGTTAGGGAAGTAATTATTTAACGTGCGCCGCGGATACGCGTTTCTGAAATTAATCTCGACGATGTACATGCGATTTATTCACGGACCGAACGACATACAGGCTCTTTTCCAGGGAAATTGCTGTTAAGGGAAAAAAGTTACGTCGGCAAGGTGTCGTTGAGAACGCGATCTCTGTATAATTAATGACGAAACTGTGGGCTACGCTACAGGGTGATACGAATAAAGTGCTGTGAGTTACTTCGTCCGAAACATCTATCCTTTTTGCGTGACGCCATACAGGAAGACTTACGTTTTATTTAGATGTATCTTCGTTTAGTGAGCACCAGGAGCTAAAAGTTCTATCTTTAACATAACATGATAAATTATGTGAAAAATAATTTTTGTCCGGCGGCAAATTACTCTGAAGATTAAAATTAAAACTTCAAAATAACACTTTTCTCGTATATTATTTTGTAATAATACGAGATGCAGCAAAACAATAATATAAAAATTGTTATGTTTTGTATGCCTGTTGCACTATGACTGCAAGCATATGTAATTTATAAACTAAATGATTTATATATTTACCAAAATGTCGTCGAAACATAATTTAATTTAATATTTTAGTTACAAAAATTAATTTTCTATTTTTATACCGTTATAAGTTGTGCACATCCGCATACAGGGTGGGGCAATAACTATTAACACCTCAGATATCTCTGAAACTATAAGTTTCACAGAAATATTTGCTGAAATAAAATTGCACAGTACGAAGGGGGCCATCCGGTGGCGATAATAGTTTTTTTGCAGGTGGAGGTACTTCGGACATTTGAAGGTCACCTCCATTTTTTTAAATGGATCGGTATATTTTTGCATCCGTATCATGATAGAGAATCTTAAAACGAGTTCAACGACCTATTACATAAGGTCATTGAAGGTCATGGAAAGTAGTGAAAGGCGATAATACTTACGGTTTTGGTAGTAAATGAAACATACGTATTGTAAACAGTGGAGGAAGGCGTAATGCTTACCGCTTACTCCACTGAGAATAAACACTGCTTCAAGGACACTTTAATAAGTTTGCAGGATAAGATAAACATGATAACATTAGTATCGATAAATTGCATGAGAACGACTTCATCAATCGTGTTGAGTTTCGTCGATGGGCTAAACGTCAGATTCAAAACAATGAGTTTTTTTCTTAATACCGTCTTATTTACTGATGAAACAACATTCACAAATCACGGGAATGTTAATTTGCATAACATGTATTTATGGGCAGCAGAAAATCCACATTGGCTACGACAGGTTGAACATCAAAAACAGTGATCTGTGAATGTATGGTGTGGTATCATGGGTGATAAAATTATTGGTCCTTATTTTATCAATGGAAATTTGAATGGCAACATGTATGCTAATTTTATTAAGGACACATTGGGTCTTTTGCTAGAAGAGTTACCTTTACTCACACGACAAACCATGTGGTATCAACTTGATGGATGTCCAGCACATTATTCATTGATTGCGCGAAGGGAACTCGATGAAAAATTTCGAAATCGTTGGATTGGGCGCGGCGGTCCAATATCGTTGCTAGCTCGTTCAGCAGACTTAACACCTCTAGATTTCTTTCTGTAGGGAACCCTGAAAGAGAAAGTGTACAAAGAAGTACCAACTACACCTTACGACATGCAACAGCGAATTATTGCAGCCTGTGCGTCAATAAGTTCTGACACTGTAAGACTTGGAAGTCAATCAATCGTAAAAAGAATCCAATGGTACATTGACAGTGATGGTCATCATTTCGAACACCTACTATGAACGTATGTTTCATTTACTACCAAAACCGTAAGTATTATCGCCTGTTTCTACTTTCTATGACCTTCAATGACCTTATGTAATACGTCGTTGAACTCATTTCAAGATCTTCTATCACGATACGGCTGCAAAAACATACCGATCCATTTAAAAAAATGGAGGTGACCTTCAAATGTCCGAAGTACCTCCACCTGCAAAAAAACTATTATCGCCACCGGATGGCCCTCTTCGTACTGTGCAATTTTATTTCAGCAAATATTTCTGTGAAACCGATAGTTTCAGAGATATCTGAGGTGCTAATAGTTATTGCCCCACCTTGTATACAACCTATATATTATATTCTAATATACAGGGTGTAAACTATATACGCTTAAATATTTTCAGGAGTGGTTGGGGAGCTCAAATAGAACACAATATCCCACTATACAATGATTGACCCTTTCAAGAAAAGTAAAAAATATAGTATAATCCGTTTCGTACATAATAAAATGTATATATATTTCAATGATCCAAATATTCTTGTTTCGAATACAATTAATATTTTACTATATTGGAAAAGGATTAAACTATATTTTTTTACTTTTCTTGAAATGTTCAATCATTGTATAGGGAGGTCAACAACTGTATGAGTTACCCTATCCTATGACATAGTGCTCGATCTGTCCACTTTGCAGTAATAATGCTTTAAAGCTAACGCTATGGTTTTGAAATGGATACTAACTCCGGTACATCGACGAGGCAAACACATGGAACCAAGCAGCCGTTTAGGCTTCCCTTCCTGTGTGTGCGTAGCCGATGCTCACTCCTACAAAGATCTTCAATTTTTAAAGCTTTAAAGCAGTAAAACTCCTCTTCGACTATTAGTTTAGCGTGTATATACAGGGTGTCCCAAACTAAGTGCGGGACCCGTAAAGGGTGGATTTCTGGAGTGATTCTAAACAACATTTTTCTTTGCAAAAATGTCCTCCGAAGCTTTGTTAACGAGTTATTAACGAAAAACCCCAACCAATCAGAGAGCGCGAATAGCGAGTGCTCGGCCGACCAGCGACGGTGCACAAGCTACGCGTAGCGTATACTACTCGTCGTGCTCGAGGCTTGTACAAGAAACTCAAGATCTTTACGTTATTGACCAATTTCTCCTAAACTATTGGATGAAAAATTATGAAAAAAATCAGGGACACGTTAGCTACCACGACACATACTATGGAATTTTTTTAGATTTTTTAATTTATTAGCAACGTTGCAAAAATAAAAAACGTGAGGAGACACAGTTATTGGCCGATTTCTGTTAAACTATTGGTTAAAAAATTATGAAAAAGATTAGGGACACGTCAGCTATCGCGACACATATTATGGAATTGTTTCAGATTTTTAAAATAATCAGTTAAGTTGTAAAACATAAGAAACGAGAGAAAATAAGGTTATTGGCCGATTTCTCTTAAACTATTGGTTAAAAAATTATGAAAAAAATGAGGGACACGTCAGCTATCGCGACACATATTATGGAATTTTTTCAGATTTCTGAATTAATTAGCCAAGTTGCAATACATAAAAAGCGAAAGAAAAAAATTATAAAAATGGTGCTTTTGTATTGTAGCAAAACTGGATCTATGATCATATTAATTCAGTACATAAATATCACTAATATCATTGTTCTCAAATTTTTTCACATTCTTCAACTTCATACGTCATAATAAAAAGTAAAAAGCAATGTTTCCGTACTTCTTACGGATTGTAAATTATTCTACTATGTCATAAAACATTGGAAACTGAACAAAAATACTTATTGCGTAAGGAATGTAAGAAAATTATACCTGTTACTTGCTGTAATCGGTAAAAAGTACGGTAACATCGGTTTTTATTTTTTTTAATTATGACGTACTAAAGTAAAATATGTTTAAATAAATTGAAGTTAATAGTATGACCCCCTCATTCGATTGTACCCCTTATGGAATAGTGAGTAAGTAGGCATGCAACTATTATCGATGAGATTCACCCATTCGGAGAGGATTCACCTGCTGCTTGAACACCGATCCTTCTGGGTCAGTGGCCGATCCCGGCCGTTAGGGGATGATGCAAACCGTAGGTCCTGCTGGTCGCAGGTATTCGCTGCCACACAAATTCACCTTGCGTTTGCAACAATCCGCGTTCACAAACACCGATCACTTCATTGAATGAGCATTTGAGCTCCTAATTACTTATAACCACGGAACACACCGAATTAAAATCCCCACGGTCTTGAATCATTTTGGAACGAGATCGTTCCTACGTTTAAAAAAAATTCAATGAGGTTCGCGGCGGTCGGTGCGGGTACTTCTCGCGATACATCCATTCCGCGAATTCTGCGTTGTCTCGGCACTCTGCAGCGAAGAAAAAGAAGAGGTTGAAGCCCTCAGCGGCGGAAATCATGATCGATACTAACGATTTTTTCCGAGATCTCTTTCCTTCTGCCCTCGCATCCCTCCAGTGTGACTTTTCGGGGTGTAGCTTCGTCAAAATACTCGAAGTTGATTTGTTAATTGGCAACAATGAGGGGGGGCCTTCCTCGGCCAGCCTTTTTTGGTGGAGGTGGAAGAGTTTCCTTCAGGTCGAAAAGGTAGCGGAAAAATTTAGTGTACAAGGAAACGGTGCATGAGGAGGCGGTTGTGAGTGTCTCGCAGATGCGGGCCGTTTATGATCATGAGTATTGTTCTGCAATTTGGAAGGAACCATCAGCACTCGAGGCGGAAGACCGCGAGAGCCCGTGGAGCTTACTGTTAAAGTCCTTTCGATGCATTCAGAGGGATGAAATATGGAATTCCCCGTTATTAAAAAGCGAATTGGGGAAAGTCTTTTGCCGTCAAACATTTGGTCAACGGATGTTTCGCAGAGACTAACTCCGTGCCGAGGGGAAAATACAGTTATTGTATTCTCATCCTGCGACCGAGTCTTGCTTTTTATCACCCTGAACATGTAGTGACCTTCTGATGTTCGTGTAAGCCATCATACAACTTTCTTCATTGTTACATTTATTTTCGTGCTGTTACTACACTGCGGAACAGTAACATTTTTCGAAAAATTTGGTCATTTTCAAGTGGCTCCGTGAAAAATAAGTATACGAAATATTGACAACAGCTATTTTGTAGCTTGAAGTTTCTAGTTCTTAAGTCATGTATCCAATTAATTCTTTATGCAGCATAGTGCCATTTTCCTCGAGATAAAGCGCAACAAACAAATGTTAAATAATTTTCGTCAACTTGGAAGTAATGCATGGGCTGAAAGAAATTTTTCTGCGTAAATCTATGTAAATGCTCTGAAAGAGCAAACTTTATTCTTTAATTTCATTAAGTGATCTGACACTTCTTCAGATCCTATCGCATATTTCACTGTTAACGGCACAAGGTAAAAAAGTTGATCTTGATTTTACGTTTACCTAAATGTACGCATTCACGTGAATGTAAAGGATCCGCGTAATTTTGAGTACACAGGCAAACAGCCCTATAGCTCAAAGAGGTTTACGAACAATGAGGAAGGAAGAAACGAAATTTCGGAGTAACAGTTCATGACTGCATTGTTCCGCGGACAGGCGGCAATGGTCAGCGTTGAGGGCGAGATGATTACTTCGCGGACCCTTACCGATGGCGAGGCGACTCGGTCCACCGTTGGTTTGCTGCAGTGGCCCATAAACGGTGAGCTGGGGGATACTCGCGGGGAATTGTCGCGTCTTGCTCCGAAATACCGCTTCCTCCCTTTATTTTTCGTCAATCTACTCGAACTGTAGACCAAGCTTACTTACGTGCATTGCGATTTACGATCCTTTGGCTACATTTTCGAAGTAGTGGAAGAGAACATTTGGCGACCAAATGCGGTGCACAATAAACGATTAACCGTTAGTTTCCCTCATGTCCATCAATAAATTGTTAAAGAAAACTAACGATGAACAATTTATTCTGCACCGCATTTGGTCGCCAAGTGTTTTCTTCGATTTTTTCGAAAATGTAGCCAAAGGATCGTAAATCATAATAGCGCCCAGGTGAGCGTTTCCAATAGCTCGAAGAGGTTCAGGAAAGATTGAGGGAAAAGAAACGGTGTTTCGGAAGAGCACGTGACGGTTCCCCGCAAGTGTCCCCCAGCTCACCGTTTATGGGCCCCTGCAGTAAAGCATCGGTGGACCCAGTCGCCCTGCTATCGGTAAGGGTCCGCGAGGTAATCACCTCGCCCTCAACGCCGACGGTTGCCACCTGTCCGCGAAACAATGCAGTTATGAATGGTGAGTTTAGGGGTCATTCGCGGGGATCTGTCACACGTTACTCCGAAATTTCGTTCCTTCCTTCTCCATTGTTCGTAAACCTCCTTGAGCTACAGGGGAAGCTGTTTCCCTGACTATTAAAGATTACGCGGATCCTTTACATTCACACGAATACGAGCATTTAGTTACACGTAAAATCAGGATCTCCTTTGTAAATCACTTGGACATTAAATTCGATACAATCGCAAAACTTTTATCTATGAATTTAGGATAAGTTATTTTTCCGTATCATTTCCCTATCCTTCCTATAAGAAAATTTGACCCATATTTTTTTCCTTCACAATTCTTCAGAAAATATATGCCTATTTTATTTCATAAAATTATGTTAAAAGGTAACAGGGTAAAAAGAAGTAATAACTTGGTGGGTTTATCTAGTAAAAGTATGAGTATAAAGTATAAAGTTGTGTGATGGCTTACACGAACATCAGAAGGTCACTATATGTTCAGTGTGATAAAAAGCAAGACTCGGCCGCAGGATGCAGACATCGAAGTAATTAAAGGGATGAGAATACAATTGCTGTATTTTCCCCTCGGCACGGAGTTAGTCTCTGCGAGACATCCGTTGACCAAATGTTTGACGGCGAAAGACTTTCCCCAATTCGCTTTTTAATAACGGGGAATTCCATATTTCATCCCTCCGAATGCATCGAAAGGACTTTAACGGTAAGCTCCACGCGCCCTCGCAGTCTTCAGCCTTGGGTGCCGATGGTTCCTTCCAAATTGCAGGACAATACTCATCATCATAAACGGCCGCATCTGCGAGACACTCACAACCGCCTCCTCATACACCGTTTCCTTGTACCCTAAATTTTTCCGCTACCTTTTCGACCTGAAGAAGACACTTCCACCTCCACCAAAAAAGGCTGGCCGAGGAAGGCCCTCCCTCATTGTTGCCAATTAACAAATCAACTTTGAGTATTTCGACGAAGCTACACCCCGAAAAGTCACGCTGGAGGGATGCGAGGGCAGAAGGAAAGAGACCTTGGAAAAAAATCGTTAGCATCGATCATGATTTCCGCCGCTGACGGCTCTTCAACCTCTTCTTTTTTTTCGCTGCAGAGTGCCGAGACAACGCGGAATCCGCGGAATGGATGTATCGCGAGAAGTACCCGCACCGACCGCCGCGAACCGCATTGAATTTTTTTAAACGTAGAAACGATCTCGTTCCAAAATGATTCAAGACCGTGGGGATTTTAATTCGGTGTGTTCCGCGGTTATAAGTGATTAGGAGCTCAAATGCTCCTTCAATGAAGTGATCGGTGTTGGTGAACGCGGATTGTTGCAAACCCATGGTGCATTTGTGTGGCACCGAATACCTGCGACCAGCAGGACCTACGGTTTGCATCATTCCCTAACGACCGGGATCGGCCATTGACCCAGAAGGATCGGTGTTCAACCACCAGGTGAATTCTTCTCCGAATGGGTGAGTCTCATCGATAATAATTGCATGCCTACTTACTCACTATTCCATTAGGGGGTCGATCGAATGAGGGGGTCATACTATTAACCTAAATTTATTTAAACATATTTCACTTTAGTACGTCATAATTAAAAAAAATAAAAACCGATGTTTCCGTACTTTTTACATTTGGCACGCATAAATGTCAGTATTTAGCAAAGTTCACAATTACACAATTGTACTTGGAAATCATAAAAATGGCATAGTGAAAGTTGAGGTTGGAAGTTGATAAGGGGTTTTCTAACTTTAGCTGTTTCTAATGAGAAGACATTGCGAAGTGTTTCCGAAATTATCGGAACAAATTTTTTTAATACATAGAGAAAGGTGTTTGATACAACCCCAAAAAATTACACGAAGCACGTCCCACATTTTCCAGAAGTAAATTGTTAGAAAGTGAACGTGTTTGCTGAACTCTCGGGCCAATAATAGTTAAACAGTAATTATTCATTTTATTTCTTCTGGTCATAAAAACACCTTTTTTGTGTGTTATTTTATTTATAGAGGACTATGTCATTTTTTGCTAATAGACTTGGAATGTTAGAAGACGTTATACTACATTTGTGGTAATTTATTTTTCGAAAACTGGGAGAAAGTGTTCCTTGCCGCTTTCTGTGTTTGTTTCATACATCATTCCTTATATTAAAAAAAAATATTTAGTTAAAAAATTCGGGAGATACTTGGCAACAGTGCTTTGTAAGTGTAAAAATTTCGAAGTTAAAACTACTACGTTCTGTGTTCCGATTAAACATTCAACAACCACTTTTCGTGAACGATGTATTCAAGATACATAAATTTACAACGGATTTCAATAAATTTATCGAAGACATCGCAGGGAGCGTGTGAATGGCTATACTTGTTAAAGACGAGGCATTGCAAATGACGTTTTTCGGAACAGCCTACTCCAACAACATCAAAGGGATGCAAAATAACTAACCAGCATGCGGTTCGTGGCCACGAAAGAATTAGAAAGGAGATGTATCGAATATTCTGTAGTACTGTGAACTCTATTACTAAAATTAATCCTTGTGGACCTTTTCATACCGAATTTTATTTCTATAAAAAAGAATCACACCAAAAATTTGTATTACGCATTTTTTACTGCCAAATCTAAGTCCATAGGGAAATACATATTATTGACGTGAAAAGGGGGATTTGTTGAAGGTTTTTCGTAGTTCTTCAGAACTTTCAAATTGTTTTATTGAGTTTCTAGACTATTAAATTTTTGTTAATGAAATAATTACAAAGGTCTCTCTAAATATTGATTTTTATGTCATTGCAGCTATTTGCCCTGCGACTATTAATGCGAGGGGATAAGGCTCATCCGAATGCTCCTCTTGGAAATAACTTTAGACCGCCACAGGCTCTTCATCATCGTCCCGTTCGAACGAACATCGATTTTAATGTTCAGGTACGAAAGAAAGAAATATAAAACGATAAACTATGATGTATTGTATGATCACCAATAATTATTCGAATAATTTTACCTTCAGGGACCGAACAGTGTAAAAAACTGTCCGACAATGAATAGGGAGATTTATTACAAAGGTATGAAACACTGTGCACACGATTGCTGGCAGGAGGTAAAATGGGAGAAGTTCATTGAATATTCCCTGAAACTGGGTTGCGCTTCGCCCAATTTTGCTCTGTGTATTTCTATTTTCGCGTAAACAATAAAATACCTCGACAGAAAGAGGGCAAATTGACGAGCAAACATCAGAATTGGGCATAAGCGAATTAGGGCAAGGGAGAATACACGTTTCCATAAATAGAAAATTGATTTGTAACAAGTTTATTCAAAATGAAATTATTCATAGATTAAATGTAGATGTGACCTGGAAGTGAAGGTTTTAAAGTCCTTTTAGCAGTGCGAATCAAAACATATAACTATTCTGCAACATTCTTATGTTATTCAACTATAGACAAACTTTTAATATAAGAATTATTTGCTCCAAGAAATTCCAAACTTTGAAATATTGCGCGTATTGAACAATGTACATTAAAGGTAGTAGATTTGTGGGTGATATCTTTGACTTGCATCACTAAAACAGAACAACGAAATGTTCGAAGAGAAATCAGGATAGACGGACTATCAATGACCAGACATGCTTAGGAATAAAAATTAATCGTTTTTAATTCTCTTATCACTCCTCACACATACGTTATTTAACAAATTATCTTGAATACAAATTACTGAAGTTAATTAAGATTTCAGAAATGCGTAAGAAATTTTAATAAGTTATAATCTCAAATTTCTCTTTGAAATCAAACTATTAACATTTGTATTCATAAACAACAAAACAAATGATGAGTATTAAATAATGTATCATATACATACGGTAAATAATACGTTTATATCGTTACTTTAGTACTACTGTCGTTCAAGTATGTCCAATTCTGATAATCGTAATTATATTTGAGTAGTTACTCAACGTGAAAAGTGAATAACTTAAATATTATACCTATTAAACAAGGAAATGTGTCAACTATTCTTTACATTTGTATTTTTACAAATTTAAAGTAAGTCGTATTATGAATTAACAGTATGATCAGACATGTCGTAAAAATCGTTTTTATCACATTTGTTTATCAGTTTTAGAAAACCAGCTTTATTAGTAATTATGTTTTGACAACGCCGGCTCCATACATTCGGCATTGGTATACGAATATTTGCTATTCACATTAAAACATATACACTGCCAAACAAAAGTATTAGGCTACTTGTCTTTATTCGTGAAGTTTTGTTCTCCCATGTATATTCTCAATGGAATTTGTTAGAAAATGCGATTTACTATTCGTAATTTATATAGGGAAGAAAAAATTAGTAGAAAACGGTAAGTGTCCTAATATTTTTGAGCTGGAATGATAAATGTGCCAATGTATACATACATATGTGTATGCGGACTGAATGCATATATTAGGGCTGACGAACTTCTTCTCGGTCAGGAGCCGTACGAGTCCCACTACCAGTCACCCGGTTCCCCCACTATCAATACCTTAGTCACTACTCCATTTACCTTATTCTGCAGTCCTATGTAAGATGTGAGCACCTCAATTATGACTATAGGCTTGGTTCACCAGATCCGCTGTAAATGTATGAGTCGAGTGAGTATCGCGGGGGTTCCTTTCCGATAGTTCAACGGAACAGGTAAGATGAGAAAGGAGCCATATGCGACTCGTAATACCGTGTCTGCATGTAACGAACACGCACGGGGAAAGCGCATATCGACGAGCGAGCGCGAACGACACAGACAATGCTGATTCGATTCTTTGACCTAACTGGAGTGGCTTGACATTCGTTCGCGTGCGTTCAGTAGATATAGCCGCGCCGTCAGTTCGCCAGTCCTGCTATACAGGGTGTAAAAAAAATGTTGCAGTTCTTTGAAAGAGGTGATTCCTATAGCGATTTTAAACAACTTTTTCCTTCGCGAAAATGTTCGGTGGGGCTTTGTTAACGAGTTATTACCGAAAAACACTGACCAATAGAAGCACGAATACAGTGGATGAATTTCAGCGCAGGCTCTACCTGTAGTGATGGGATCTGAGACCCATCGCGCATCACTTCGAACATGATTCGAATCTCGTAGAATTCTTGATCGTCTTGGACGTTTTGAATGTATTGAAAGTCTTGATCATCTTAAAAGTTTTGATCGTCTTGGAAGTCTTAAAGGTTTTAGTCGTCTTGGAAATCTTGAAAGTCTTGGAAGTCTTATTTGCCTTGGAATACTGGGAAGTCTTAGAAGATTCGGCTTTGGAACATGGAAGGTTTTAAAATCTTTGAAAAAAAATTTATTTCTTGAAATGTCTAGACCGAAACAACCTTTAATATTTTATGTCAATGACCCTACTTGAACAAAAGTAATCAAAAAGCTTATGAGATATTGAATTCTGATGAAGCTTTCAAAAAGTATCGTAATTCTCAAGACTTTTAAGACAATCAAGACTTTTAAGACGATCAAGACTTTCAAGACTTTCAAGATGTTTAAGATTTCTAAGAGACTCGAATCATGTTCGAAGTGCTTCGAATTTTTCTCTACATGTACTTATTCGAAGTAATTCGAAGCGCTTCAGATCCCATCCCTTTCTTGCGCATCATATAAATTCAAGTATTAGTTTCAAGTATCTACACCATATCAGGTAGAAATTCATCAATTATTTTAGGAAGGGGTAGGAGCCCCCCACCCCGCTAAGGAATTTAATTCAGACCTATTCCGATCACTTTTTAAAATACAATAACTTCCCTATAAATCGGGAAGTTAAATATTTAAACTTTTTTGCGAATATCTCGGAAACTAAAGCCGAGCGGCGGTAACATGCACAGGAAAAAGTTGTTCAGAATGATGAAACAAAGTGATTAAAAAAAATTCCATTAAAGTCAGTGAGGAAGTAGCTTTTCTACAAGTTTAACTACAGTGTAGTAGTAATGGCGGTTTTTGCGAATATCTCTAAAACTAAAGCCGACCGCCTAGTATATGTACAGGAAAACGTTATTCAGAATGTTGTCCTTTATAACATATTTCAAGGTCATCAAAATCGGTGAGGGCGTCACACATCGACAGGTTCACTCGAATATTTGTATTGATGCATAGATGCAAAGATCCAGAGATGCATAAATGCGTGAAGGTCGCGGAAGGGCGTCTGCTTACTACGGTTCCTACATAGCGATAGGCTTTTATTTTATCGATACACCATAGTATAGTGTTCTTTCTCCTGGTATGATGCTGTTTCCGTTAACTATGTAGATACATATAGGCTATTGCTGGAGCTGTAGTGGGAAGACGCCTTTCCGCAGCCTTCCGCGTCCACGCGTCATGGTTCGAGCGTCAACTCGAGCCCTATGGTGGGTGTACCTCCGGAGGGGAATATTTACTCGTGAGCACGCAGTTATGCACCTCTACCGTATACGAATGTCGCATGTGTGGAACCGGCGTAACACATATTGACTATCAGAACAATGTAAAATCAATTTTTTATAGTAACTGTATCCTGTGAACTTCACCCAGGTCCTCACTATTGCAGTACCTAAATATATAGCACCGAAGAAAATTCGTACGGATCTTTTATTATATCATGAACTCAAATCGAGACTTTGACAACAAAAGAATGTTCCACATTATACAATGTTAAAAAAACTGCTAGAAAAATTAAATAGAAAAACAATACATAAAAAATTAAGGATATTTGAATCCTGTTCGAACAATCCGCACGAACTTCTTCCGGTATCTACTATTCAACGTTCAATCAAAGCTTTGTTCGTTGTTGCAGCAAACAGTTGGAAATAACCTTGAGGAACGTCGAAAGTGGTGGTTGGCGTTCGCATTTTAACTACGCTCTTCTTGGGACGAGCTGGAACTTCGCTGTTAACAGAACTAAATCCACTGACATATCAATTATAAATTCGCGCGACCATGAATCGTCGATCTAATCGATCTAAACGGTGGCGCGTCGGGATTGAAATTCGGAATGTGAATGGGAAAGGAAAAGAGGATAAAAGAATGAAAATGCTTCGTTGTACTATTAGACGTGAATTGCCAAGTATGTTTCCAGTAAGGAGAAAAAAAAATGAAGATACACCTATATGTATATATATATAGGAAGAGAAAGAGAGATTACAATTTAGCGGAGATAAGATAAACGTAAGATAATACACACACAAGATATATTATACGTATATCGATCAACTATTGAACGCTGTTGACTATCGTGGCCTGCATTTTGAGGGAGACGGGGGGTGGAGATCGAGAATACGGGATTCGGCAGAAGGAGACGCGACTTCATGTATAATAAAAAATTCATGCGCGAGCATACACATACACACATGGACACATCACATGCATATACATGGATACACTATCGAACGAAAGTTTATACTATATTCTTGTAATAAAATGCTGAAAACGTAGAAGGAAGTACGGAACACCGTCCAAACCCTCTCATCTGTTTGCACTGATTTCATCGATCCACCTCACGTCCTGCCTTCCCATTTGTTCACCGTCTATTTAGGGAATGATACCGACCGGTGTTTCCCTATCTGGGAAAATACCTTTCTCAACTTGCAGCGCTTTTGTTGCGTCGATAATGTAGGTACCTCGTGATCATAAAATCCCTCAAAGGCTAAGGATGCATCCCGGAGCTTTTCGATCGATCCGTCGTCTCCGTAACACCAATTAATTTTCTCTGCACCCCGATAATCCCGAATTCGGATGCCGCAAGGGTAGCTGCGAACTTTTAGCTTCATCTACAACGCCTGATTTTCCTAGCGCGTTGACGGGACACGTTTTGAAACCGGATCCCGTGTGCGACGAACCGGTTACAAAGGTTGCATCGCGTGTAACCGAAATCTTGACGAGAAAAAGGACGTAACTGGGGTCGAAAGGTTGTCACCGGTGGCGGGTGGGCGAGCGATAGAGTGAGGAGGTGGCTGAGGATTTCATTGAACCAGAATTCGACGGTGCTGCCCGCAGACGGCTATGCGGCAAGGGCGTCGAAAAGGGACAACGATGGTTGACGAGCGAGAGGGCGGTGGAACAGCGAGGGAGAGGGAGGTTTCTGCTGGGGGAGGAGTGAATGAGACCGGGAGAAGGAGGGGGAAGCGAGAGGAACAGACACGGGGACACGGAGGCATCGTGTCGGTGGCCTCTGCGGCAAATCTGCGGGCTTTTCTTGTAACGCGTGACGATACACGAAATAACAACGATTGAGGATTCTTTTAGTCGAGGCGGAGTGTGTTTCGTATAGATAAATTGCTCGAATGGCCAGTCGGTGTTCGTCGGTGGTTTCTCAGTGGTCAGTGGTTCAGGGAGGTTGATCTCGGGGGGGATGAGAATCTTCGATGGAGTGTCGAAACCGCAGCATCCCTCCACCGTTCTCGCGTTTCAAGGCAGAACCGCAGCTTTTCCTGGCACGGAGGCACCTCCTCGTCGGGTATCACGCGACAAAATCGATTGATCAACAGAGAGGATAATAGAAAAGAAGCAGTCGATGCCAGTCGACGACCCCGTCGCCCAGGTGGGGGGTGTCCTCTCGTGAAAACGAGCGAGCACACGCATGGATAGGAAGCTGACAAGTACACCGTCGCCGTGTCTGCAGACTTCCATTCGCGAGGTACACATAATTTGTCTCTGCTTGTCGGCGAATCCGCCTTTTCTCCGCGGCGAGAAACAGAAGTGTGTTCCCGAAAAGAATAAACAAAGATACAGGAAGTCCAGAGGACAGTGTAATAGTGTTGGCTGTCGTCTTTAATTCTTCGATCGCTGCGATTGGATTGGCACAACCAGATTTTTCATGGCAAGTATTTTAACGAAATCTCAGACATCGCAGTGAATTCGGGTCCGTCGAAAGTCGTATCGAAATTCCACCCTCCCACCCCGGATGAAAATTGTCCGACAAAAATCTCGTTGAATTCGATTACACCGATCCGTCGACTCGTTGGAGGTCCCGTATTCCACGGCTTCAGGAACGCTTCTTCGTCGTATCGTGGATTGAAAATTACCGTGCCGCGGCTTCCCAACTAATTTATGATCGATATAAATTTCGCGGCGCATTACGCGGGCATGCCATTAGCGGAGTCAGCGATTAATATGCCTTAGCGACAGGAAACGGCCTGACAAGCAAGAGGCGTTCGAAATTAGCGTACACTCGTGCTTCCTTGCCGAAAGCGTCTGTTGCTCCAAATTGTTGCACTAGTTCGGAAAATAAAAACACGTCGAGAAACTGCGCGAACGGACACTTTAGAAGCGACAGATTTTTTATTTCACGAGAAATAGAAAATTGTAAAAAAAGCTTACATAATGACGTACGTTGTTTTGTTTTTTTTTTTAGATTGATCATTCACCCGACGGGAACTGCAAGTGGACAAGTGGACTTGTCTCGTAATGGTTATGTGAGGGGAAAGCGTGGTACTCGGGCTCAGAATGAAATCTAAGAAGTCCGAACCGGACAATGGCTTTGTGATGGCCAGAAAAGACCAGTTGGCGAAATGAAAGCACCTGAGAAACAATGGAAGCGTCCACGCAAGCATGACGGCCCCATTCAGATTTGCAGACGGCGTGGCTAGTGGTGGCCAAAGCAGACGCTCAAGTAAGAACCGGCTGAGAAACTTGCTTTCTCTTGGATATAGGTCGAACAACTAAATCCTAGCTGCACAATACATAGAAAAACTTATTATTGTATATCCTAAACGCACAAGGATTACTTACTGACCAAATAAATATGTTCATTCACAGCATTCAAAGATTTTAGAATAATTTCATTACTCTAGGGTTCAGTGTTGCATGGAATACCCTTTTGACTAAATGTAACAAGTTTCATTTTCTTCATAAAGTATTTGTGAGTAAAGTTCTATCAGCATCTGATAAAGTGAATTCAAATTTTCTTTACAGTCAGGGCAAAAAGGCAGTACACAGTCTGGAAATATGTATGCAGATATTTTGGAAAAGTAACTTCGATATTATACTTTGTGTCTTACTAGCATCTCAACAATAAAAAACGAAAAATGTCTTGAGAAAATGGTTGAAGAATCAATTTAACATTGATTTATATGATATTTGTAACTGGAGTTTACATTTGGAATCATTCAACATTTTCACACGAAATGCTTTAAAATCTATCATTTCTGTCGATTCTGTAGACCAACAGCTACCGTTTTTATACTAGTAGAAAAATCAAAGTACAGTTCACAGTGCAATAAATTTGTTACAATCAAATACATTTTGGATGTCACGGTTCGATTAATTGAATCTGAAAAAAATTTAATGCTGAATATCAATTTGCATTGTTCCTTTTTTCACGTAATTTTTTGTCTTTGTTTTTCCCTCATCGTGCTGAAACATCTTTTTTCCTAATATTAAATAACAAATACAATAGATGCGTTTAAGCTTATTTTCACGGAATGAAATGAAAATTTCATATAGAAATGTGGGTTGTATGGACATTTTGTTTATAATTAAACAAAATTACTTTATGTTACTAAGCACCGACAGTGGCGAAGTATTTGTTAGTAAAAACATAGTAAAACAATGTCAATTTAGTTGATGCGTGCACTGAGCTACAGCACTTCGAGTTTCCTTTGCTTTGTGTTTTTGTTTTCTAATTTTTAATTTTTCTGTTTAACTGTCACCACGACAAGAGCATTCACAAAAGCACGTGTCACATTTCATCAGCATTGCGTACAATGACGCGTTAAATAGCTCGTGTCGGTGGCGAGAGCGTGTTAATACGGAAATTATCGCTCGTAATTTTACATGCTAACACGAATAGGTTAAACGACGAGCTCTCTACTGTGACGATACAGAAGGTTTCAAAACGTTTACTCGTAAATTTGCCATGTTTAGCAACCTAGGAGCGTACGCTTTCAGGGAAATTTGCGGTTATTTTCTACGTGCCTCGAAACGATGCGACTTCCTTTTACACAGTTGCGTATTTGTTTATCATCACTCCACTGATATTTGAAGAAAAGAAACAAAAATATCAAAAATAATAATTAAAATAAAAAAAATAGATAAAAAATAATAATTAAAAATTTTTGACTTTACTTTACTTTGAAAGCATGGACACAGAAACACTTGAATTTCTTTCACTTTTTAAATTCGAGAAATAAAATGAGACAGGAGTTTAAATGGAGATAGAGGAGTCTATGAAGCGATTATATTCGGAAAATAGAGAGAAATAGGAGAATATGGTACGGCACTGCTCGCTTAGAGGTCGCAGGATCTGATATTACTACAATTATTATCTTGGCAGACCAAATTCCAGAAGTGATCGACTGCTATGCTTTTCCTAGTTGTTGACTTTTAAATAAATTTAGTGATAGAGGGCGAAACTTTGAGTGTAAATGAAATGGACAAATGATTAGCACTCGAGTACTGCGTTATCGATCGCGGATTTAGATTTTGTTCATTTATCTCATTATACAAAGATGAGCATTACACCTTGAAATCAATTTCAAAAATTGATAAAACTCTCTTGTAATCACAAAGTGAGCAAAGATGCGACCACTATGCGGGCACTGCCATTAGAGATAGAGGATACCGAAGCATGTCGCAGAAAAGATTTGGGGGAAGTATAATTAAGAAAATATTGAACTGAAAGAACATTAAAACTAAAATAAAGAATTGTCAATTATCATCCTTAATATATCTACTTTTCCCTTCCTACAGGTTTCTAATCGCAGTAAACGAATAGCAGCTGCAGAAGAGAAACGATCTGTGGCATGTTAGGCACAAGACACATCCCTCTACGAGGGCACATTCTACTTGCCCTCTTCTTCCAGCTCGGGACGCTCATTTTGCTATCCCGAGCTGCCGCGTTTCCCGATTGGACTGATTGTCCAGCAGTATGCCGTTGCAAATGGACGTCTGGGAAAAAGTCAGCTCTATGTCCTGACGCTGGCCTAACGTCTCTTCCTGCCTCACTAGATCCTGACATGCAAGTGCTAGACCTATCGGGTAATGAGATACCAGCCCTGCAAGCGGAGGTCTTCAAGCGATCCGGGTTGCTGAACCTGCAGAGGGTGTTCCTGCGTAACGCCGGAATTTATCAGATCCACGCGGATTCGTTTAAGGACATGAGAATTTTGGTGGAGATCGATCTGTCGGAGAACCACGTGAAGAGCCTCGAGCCGGGTACATTTCTTGGCAACGAAAGACTGAGGATCCTAATTTTAAGTGGCAACCCTTTAAGGAATCTGAGAAACGAACAATTCCCGGTTCTGCAGCATCTTCGAACCCTCGAGTTGCAGAGATGTTCGTTGACGAAAATACACGGAGACGCATTCGTTCATCTTACTGGATTGGAATCGCTCAGACTCGACCAGAATGAACTGGAGTATTTACAGGCGCCGGTGATATCGAATTTACCGCGTCTAAAGACGTTAACTATGGATGGTAACCGGTGGAGCTGTGACTGCAGACTGCGAGACTTTCGAACTTGGCTAATCCCCGAGGTTCCCAATAAACTATATTCCGTATCTCAAATGTGTTCAGCGCCGTCACGGCTCAAGGGTCGTAAGTGGGAGAACGTGAAACCTACCGAATTCGCTTGCGAGCCGACAGTGTTTGTGCTAAGCAGCAGCACTCAAGAGGAGATGAACGGGAATCTTAGTCTAGCTTGTTTGGCGACCGGTGATCCCGAGCCTGAAGTCTGGTGGCAACTGAACGGAGGTCAGGTGAATGCGACGAAACTAATTGATCAGGCTTATTCAGGAACGTACATTGTCTATTCGCTGTCTGAAGTCGATACGGCCTACAATGAAGGAACCACGCCAGGGACGATCACAGACAAGTGGAATAATTTTACTGTTTACAACACTAGTGACAGTGACGCGGGGGAGTACGCCTGTTTTGCGAAGAACATTGCCGGTTTGGCGAGGGATACTATCAATATAGCCATTCCGCGCGTGCAGACGGCTCCGACACTCTCACAAAGCGAAAGTTGGGTGCTCTGGATCAGTTTGGCCGGTGGCGGAGCAGTTGCCTTGTGTGTATCGATTTCCGCGGTTGTCTTGGCACTGTGCGTGTGTGGTGGCTCGCGTGGACAGAGTGCCCGTGAGAAGGTAAAGCTGCAAGGAAGCGCCAGCTTTGGTGATCAAGAGAAGAAGCTCCTCGACCTGTCCGTGACAACAACGACCCCAGGGAATAGCAACGAGCAAGGTAGCGGCCACGGTAGCATAGCGGAGGCCTATAGCGCCGGTGACCTTGAACTCGCTGAAAGAGGTTCGATTTGCGACCCAATGAGTGCGGCCACCGTCACCGTCGAGAGACTGAGACCGGAAATAAGCAGCGGCCCTGTGAGCGCCATCAGAGCCGTACCCTGCGCCGCTATGTTCCCTCCACCGCCGCCTGAGTTCACCAGCGGCGTTCTACCTACCGGGATCTTCGGGAATATCTTTATCTCGGTGTCCGTGCCGCAGGACGCATCGGACCGTTGTTATCCAGATCTCCTGGATATCCCTGTTCACGGTGCGAGCAATGTGGTGAACAAAACGAATGCGACGCTGGCGTCGGCTAGCAGCATTTCGAGCTTCGCGACGTTACCACGACGCGCATTGCGATCCAGCGACCTCTGTTCGCCTTACGACAATATGGGGCCCCGTGTCACGGCCAACGGGAGCTCCGCATTCTCCTTGACAGACGTGGACCTGCGATTATCACCACCTCCGCCACCGCGAATCATTCAACCACCGCACGAATTTGTGTCTCTATAAAAGGCGTGTTCCTTCGGACAAATCGCGAGTACGGTTTGGCCTGGAGCTGATCCGTCGCTTTCTTCCCACACGTTCGGTCGTATCGTCCTTTCATTGTGTTCGTTGACGCGCGTACACGCGGATTTTATACAGTGAGCCATCGGCCTACCAGGTGAGACTGACCAGACTGACGCAGTAGAATCCCACATTATCCAAACCAACAACATATTAATTACATACGGTTTTTGGTAACCGATACGGTCATTATGCAGTGTGTTTGCAAACGTGTAGGACATTTTCAAAAAACTAAAAGAGGTTTAGAAGGCTATGCGAGTGTTATAGGTCATACATACGTACGTGTACATGCAATTTTGCTCATTATTTTCTTGCCTATTGACGTTTTCATAAAAATGTCTCGTACGTTTGTGAACAACCTAGATAAAAGAAAATAAATTAAAAAGATGCAATAACCTGTTTTCATAAATTTTTCATTTTTAAAAATATTTCACTCGACTGGTTTGGAGGGAATCAAAGTATAGATATAGAGGTATAAAGAAAACTTTCGTGGTTGGACCACGCCTACGGTAAACGTTTCCCTTTTTCTTTTATTTTTGTAAACGCCTGAAACTCTGCATTGATGCACTTACATTATGAAAAAATTTTATTGTACATTTTAACTTATTATTTTATGTAGAATCGCTGCCATTCCGTCGATTATAGAAAATCTTGTACATATTTTTCTGTACGATCAAAGTAGATGGTTCGATAGTTTCTGTCGTCTCTAATTTCATGCTTAAAAGTTCAAAGTGTTAGTTTTACCTTCAAGGAAAGAAGCGAATATTTAATTATACAGGGTGTTCGGCAACGTGTGTCAGAAATTTTAAGGGATGGTTCTACGCGCCAAAATAAGACGAAAATCAAGAGTAATGAAATGGCGGTAGCAGCTTTATTTTTTAGTTATTAGCATTTGAAAGTGGGCGAAAACCGCCTGAAACATAGCAATCCCTATGGTATATGTCGAATTTTACGGAATATTCAGAGTGTGTAGAGCTGTCCGTATGAAACGAAGATGTGTGTGTAACGTAAACCACAGCTGTTTTCGCGTATCGATATATTGATTATTTTAAAAAAGGACCGAATGAATGTAAGTGTGAGTGAGAGGGCTCGTGTTTTGAATTAGGGATCACGATGTTTCAGGCGGTTTTCGCCCACTTTTTCAAATGCTAGTAACTAAAAAACAAAGCTGATACCGCCATTTCGTTACTCTTGATTTTCGTCTTATTTTGGCGTGTAGAACCATCCCTTAAAATTTCTGACACACGTTGCAGAACACCCTGTATGTTCGGTATAATACGTGAAAAATACATGCTACTACTTGGATACATTTTATTGAATTTGGATAATCAAGGTTCTACTGCAGATACACATGTACTTTGAGAGCATGTGAAATCCCCACTTTCATCTCATTTTACTTGATCCCGATTAACAATATTCCTACTGTATTTTTGTATTATTTTCTACAAGTGAAGGGTTTTGGTAAGCCAATGAAACAGCTCAACGATTCAAAATTTGGCTGGTTTTGAAGAGTAAGCTGCACAATGACTAAAATATCAATTCTGCCACGGTCAAATCGAAATGTCATTCTTATATTAAGCTAAAGATACAAGTGCTGTAAGATATACACTGATGACTTGATGAAATTCAACGATGTTCATTCTTACCACTTGATAAGCGAATGGCTCACACTTTTAACCATCATACATAAACCACTCCTTGAGCGTACATTGAGTAAAAGGGTTGTATGCATACAGGGACCTAGAAAGTTTGTATCTCGTGCGTATATTAAAGACGTCCGGCAGATCATCGAAAGTAGTATACAGAGATATTTACTCTATTCTATTTACGCCTGTTCGAATTGATTCGGTTATGTGAGACATCGAGTTCCGAAACTGCGTGTTGCTTTCAATGAAACTGAGCAAAGCCGATATACCTTACCGAAGAAATCTTCAGACGTATCTTTTTGTAAATAAATAAGGAAAATTTATTCATTTTTTGAAGATCAAGTTCATAATTCAATGACGGAGTTCTTATTAATTCGTGTATATAAAAAGTGATTGGGGCAATATTTCCAGAATTAACAAAGTTAAGGTGCGATTTCCTAGCCGCGCCTTGTCCAGCGTCTGGACGCTCTTAGGAGATCGCATCTTTATGGATCAACAGCTAGATATTTCAATAATGATTTTTAATCAACAAATTTTTTATTCTGCTTCTTCTAAAATATTTTGTTAATATTAGCTGTCTATAATTTTATATAGGTTCTATTACTCTATTTGTTAATCTATTCTACAGGGTGTTTCACAATTCGTGGAAAATCTTCGAGATACAGGTACTAGACACGAAAATAATAAGAAAAGTTCTTATGCAATATTCTCGGAAATGGTTAGTTTATTAGTTACACGCAGTTTTACATTTCGTAAAATGCCGACGTAACATTGCTTCATCCCCTTTAAAGCCAGTGACCGCGCTTAAAGTCCCAGACCTCTCTGGACTTAAGTGAGTCCCGGTGCCTCGCAACGTGTATTGAAATGAGATGTTGTTTGGAATGAAAAATCACATATTTTGTAATTAAAAATTGAAATGATGACAAATGTAACACAACTGATACTTTTCCACGATGCAGGGGCCCAAATCGCGGTCACTGACCTTACAGGGGATGAGCCTTTGTTATGTGCCTTTACGAAATATAAAACCGCGTGTAACTAATAAACTAACCATTTCCGAGTATACTGCATAGGAACTTTTCTTATTATTTTCGTGTCTAGTACCTGTATCTCGGAGATTTCTCACGAATTGCGAAACACCTTGTATATGTTTATTCAATATATCATTAATATTTGTTGTTTATTGAATAAATATTTGTAAAAATCTAATTAACTCATAGCAAATAAACGCTTATTCGCTATTTGCCATCCGAGAAAAGACTTTTTCACCTCTGATATCGCGTTTTAAACAGTCTCTGATCAGTCGCAGAATAAACATCGAATTAATGCCAAATATGTATATCACGAAAAGTGTACTGAACTCGCGCAGTTTCGATAAAAACAGGCCCTCTCATCAGTACGTTCGCTTGTCTGCCTGGCTTGCATGCTTGGTCCTGCGTACACAAAACGGCTCCTCTCCCAGAGGACGAGGCATGTACATTGACGAATGCGTGTGGTGAGTTAATATCTAAGTCTCTTCTAGTTGCCAATATCCACCTCAGCGAAGAGTCAGGAGGTTTGTACATAAAGGGAAGCGACGGGGAAATCGTTAAGGATTTCTTCGTCGGTCGGAAGGAAATACGAAGTAACACGTTATCTCCCCTACTAATTCTCGAAACTGTATCACTAGTTTGTTACCTTACTCTACGTGTGTACATATTTGTTATCGCCAGTACATGTATTAATAGCGTGGCCGAAGCGTCGGTATCCATTATGAGAACACTTTGTCAATTAATAAAACGATTGAATTTTATATACATCGCGTTATTGTTCTGATTTTACTCCGCTTAGCAGCCAATCGATCCTATCGGAGAGGTGCGAAGGAGGAAGGAGCGAGGGTGATCGGTGCGTGGAACTTTGTCAACGAGAGGATCGTCTATTAGTCTTAAGGTGTTCATTTCTCCTGGCAAGTGGACTTTAGAAGTTGGATCTCGTTCGAGGAGCGGGGTAACGAGCCAAAAATGGGATAGTTTGTTCATACTGTGTTGTTGCGGAATAATGGTCTAATGATTATCCTTCGAGTGTTGCTCGGTCTACCATCAAGTTCGTCTCATTTTCGAGGGGAAAGAAACTTGTCGCGAGAAACACGTTTGTCCTGAACTTCTTGCTTGGCAAGCTACTCTTTCCATCTCGCAATATTGATCTCCTTTTCGGTGCCAATCACTCTTTAAGTGTCCGTAAAAGAGTGCTGAATACTGAAATTGCCCCTTTACTATATACAGAGTGATTCTACAAACTAGGCTTAGGTTTCTGTTCTGAGAGATTGGAAGGGGAAAAAAAACTAATAAGTTGATAGAGCTAAGCCTTGAACTACTCATTGTCAGTGACAACTTTTAGAACATTAAATTGGGCGAAAATTGCTTCTAGTGAAATCCACTTGGTTCATATCAAAGGACCAAATGAATTATTTGTTTTATTTCTAGTACCTATATTTTGTCAAAAGCTAAAGGTCACATTTGATTTTTCAATGGTAATTAAATTTTTTTATAGCAACATTACGGATGAAATGGTAAAATAAATTCAACGATGTATATGAGCATAAATATTAAATAGTTTTAAAAAAAATTTACGTAATGTACTGAATATTTGGATACTTTAGACATTAAAACCTAACATCACCTTGAGATTTTGATAAAATACAGATGACAGAAATGAGTCAAATAATTATTTTTTCATCTATCACATTTTCTAGTATTTTTCTAAGGGGTGAATCAGTATATATAGAGAAAACTTCGAAGCACTTCGAATCTGATTCGAATCTCTTAGAAATCTTAAAAGTCTTGAAAGTCTTGGAAATCTTGGAAGTCTTGAATGTCTTGGGAGTCTTGAAAGTCTTGGAAGTCTTGAATGTCTTGGAACTCTTGGAAGTCTTGAAAGTCTTGATCATCTTGATGGTCTTGATTGTCTTAAAAGTCTTGAAAGTCTTGATCGTCTTGATGGTCTTGATTGTCTTAAAAGTCTTGAGAATTACGATACTTTTGAAAGCAAAATCAGAATTCAATATCTCATAAGTTTGTTGATTAGTGTTATTGAAGTAGGTTCATTAACATAAAATATTAAAGGTTGTTTCAGTCTAGATAGTTCAAGAAATTATTTTTTTTATTTTTCGAACCTTCTACCTTTTTAAGAATGTGTTCATATAAGTGTTTTGAAATTTGAGAAATTCCCGAAGCTATATAACAATGGCTAATGCAATTGCATTTTTCGAACTAGTGGGACAAATATATCAAGAAGTAATTAATCTATACTTTGTAAGAGTAAGTATACTTTTCAGGTAGCACTGAATCTGTAATATCGTGAATTTTCCAAATTTATTCGTTTTTATGATAAGTAGAATTTTTCAGAAATTGATAAAAAATTATGTTTACCTTTGAAGTGTCAGAAAATGCTAAACAATGCTTTTCACTTTTTTAGGTTAAAGATATGTTCAATTTTATTGTTTAAGGGTGTCGGATACTGGATTAGCGGCGCCTGGCGGCAGAAAAAAAAAAGTTCCGAAAAAAAATCGACTATTATGATATACAGAAACTTAATGGCAGTGACCTACGGTCACGTCGTTGAAGGATAGTGCTGTAGCAAGTTTACTCAAAGGCCCGTGTACACATAATAAAATATACAGGGTGTCCACCGAAATCATGTACAGTCCATTATTTCCTAATGTATTGGAGGTAGGAAAAAATTTTTTATATGAAATTATATGGTACAAAGGGACGCATCTTTTGGCCGTGCTAAATTTTTTGTAACATTATTGTTTAAAGAGATATGAAGGTTAGGTTCGTTTTTTTTAAATGGAATTATATATATTTTTTTCTGATCACTTGATAGTGCGTTTCAAGACAAATTCATCAACCTAAATATACCTACCTTTTTTCAAATGGTTTTTAAGAGATTGCGTCTAAAAGTTTACTCGTTTTCGGAGCAAGAAAACCTGCTAAAGTAGGAAGAACCACAGGCGGTCTCGACGGTGCTTGGAGTGGCACATGTTTAGAATTGTCCCTTGTAACCGATACAAGGGTCTGCGGCAAAAGCGGCAGAAGCGGCAGGCCCAAATTCTGGACAATAGTTTTCCGTTGTTACGTCCGTGGAATCATGAAATCCTTTTGTTTGCTTGTCCACCAATATAACGATTCAGCGGAATCGTTATGAACATTGCGTGCTCCAAAAAAGAGCTTGACACACAAAAATCGCTGACGACCGATTGCGTGTCAACCTCGTTTGACATTATAAAAGCAAGAGCTCAGCGTCTCGACGGTGTCTTATTTCGCGAAGTATTGTTTACACGCGGAACGTGTCAACGGCAGAGCAAGTCGTGCCGCGAGTCGAACCGCGACCGAGAGCAACGCCAAAGGTATCCGCGCCCTTAACATCGCGCCGATTCGAGATTAGGGAACAAACACCACGATCGCGTTCGGTCACACAGCCGTCCTCCGACAGCTGGACTCCGCAGCATCGACAAGCCTGTACCGAAACACCGACCGAGTGAGTTGTATGGGAGATAGAGAGTGGAAGAGTGCGAGAGACGCGACCGCGACAATTCTTGTGAATCCTCGACTAAAGAGAATACACCCAAGATTGAACAAGGAAACCACGCGCCTCACTTCTCCTAACCTATCCTCTTTTACTTCTTAATAATAATAGCTTAGACAAGGTGTGCTTTAGCACTTTGAAGGAGCAAGGATCCAGCGCACGTCGTTCAGCCGCTCGAACGACGCGCGACGTAACACCGTCACAACTTATGACATCGAGAAACGATATCGGTGATGTTTTAAGACATTAGAAATTTAACTTCAGGTTTTTATGAGATGGGAAATACAAAAAAGTAAGTTAATTTTCAATTATAGTGTAATTTTATTAGACGGTTATTAGTATTATTTTATAAGACGGTGCGCCACCACACTTTTCTGCAAATGTTCGAAATTGGCTGAATTCTATATTCGTAGACAAGTGGATTGGTCGTGGAGGACCAGTATTGTGGCCACCCAGGTCACCAGACCTCTCGGCCTGTGATTTCTTTTTATGGGGCTACATCAAAGAAACAATTTATCAAACCACTATTGAAAATATTAACGATTTAAAACAACGTATTATAAATGCATGTTGTAATATACCAGAAAGCACATTTGTAAAAGTTGAAAATGAATTTTTACGACGAATACGGAGTTGTATTTTGAATGATGGTGGACATGTGGAAGCAACTGCACAAAAATGAAAGAGTATATTAACAATAAGGGAAATTACACCGGGGCGCGCGGACGCCGAGTGGCGGGCCTAACCTCGCCGCTTGGTACAACGCGCCTCGAACTCCTCTGTAACCAACGCGCTTCCAGAAACCCGTTACGAACGCCTATAGAACCGTGCTGTTACGCTATCAGCTGTTCGTGATATTCGGCGACCACTGGGGAACACGTGGGCAAATCCTCGCTTTATTCGAGAGAGAGAGAGAGAGAGAGAGAGAGAGAGAGAGAGAGAGAGAGAGAGAGAGAGAGAGAGAGACGGAAGGAAGCACTTAGGAGCCGTCTTCACCAGAGCCCCGAGCCGAGCCCCGAGCTCATAATGCTGGCATCTCTACCTGCGAGAGGCCCATTTTCCCTGACTTTGCTTGAGTTTCCGTGACTTTCGTTAGCAGAGGGTCCAGTTTTCGTCTTCTGCGCAGCTAACCACCCCACTCTGGCACGTGTCTAGAGGAGTGCAGACCGAGGTCGAGAGAGCTAGACGACATCAGGGCAAAGCCTTCGAGGGTCTTGCACCTCGTTAACCGTGCTCAGCGCTCGGCTCTGGCCGTATCCATCCGAAGTCGGTATTTCGCCGAATCTTCAAAGGAATGGCACACGTACAGGGGCCTACGCAAGTGTGGTAGTGGGGTCCGCATCGTTCGCACCACTATGCGCTGCTACCCCGGGGGTCCAGGGTAGCAAACAAAACACATGATACCCACAGAGCTTGTAAAAAAAGAATAGGGCTACTTACAGAGGGTACGGTACTGACCACGAGTTTTCCATTTTTTCCTGAATTCATGTTTCATAGTTTGCTGTTTCCAGAGTTTGTCGTTTATTCTATCTATATGTATAGTCTTCCCTAAATGTCCATAACCTAATCTCTCATTTTTTTGCACATTTATGTTATACGATTATTTCGCAAAATAATTCTATATTTCAGTTCAGAAATAATAAATTCTACATTTCAGTTCAAGTTAGTTTTTCAACATGTTTTCTGATTGTATGTCGAATCGCATTGTCTTGCTAACGAACTCCTCAACAATTTTGTTTATTGTTTTTAACGTTTGTAACGTTGCACGTTGCCGATTTAAATAGACTTCAATAAAATTTGAGATTCTGACCGAGACTCGGTTGTGTGTGCTCGATTGGAGCGTGAAATTAGACATTTTTATAATGAAGAAAAGACACCTTAGAGGTCGCGAAGTAGGAACACTATAAATTCGCATTACACGCTTTTTCCACTCTATTTACTACATTCGCACATTTAGCAATTAGCATTTATCAAAGGTCAGATGTTTATATAGGGTATTAAATCTGAACAAATGGTATAACATGTGCCCCTTTTGATTTTTTCTACAATATTTCATGCAATAGTGTAAGAGAAATTGAGCAAAAACTTGACTTTCTATGTTTACCCTTACTGTCTCCCAAAAAGAGATACAGAGCTCAAAATTGCACAAATCGGTTTTTTGTCAAGCTATAGAATGACTCCTTGCATGTCGAATTTGGCACTTCAATTGTCAAAATGTTTCATTTATTCGTTTCGGTTTGTAACCGAAGGGTTCTTACTCGTTGATACACAATACAACTTTTATTAAAATATTATGAAATAATGTTAAGGAAATAAATGTGTACACAATATCTCCGTGTCCTAGCGATAATTTTAGATATGCATAGTAATGGATAGTACATATTCCTTACAGCAGGCTTGCAATTTAATTGAACTTCGCGGCCGATTCTCGCAGGCGACGCCTCCTTCCTCCGGCCGCGCGCCTCACTCCCCGCGGCGGACTAGTGCTCGGAAGGCCTCAGGCGCGTGCCACATGAATCGCGCGTAGCGCATTGGGGCGACGACGCTTGTATCGATAGATTTCCACATCACCCTTGAGGTACTACCTATGACGCGTTTTTTTGTCAGTGGTATCCCCTGGAGGCCTATTCCACTGTCCCGCGTTAATAATTTGAAAAATCGTATAAAAAAATAATAAATGAAAAATTTTACTGCTACTGTCAAAATTTCAATCATGAGAAGATCAAATTTTCGAGCACGCTTAGACGTGGTTGGCAAACTTAGAATATCAATGGGAAGTGTTCACACAGAAGTGTGGGCTGTTCTGTCTTAATGTTTTGTATTTTTAAGAACAAACATTTACATAAATAAATCGATCCGAACATTAAGAAAAGCCGGAGCGCGAAATTTCAAAGGCAAGCTTAGGTTGATTCATCCAGAATTTTGAAGAATTTGGCTTCTTTTTCTTATCTCGTTTTTAAAGAAAGATCGTGCTGAAGATCGCACAGTTCTTTTTGATACTCGAGGTCTTGTTTTTCGATTCTCACGGTGAGGGGACTCTCAAAGAGAATCAGATCGTTTTTAAGCGAATCCAAGTCAGTGAAATGCTTATTAAACTGATCTCTTACCGAACGAAGAATATGAAGGCAATTAACAAAATCACGTTCATTGTCGAATTCTTCGAAGATTAACCTACATATGGGGAGAAAGGAAAAATTCTTTTCTTCGAGATGATTTTGAAAAACAATTAGCCTTCTACAAAAGTAATCGACATGACTGTATAATTGTGAAATCTTTCGGTCAGGCTTTCGTAATTTTAAATTTAATATGCTCAAATCACTTGAGGTCAACTACAAGTTAGAGTTTATAAAGGAAACTCATATCTATTAATAATAAAAAATATTCAACAAAATTTAAACTTGGATTTTTTGGCGAAGAAATAAAAATTTCATTCCTTATAGCAAAAAATTTTGTTAAAAATTTCGATTCACTAGGCTAGCAAATTTTGCAATCAAGAAGGACATCAGTGTAAGCAGCGTTATGTATTTCAAAAATTCTATTTTTCTGTCAGAAAGAAATTTACTGCCGCCTTGGAAGGAATTAATTATTTTCGTAACATTTACATGACCCTTGTAACCCGTCCTGATGATGAATACAATATATCATTGGAAATTTGAAATCACGATTTTGAAATTTATATTATCACGACGTAATAGGTATTATATCGTTTGTATTTCACAGGATCTAAAATCTGCGTGACAAACGAGAATACAACACAACGGACAGAAACAAAAACGAATCGCTGTTCTCCCATCACGCGACGTCGCGGAAGCGTGATTTTTTCATTAGACGTCGCATACATTTCGGTGTTAGCGGTTCGCGAGTTCTTTTATCAAGTAATTAGATAAATTTGTATGCGGATAAGATGTCTGGAGAACAGACTTATTATCAAAATTTCGATAAGGTATGGGAAAACTCGTATTTCAGTAAAATTGGCAATCGTACGATATGTCTGTTTTGCGGATTTGAGCCTACTCTTGTCGAAAAAAACAGTATTGAGCGTCATTTCGCAAGATACCATTCGACACAATATGCCTCGTATGAGGGCCGCGAAAAATTCGACCTAATTGAGGGGCTCAAATTGGTGAATGCAGAATGTCGTACGAATAGTGGTGACAACTATTCTTCTTCCAAAAAAGCTCGCATAGCATCTTATGCTATTTCGCTTTTAATAGCGAAGAAGGATAAACCATTCACTGACGGTGATTTCATAAAGAAATGCCTCACTGAAGCAGTTTCATCCTTCGGCAATTCAATTATAATTGAAGAAGTTGCGAGCATCCCACTTAGTAGAACCACCGTGTGTGCCCGAATTGTAGATCCATCGAAGAGAAGTTAACTGCACTTTTAAACACCTGTCGTTATTTCTCTCTATGTTTAGATTTAGATGAAAGCACCGATAACCGGCATATCAGTCAATTGAGCATTTTTGCTCGAATTGTACAAAACGATTTCTCGTATGTCGAGGAGCTTTTAGATTTCGTGCCTTTGCATGGCACGACGACAGGTGCAGATATTTTCAATGCAGTAGAGCACACTTTTCGAAAATTTCGAATTGATTTTTCCAAATGCTCTGCAGTGGTAACCGATGGTGCGAAAGCCATGACAGGTGCCAAGAAAGGACTGCACGGGCAATTTAAAAGCCGTAATTTTCATTTTCCAATGATACACTGCATCATTCATCAGGAAGCGTTATACGGAAAAGAAATTAAATTATCTTCCGCCATGAAAAAGGTTACGAAAATAATCAATTCCATTAAGGGCGGCAATAAATTTCTTTCTCATAGAAAATTTATTGAATTTCTTAAAACGCATAACGCTGTTTACACTGATGTCCCTCTTCACTGCGAAGTTCGCTGGCTTAGTGCAGCGAAATTTTCAACAAAATTTGTTGCTAGAAGAAAAGAAATTTTTCTTTTCTTGCAAGAAAACCCAAGTTATAATTCGGTCGAATATTCCTCATTATTAACGGATGTGAGTTTCCTTTGTGAACTCTCATTCGTAGTTGACCTCACAAACCATTTAAGCGTATTAAATTTAAAATTGCAAAAGCCTGACCAAAAGATTTCACAATTATACAATCACGTCGATTCCTTTCGAAGAAGGCTAATTGTTTTCCAAAATCGTCTTAATGAACAAAATTTTTTCTTTTTCCCCACTTCTAAGTTAATTTTCGAAGAATTCGGCAATGAATGTGATTTTGCTAACCATCTTCATATTCTTCGTTCGGTGATAGATCAGTTTAATAAGCGTTTCACTGACTCCGATTCGCTTAAAAATGATCTAATTCTCTTTGAGAATCCCCCACCGTGAGAATCGAAGAACAAGGCCTCGAATATCAAGAAGAACTGTGCGATCTTCAGCACGATCTCTCTTTAAAAACGAGGCAAGAAACAGGAGTCGAATTCTTCAAACTTCTGGATGAATCGACGTACCCTTGTCTAAAAAATTTAGCGCTCCGACTATTCTCAATGTTCGGATTGTTTAGAATTTAAGCTTATTTGTCTAGTTTTAAGAATTCTTTATTTCAACATTATTTGTACATCATCCTACCTAGTCTTAAGAAACTTAGTTATAATCAATAATTAAGAAAATTCGCGACTTTGAGATCTTAACGATCCTCTTATCACTATTCGCAATTCGCGCTCTGCGAAACAAGGATCGATCGCGCTGATCGATATCTAGGCCGATGACGTCACGGGATTGTCGTTTCCCACTCCTTCCCGGAAAGCGAGCCCTGTTTCGCGGAAGAGAAGCTCTCTGGTTCGTTCACCGCCATTACCGGTTTTCGCTCGCTCCCGTTGACTCATCTTTCACGGAAATTTTCAACTTAAAAATACACGGTGTTCTCAAAGTCCAAAAATTCGAGTTAATTCACTTCTCACCTTTACTTCCTTATGTTTCGAATACGGATCGACATATTTGTGCGAATGTTCGTCTTCGAAAATGCGAAGCATTAAGTCAGAACAGCGCACACTTCTGAACGATTCCTCGCTCTCGTCTTTGATGCGAACAGCGACGTCCAGCCTCCCGATTGATGTTTTCAATTTGCCAAGCACATCTAAACGTGCTCGAAAATCTAGTCTTCCCAAACCTGACTGAAATTTTGACAGTAGTAGTAAAATTTTTCTAACTTTATTCTTTTTTTATACGATTTTCCAAATTATTAACGCGGGGCAGTGGAATAGGCCTCCAGGGGATACCACTGACAAAAAAAACGCATCATAGATAGTACCTCAACGGTGATGTGGAAATCTATCGATACAAGCGTCGTCGCCCCAATGCGCCACGCGCGATTCATGTGGCACGCGCCTGAGGCCTTCCGAGCACTAGTCCGTCGCGGGGAGTGAGGCGCGCGGCCGGAGGAAGGAGGCGTCGCCTGCGAGAATCGGCCGCGAAGTTCAGTTAAATTGCAAGCTTGCCCTAATTGGTCAGATAACATACCTTTTACCAGTTTGAAAACAAATATGCATACATTACAATATAACCTCTGTCTTATAGACATAAACTGCAACGCTTGCAGCATTCCTTCCACTTTGGTATACCTATCACATTAGAAGATAACTCGCATGGCCCTGTTTTGCGCAACTTGCAGTTTTTCTAGCTGTGTCTCACCCATTGCTGCTACAATCGTAGCACAATACTCGAAGTGTGGTGCTATAATTGATTTATAAACAATACATCTAGTATAACTCGAAATGTCATTACCAATTCTATTTAAGAAACTTACTTTTTTCCCTATTTTCTTGAACACATAATCACAGTGTTCTTCAAAACGGAGTTTACTATCAATAATTACCCCCAAATATTTTGTACTTTTCACACGCTCTAACATAGTGCCATCCATGCATTTTAATGTTATATTTTTTCTCAATTCTTTTCTTACGCTTCTAATTATCATAAACTTAGTTTTGGCAGCATTCATTTTTAACTTATTTACATTCATCCAATTTTCTACTATGGGTAATACCCTGTTTAATTTCTTTTCTACTTCTTCGCTGCCCCCCCCCCCTTTCACATACATTATTGTATCGTCTGCAAACATTCTAATGTTACACTCTTGTGGACAGATTTGCACAATATCATTTATATATATCGTCAATAGCAAAGGACCCAGTACTGATCCCTGTGGAACCCTATACCTCGTCATCATTCGTTTTGACCACTGGTCGTTAAATCTAACTTCTTGAGTTCTATTGCCTAGATGCGATCTAAACCAATCTAAAACTATTCCTCTCATTCCATACTGATATAATTTATCTAATAGTCTATTTCTATCTACTGTTTCGAATGCCCTCTTTAAATCTATGAATATTACTTCTACAATGTCTCCTTCACTAATTATCATCTTCCAGTCATCAATCACAGTTTGAATTACTGTCTCATAGGAATGCTTTTTCCTAAAACCCGATTGGTGTTCTGTAATAATGTCGTTATTGTGTAAATACCTTTCTATTTGCTCCTTAACTATTAACTCTAATACTTTTTCATATATCGGTAAAATATTTATTGGTCTATATTCACTTGCTTTCGTTGGTTTTCCTACTTTGGGAATCGGTATTATTGTGGATGTTTTCATTCCCTGCGGATATGTACCTTCTCCTAATGAATCATTTATTACCTTCAGTAATTCTTCCCCTATTACATAAAAGCTTGCTTTCAATAGATCACTAGTTATTCCTTCATCTGTTCCTTTTTTACACGGCAAACCCATCACGATACGTTCTAATTTATATATATCTGTGGAAATAGTAAATTAGACAAAGCGTTTTATTTACTTTTATAATAATATGTAATTGAAAAATAGTTTAATGATATAATCAACGTCTAATCTCAACTCGCTTCCGTACAACACTCAACTCACACTTCACGCATACACGCCATCGTTCCCTCAGCAACCAACATAGAACACACGAACACCAGATAATGATACCCATTCCCACACTCGGCCATCCTACAACGATATCTGCCCTCAGATATCCGCTACATTTTCGTTGTCCGTTAGCGAATCATTCAAATTTTTGACCCATGGCTTAATAAACTCAGCGGCAGTGGACGTCTGTCGCGGTCCTTCATGTTCTCCCACTTTTTCCACAAGATACCTGTCATTACGAAGAACTTTGCTGATACGATAAGGACTTAGGTACTTATGTGCGAGCTTCAACCCTGATCCTGACTGCATCCTCTTGATAGTGTTGCGAATCGCGGGAAAAGAATAAGTCGTTTTGGATCAATTCATTTAAGAACTTTATTCCGGGAATGACTTTTAGTGCTGGAAATATAGCTATGTGCGAGGAGAAGCTGCAGAGAACTCTAGTCCGTGACTGCCGATCTTTTACTGACTGCCAGGGATCCTTTTGGATTTTACTCCCTCAGTGTAAGGAAAAGTGGGAAAACAAGAGATGGCGAATGTGTCTGTTTTCTGTCCCTATGGTGCATCGGGCCCAGCCAGGCTCGGGGTTCGCACGTGTTTTTTATGGTGAGAGAAAGCGCCGGAGACACGAACCACCGCAACTCCGTAGCCTTCAAGGATTTTAGGGTCCTTGAGTGCCTATTTCTAGGATATTAAATGTACGCACCGAACCTGGGTGGCCACGTTTGAAAACGTTCTTCTCTCTGCAACTCCTTCACTTTTCAATAGGAAGAAGGCAATATGTCCCTTCGTTACGGACGTAACACCTCCCCCCTTAAGAAAAACGCATGAGATGGAATATTTCAGGCGTTTGATCACAAGAAAGGTAGACTACAATAGGATGATATAACTAGCTGAAAATACATAATTAAAAACATGAAATACAATGAATAAACAATAATACTAACAATAAAATATGCGAAGTAAACAATGTATCAAAATTCAAACGTACTAACATACATTTCTTAATTTATATACATACATAGCTGTTATTTAAACTAATAATAAACAAAAAGAAAATGAAATTGCAATTAATGATAAACTATTCTAGTAACTATACGAAATGTAAAATCTCACGCTTCAATGAATGTTTTAAGCAAAAAAAGAAAAGAAAAAAAAACTACATGGGCGCTATTACACACTGTATTATATACGCTGTACACATATACGTACGTATGTAGCATCTCAAACAAGAGACATACACGCTTAATATAAGAAAATTACCCTCTTTTCTAAAAAAAAAACGAATTTTTAAAGAAAGAAGATATTAAATTCTAACTTAATCCTAAATATATTTATGTTAACCTATGGGGATATAAGCTAGTTTTAACTTATTCGCATGTACTGTTCGTGGTTTCCCATTAACGAAAATTTTAATATTGCAATTTCCTAAAATTTCATTTATTTTATATGGGCCAGAATAATTTTCAGATAGTTTTCCTTTTTTTGGTTCTTTTAATAAGAATACTGAATCATTTACTTGAAAGGTCTGCGGAGTAATTTTGCGATCGTAATATAATTTCGATTTTTGTTTAGATCCAACTAAATTATTTCGCGCTAGAACTCGAATATCATGCATGGTTTGAATTAAATCTGATAAATAATCTCCATAGGTTACTAAATCGCGTTCGTTATATGGTTCACTAGAAGGCTGTCGCGCAATTTTACCGAACACTAGCTCATACGGAGTGAATCCAGTCCCTTCATGCACGCTAGTGTTATAAGAAAAGGTCGCTAACTCTGGAAATTCATCCCATTCGTGACGATTATCTACATACTGTTTAATATATTCGACCAAAACGGCACGGGATCGCTCAAGCGACCCATTAGATTGAGGATGAAATGCTGTCGTTAAATATCTTTTAATTCTAAAATAGCTAGATAAATTTTTAATTAATAAGCTAGTAAAATTAGTGCCCCTATCGGTTAATATAGATTTAGGTGGTCCAAAAATACTAAAAAAGTGTTTAACTAAAGCTTTAGCTACGCTTACGGCGGTCGCAGATTTCATCGGAATCGCAAGGGAAAACTTCGTCAAATTGTCCTGCAGAGTAAGTAAATACTCATTTCCAGACATTGTCTTCGGTAAAGGGCCCACCATATCCATAGATACCTTCTCAAAGGCTGCTTCCGGCGCACAGTGGGGCGAATCGCCGAAATGTTGGACATCGGGACGAAAAATGGAAATTCAGATCTGGAAATTTCAGTATATTTTCATGAAATTATGAACCTTTCACAATTATATTCTATAGTATTTTTATATGTGGCATCACTATTTATTTCAAAATAATCCATATTAGATATACCCGTAAATTTTTAACTTTTTTGAATTTGCGTATTAGTGTCTCTATTTTACGACTTTATCTAAAGAATGTGTATGGTAAATAATAATATGATACTACTAATTCCAAAATGAACAGAAAAAAAATTTTAATGTTTAACGGAAGTTTGTTACACTTAGCGATAACTCCTATAAACATTTTATTCGATTAAAAAAATCGTCCAAAAACGTCCAAGAAAAACTTCATACCATTTGATTGTTAAAAGTGCATAGATTATAGTCATTTAAGTACTTTTTGCTTTTTGTTGCTTTTTCGTCGGAAATTTAATTTTATTCTTATAGCTGAGTTAAATTTAGATACCAAGTATGAGATGAATTAAATAAACGAGTATTAAATAAACGAAATAAATGAAATATTTTTTCAAGATTATTTATAGAAAATATTTATCTATATATTTATAAAATTTTGTCTTATTCATATTATTTTTAAGCAAGACATACCGTTTATGAGTCCAAATCCACTTCTTCATCCAAGAGTTCTTTAGCTTCTGGTAACAATTCTCTCTGCATTCCAGTTATTTTAGGCCTTAGGTGTGAAATCACAGGATCCGAATTTATTAATAAATTGTTGAGAAGGTCCCTATTGTTGCATAATCGTGAAATTTTCCTCGAATGTAATTCCCTATATGATCGGAAAAGTTTATGATTTGCTTCCTGAGCATCTTCGGCTAATTGTCCTATTGGTACAATTGCGTTTTTTACAATGGCTGGACCGTGAATCAAAAGTTTGTGAACTGTGACAGGCATATAGTATCAATTATATAACGATATATACATCTCAGCTGTTTCTTTGGTATAAATTTCAAATTTTTCAGAATTTATTGGTAATCCCGATGATACTGCTTGAAGAATTATAGCAAACCGTTTAATTATATGAGCATTTATCCCTGTTATGGAAGCTGATAATTCAGGGGAATCAAAAAATTCTCTGGCCGTATTACCATCATTTGATGTTCCTTTGCCTTGTTTTACGTAATCAACCAATAATCCCATTTTACTTCTAAAATCACTTTTGATTAGTTTTTTTCTATTTTCAAATAATTGTTTCTGAAGTGCGGACTTGACACTCCAGGATTTAAAATCAAGTCTGTATCCAATATGTACAAGGCATTCGAAGCATCTTATCAAACAATGCAAGGGAGACAATCCAAAAGAATAATGATCGGTGTTAGTATTTCTGGTTTGCATTAAATTTAAATCATTCATTTCCTTCGGTGATGCACTACATATGTAGCATCTCATCGATGAACTTGTATTGGTCATAAAATTGCAAATTTTGCCATCCACCATTGTTAAATACAATTTATAATTTATTGAAATGGCTTGCTCATTATAAGGTTCGAGGGACTCTATCTCAGATTTTATCTGGTCTGTAATATTTGTCACAATATTTTTGGATTCCTTAACGTATTCGAATTGTATTGGTCTACAGAAAAAGGTTGAAGATGTTCTTTCATTTTGCCATAAAACAGTTTTATCTTCACAATCGAATAATTTTATTGGTACTAAACTACTGATAAAAATACTGGAATCATCTTCAGCATTCACATTGTTCGAAGCGAATGTTTGCTTGTATGATGACTGATTTGATGCGCCATCACAGCCCCACTTTATAATCATGACCAGATTTCGAGGAGAACGTTCTTGAACCTCATTGCATAATAGTTTGAGGAAACGAGATGCAGTGTGGTCTAACAATTCTTGTAATTTTATTTTCGCTCCAGTTTCTGTGACGCTAATAGATTCCTCTGGAGGATAACAATCATTTTTTAATTTTTGAATTTTATAATAGCTGGGATAAAAATTGTAGCCCAGAGTTACAGCATTATCTCGTATTGCATTGTAGCGAAATCTAGTCATTTTTGTACCAGCATACAATCCTAAAAATTGTTCCTCTTCGGCATGTATTTTTGGTTTTATTAAACGTTCACAATACTTCTTTATGTTTGTAACGTGCTCTGGATGCTCTTGAATAAAATTTATAATATAACGAGCATCATTCGATTGTACCCTTTTTTTAAGAACGAAACTAAACTCATCCTCTGCACAGGTTCTGAATGCTTCGGTCCTTCTCCTTTTTTGTCGGTCGGATAGCTGGTCGAAGGTTTTGACTTGCGATGAAGAAGTTGGAGGAGAAATTATCATTGAAGAAGATGATGGAAATTCGGAAACTATTTCTTCAGGAATGACGAAATCTAAATTCAACCACTGTTCATTTTTGTTTAGAAATCGATCTATTTGTCGTCCAGCGGAAGACCATCTTGATGCCAACTTACTACTAAAGTTCCTGAATTTTTCTCGCATCAAAACTTTTGCTGAGTCAGATATATCACACCCTTAATTAAATTTATCCTTTTTAAACGCACCGTGTTATATTATACAACGAAAGACTTCGTGATTCGTTGCCTCGATCACAACTATGATTTATATGTATATTTATTTTCATATTTTTGATTTCATTTGACACGAGTTTAAATTTAAAGAAATGAGACGGGTTGTATTGTTGTATTATACATTTGAAAACTACATTGTAACTCACATTGTAACTTTCTTCTATTGTTTCACTGACACCGTCTCATCGAGAAACAGTTGAATGTACACTATTTGGAACAGAATAAGCAAAATTTTTATTGAATTCAGTTGTGATCGAGGCAACGAATCACGAAGTCTTTCGTTGTATAATATAACAGGGTGCGTTTAAAAAGGATAAATTTTTAACACATTTAGGACTTATTCTGTGAATTGAAACATGGATATAATATCAAATGGTGATGTGTTCTCGTTATTTAAAAATAATAATATACATTTCAACGATTATGAAATGATTTTGGAAAAATGGATTGCTTTGTTGGGGTGTGATATATCTGACTCAGCAAAAGTTTTGATGCGAGAAAAATTCAGGAACTCTAGTAGTAAGTTGGCATCAAGATGGTCTTCCGCTGGACGACAAATAGATCGATTTCTAAACAAAAATGAACAGTGGTTGAATTTAGATTTCGTCATTCCTGAAGAAATAGTTTCCGAATTTCCATCATCTTCTTCAATGATAATTTCTCCTCCAACTTCTTCATCGCAAGTCAAAACCTTCGACCAGCTATCCGACCGACAAAAAAGGAGAAGGACCGAAGCATTCAGAACCTGTGCAGAGGATGAGTTTAGTTTCGTTCTTAAAAAAAGGGTACAATCGAATGATGCTCGTTATATTATAAATTTTATTCAAGAGCATCCAGAGCACGTTACAAACATAAAGAAGTATTGTGAACGTTTAATAAAACCAAAAATACATGCCGAAAAGGAACAATTTTTAGGATTGTATGCTGGTACAAAAATGACTAGATTTCGCTACAATGCAATACGAGATAATGCTGTAACTCTGGGCTACAATTTTTATCCCAGCTATTATAAAATTCAAAAATTAAAAAATGATTGTTATCCTCCAGAGGAATCTATTAGCGTCACAGAAACTGGAGCGAAAATAAAATTACAAGAATTGTTAGACCACACTGCATCTCGTTTCCTCAAACTATTATGCAATGAGGTTCAAGAACGTTCTCCTCGAAATCTGGTCATGATTATAAAGTGGGGCTGTGATGGCGCATCAAATCAGTCATCATACAAGCAAACATTCGCTTCGAACAATGTGAATGCTGAAGATGATTCCAGTATTTTTATCAGTAGTTTAGTACCAATAAAATTATTCGATTGTGAAGATAAAACTGTTTTATGGCAAAATGAAAGAACATCTTCAACCTTTTTCTGTAGACCAATACAATTCGAATACGTTAAGGAATCCAAAAATATTGTGACAAATATTACAGACCAGATAAAATCTGAGATAGAGTCCCTCGAACCTTATAATGAGCAAGCCATTTCAATAAATTATAAATTGTATTTAACAATGGTGGATGGCAAAATTTGCAATTTTATGACCAATACAAGTTCATCGATGAGATGCTACATATGTAGTGCATCACCGAAGGAAATGAATGATTTAAATTTAATGCAAACCAGAAATACTAACACCGATCATTATTCTTTTGGATTGTCTCCCTTGCATTGTTTGATAAGATGCTTCGAATGCCTTGTACATATTGGATACAGACTTGATTTTAAATCCTGGAGTGTCAAGTCCGCACTTCAGAAACAATTATTTGAAAATAGAAAAAAACTAATCAAAAGTGATTTTAGAAGTAAAATGGGATTATTGGTTGATTACGTAAAACAAGGCAAAGGGACATCAAATGATGGTAATACGGCCAGAGAATTTTTTGATTCCCCTGAATTATCAGCTTCCATAACAGGGATAAATGCTCATATAATTAAACGGTTTGCTATAATTCTTCAAGCAGTATCATCGGGATTACCAATAAATTCTGAAAAATTTGAAATTTATACCAAAGAAACAGCTGAGATGTATATATCGTTATATAATTGATACTATATGCCTGTCACAGTTCACAAACTTTTGATTCACGGTCCAGCCATTGTAAAAAACGCAATTGTACCAATAGGACAATTAGCCGAAGATGCTCAGGAAGCAAATCATAAACTTTTCCGATCATATAGGGAATTACATTCGAGGAAAATTTCACGATTATGCAACAATAGGGACCTTCTCAACAATTTATTAATAAATTCGGATCCTGTGATTTCACACCTAAGGCCTAAAATAACTGGAATGCAGAGAGAATTGTTACCAGAAGCTAAAGAACTCTTGGATGAAGAAGTGGATTTGGACTCATAAACGGTATGTCTTGCTTAAAAATAATATGAATAAGACAAAATTTTATAAATATATAGATAAATATTTTCTATAAATAATCTTGAAAAAATATTTCATTTATTTCGTTTATTTAATACTCGTTTATTTAATTCATTTCACACTTGGTATCTAAATTTAACTCAGCTATAAGAATAAAATTAAATTTCCGACGAAAAAGCAACAAAAAGCAAAAAGTACTTAAATGACTATAATCTATGCACTTTTAACAATCAAATGGTATGAAGTTTTTCTTGGACGTTTTTGGACGATTTTTTTAATCGAATAAAATGTTTATAGGAGTTATCGCTAAGTGTAACAAACTTCCGTTAAACATTAAAATTTTTTTTCTGTTCATTTTGGAATTAGTAGTATCATATTATTATTTACCATACACATTCTTTAGATAAAGTCGTAAAATAGAGACACTAATACGCAAATTCAAAAAAGTTAAAAATTTACGGGTATATCTAATATGGATTATTTTGAAATAAATAGTGATGCCACATATAAAAATACTATAGAATATAATTGTGAAAGGTTCATAATTTCATGAAAATATACTGAAATTTCCAGATCTGAATTTCCATTTTTCGTCCCGATGTCCAACATTTCGGCGATTCGCCCCACTGTGCGGCGTATCCGTGATCACCATAGGCTGCTTAGTCTTAATTCTCGAGACTTTCTTCAATTGACATCCAAGGCAATTACGAACGAAAGTCTGTAAGTCAGCTTTGAGATTCTCCCAGTAAAATCGTTGACGAATCCGATTATATGTTTTCGTTATGCCCTTGTGTCCACCCACAGCTGAACAATGCGCTTCTTCAATGATGTTGTTCCTTCGTTGTTCCACAGGTTCCTCTACCGTCCCATGGCAGACTATTATCTTGAGCTGTTTATTGGTTATGGAGCTCCGCAAAAGTGTAATGATATCGTGCCAAACAATTCCATCCACCTCTTTCGATTTTGAAAGTGCCTGTATTTCAAATGGAAAATTATTGAGTTGTTTACTCAAATTGTCAAAAGCCTGTACCAAAGTTTCCTTCGATGTCCTGTCTTCCAACGTAGGTTTGCAAATTATCGCGATATGATATTTTGTACCCTTTTTGATAAAAATAGCGTCACCAACTCGTGGATCAGTTAATGGTGGTATATCTTTTCTTAATGAAAATTGTTGAGCTCCATCATCTATTGGTTCACCTTTAGCAGTAAGGAAATACAGCGAATTATCCTTTCGCATATAAAGTTTGTCCCGTTGATTCAGAACGATGTTCCGCATTGATCGGGTTTCCCTTGTATTCAAAAATTCCTGTTCTTTTATTTGATTATCAAAATCATCAAGCTCATCCCCACTTTCGCTGCTGCTGTCCGTTTGGTTCTCTTCAGATTCAAAGAGATCTTCCATATTTACAGTGTCTCTTACTCTCGGTACTGTGACTCTTCCAGTTGATGAGTTCTCGAAGCTTGGCAATGAAGATGTAGTAACCTTGGGACTCCCCTGATCTTCGCTTAATTCTACCAGTGGTTCCGAATTATTAAGTTCTTTCATTTCCGATTTTCGCATTTTTAAACGTAATGCGAGAGGAATATCTTCATAATCGGATATTGGGGTTTTTCCCGAAAACGAAGAAACCGAAGCCGGTGAAGGATTCCTATGTACCTGCGCCTCGACCACGTGGCGCTTGAAGGGACGCTCCCGAAGTTCCCTTATCGTAAAGGGCAGAGGACCCCCCTCATCCTGATTTACCTGACTTCGTGTCCGTATATTTGATTGTACGACGATTGGTTCCTTTTCCTCAATCATTTGTGCAAATTGTGGTGATGGTGTCTTCAGTTTTACGGCATTTTTATTCCGAAGTATAATTTCTTCATCCTCCGGCTCGGAGAGTATTTCATCCCATGTATCCGTTTGAATGGGATATGAAGTACTTTGTACGCATTCCTCAGTTGGATTCCGTGATAGCGCATCAGCATTTACATTTGTTTCTCCGGCCTTGTATAGGATGTCATAATCATATTCGGCAAGCTTCAATCGCCACCTCATTAGTCTTGAGGTAGGGTCCACCACGGAATGGAGCCAAGTAAGCGGTTTATGATCGGTTATAAGCGTAAACCTTTTGCCGTAAAGGTATGGTCGAAAATGCCGCACGCAGTATACTATAGCTAATAATTCTTTTTCTACTGTCGGATAATTTAATTCTGCGCTATTTAACACCCGAGATGTATGAGATATAAGTTTATCCTTACCAACTGGACCCTAACTCAATATACCGCCTACTGCAAAATTAGATGCGTCTGTAGTCAAAAGAAAAGGTTTACTGAAATCGGGATACTGTAAAACAGGTTCTTTACACAACTTTTCGCGTAAAATGTCAAAAGCTTCTTGCTGCCTTTCTGTCCACTGGAATGGTTCATCTTTTTTTAATAAATTAGTTAATGGTTTTGAAATTCTAGAGAAATTCTGAATAAATCGACGATAATAACCCGCTAAACCAAGAAATTGCTTTACTTACTTTGAATTTGTTGGAGCTGGAAAATTTGGTAATGCCTCTACCTTTGCTGGATCGGGTCGAACACCATCCATGCTAATAATATGGCCTAAATAACACACTTCCCTTCGCAAAAACTCGCACTTTTCAGGTTGTAGTTTCAGATTTGCGTGACGTAACCTTTCCATTAATTTGCGAAATTTTATCTCATGTTCACGTAGAGAACTGGAATAGATAACTATATCATCCAGATAAACGAACACCTCATTTCCCTGCAAACCTGACAAGACCATATCCATTAACCGTTGAAAGGTTGCCGGTGCGTTTTTTAAACCAAATGGCATCCTTTCAAACTCATAGTGACCATGAGGTGTCGTAAATGCGGTTTTGTGACTGTCTTTAGGGTGCATACGGATCTGGTGAAAACCCGACGCCAAATCAAATATAGAGAAATACTTTGCACCACCTAATTGATCGAGGATTTCTACAATATTCGGTAATGGGTATGCATCGCTGATGGTTTTTGCGTTCAACTCTCGAAAATCTAAAACCATCCTCCACCGTTTATTGCCTTCGCTATCGGATTTTTTCGGGACTATCCAAATCGGAGTATTATAAGGTGATTCCGATGGTTTAATCATCCCTGTTTTTAATAGATCTGTTACTTGTTTTTTGATTTCATCTTTGTGTATCAACGGAAAACGATACTGTCGTCTGTTTATTGGTCGATCGTCAGTCGACGGTATTCGGTGTTCAGTCACGGTCGTAAATCCTAAAGGTTCGCCAGGTATATGGAAACAGTCAGAAAACTCTTCAATTAAGACATTTACATTGTGTCGCTCTTCCGAATTTAAATGATTTAATCTTAGCAAATTTTGAACCTTATTAACGCGCTGAACATCATTTTTACTTATTCGGAAACAAGAATTTTCAATATTTTCTTTACTTATATTTTTAAAATTAGAAAAATTTCCCGTTTTAGCATGTTCATCGGAGTAACTATGTGATGAATTAACTTCCGAATTCAAGTTTATATATTTACTAGTTGGAAATATTTTATCCTTTACTAGATTTTGCGTTTCTAATTTTGTACTTTCCGATTTCAATGTTGCTGAAGATTTAATATTACTTTCCTTTAATGACAGTGAATTAGAAAAATTTTCTTCTCCTTTAGAAGATGCAGTTTTTAAAGATGATCCTTCAACGTAAGATACTTCCTGAATTTTTATTTTAGGAACAATTATTTCGATATCTCGATCATTTGTATTGATAACATCCAGATGAGCTTTCCCATCGATCACTGTAACTAACGCATCGCCAAGATATACACCGTCAATTCCCTGTACTTTTAAACGTGGAACATATCCTTGTTCGATTTCTGGATTTGTCGCTTTAACATATGCTTGCGTTCGCGATCTTGCTGGAATCACTATATGTTCCTGCGCTTCAAAAGGAATTGATTTCCCATTCCATTCTAAGCATTTATTTTCATAATTTATGCAAGCTTTATAATACAGGAGAAAATCAGAACCAACAATTCCTTCCTGCGCTATAGGAAAATTATCATCTACTAAATGGAAAAATGCACGTTGACCCAAAATTTCCAAGACTACTTGTCCTTTTGTAAATACATGCTGCGAAGTAATTCCAGTAAGGCGAAGAATTTCTTGTTCATTTACTCGTACAGAGGGATGTACTGAACGCTGTTTTACAAGATTCGGGCCAGATCCACTATCCACCATAAAGTCTGAAGGGGAAATTAAATCTGGACTATCAATACGTATAATTGGTACATAACCTGTTTGCATAAGATTTATTCTACTATCTCGGATTCGGTTTCTGCCGCTATTGGATGTGCCGAGCGCACTTTTAAATTTCCGCGAGGTGCGCTCATCCTCGTGGAATTCTATAAGTTTCCCTGATTAGTTTGAGAGTCATGCGAATGGGAGCTGTCATTATCCCTATTGTTATTGGTTGTAAGCTTCCAACATTCTTCAATAGTATGCCCTGATTTTTTAGAATACTTGCAAGATTTTAGATTCCTACGGCTATTACCGCGATTTTCCACAAATCTATTCGAGCTATGACCATATTCTCTATAATCATTTCTATTCTGTACAAAAGTATTCTGTTTATGCAAATTCATTAGCATATCTAGAACCTGCTTGCAGTCTGATGTATCGAATGGCTGCGGGGGTTTGTTCTGATTTCCATTAGCGTTTCCTTTTACACGAAAAGTTCTGTACGACCAACATTCAGATGCGTCATGACCAAATTTTTTACAAAGTGTACAAATTATTTGATCAGATTGTACTTTGTGTACACTACTATTACTAACACGCTTATCTACCTTTTTCTCTGACAAACAGCGCATCTGTGATATTGAGTCATTTTCTTTTTCGATTACAATTGCTCGCGTAATTAATTCATTCAAAGTTTCAAAATGCTCCTGCGGCATACGCATGAATATTTCCGATTTCAATCCACGAAGCAAACATTTCTTCAAACTTTCATCGGTACTTACAATAAATGTTTGTGAAACTGTTCCGTATTCTCGCTTAAATGCATCTAATATTCCCTTCCCTAATTCACGCACTCTATTAGCAAACGTTATGACTTCTTCATCCGACTTTTGAAAAACATTTGACAATTTTCCTAACGCTTCGTATACTGTTTCGTGCGGTGCATATATGGACCTTAAATGCTCAACCAACTCACTCACCTTACCGAATCGCATTCCAATGATTGACCGGCGCGCTTCACCCTTTAATTTATTCCGTAAGGATTTAACGAAATTTCCTTTGTACTGTGGCGAAATCATGCCAACGGCTTCTTCACATCCCTCGGCGAAGCACACGAAGTCCATGTTTTTTCCATCAAATTCCGGAATTGCATTCAGCGCATCCTTATACAGAGTTACGTAATATGCGTTACCCACATTAGTCATAGGCTCTGGAGATATTGAAGGTCCCGCACGTGACAGTCGAGGTTCCAGATGTGGTACTGATTGTTGTTCCGCTTGTTGTTGCGATTGTTCTTGCGGTTGTTGTTGCTGCAATACCATTTGCTGTTGCTGCAGTAACTGTTCTTGTTGAAATGCAAATTGCTGTTGTTGAAGCTGCAACTGGGCCATTTGATCCTCCAATAACTGTCGCATTTCTTCTATCTGTTTCCGCTGCTCATCCATGGATGCCTGCGACGGTGGTCTCTCCGTATCCGAACGTCCCTGTTGCGGTGTACGTTCCAATGGCATTTTCCTTTTTATTTAATACAACTTATCACTCAAATCACTGATCAAAATAAACTGTCTTCAGTATTTTATATTGTCTAAGAGTCACAAATTAACTGTTCACTACTTAATTGTTCACTTTATCACACAATTTCCAACACTTTCAATTACGCGATCCCACCGCTGTCACCAAATTTTTGTTGTGAATCGCGGGAAAAGAATAAGTCGTTTTGGATCAATTCATTTAAGAACTTTATTCCGGGAATGACTTTTAGTGCTGGAAATATAGCTATGTGCGAGGAGAAGCTGCAGAGAACTCTAGTCCGCGACTGCCGATCTTTTACTGACTGCCAGGGATCCTTTTGGATTTTACTCCCTCAGTGTAAGGAAAAGTGGGAAAACAAGGGATGGCGAATGTGTCTGTTTTCTGTCCCTATGGTGCATCGGGTCCAGCCAGGCTCGGGGTTCGCACGTGTTTTTTATGGTGAGAGAAAGCGCCGGAGACACGAACCACCGCAACTCCGTAGCCTTCAAGGATTTTAGGGTCCTTGAGTGCCTATTTCTAGGATATTAAATGTACGCACCGAACCTGGGTGGCCACGTTTGAAAACGTTCTTCTCTCTGCAACTCCTTCACTTTTCAATAGGAAGAAGGCAATATGTCCCTTCGTTACGGACGTAAAAATAGCAACTAAATCATCTTTGTAGTAACACCGAGCTTCTTTCCGATTTTTATCGAAGTTCCGTCTATTTTCCTGCTGTATTTTTAAGATGCTATTTCTAGCTTGGCATCTTAAATCATTGCGGTATTCTTGAAATATGGACCAATGTCCATTCATTAGCTATGATCTCTTGTACTTCAGGATTGTTTCTTAACCTCATATCTGTTCCGAACAAAATTTTAAAAGGTGTTGCGTTTATACCTCGATGATGAGTTGCGTTCATATACTGCTGCGCAAGGTTTAAGTATTTATACCAATCCTCTGGTTTTGGAGCAGCGAGCTTCGTCAGAACCAAAATAAGAGTGCGATTGACTCTTTCTATCTGCCCATTTGCTCTAGGCATGCCCGTCGTTATCAAACTGTGTTCGATGTTCTCCGTCTTGCAGTATTCCTGGAATTCACATGACGTAGACGCAGCACCTCGGTCAGAAATGATTTTCCGTGGATTACCAAAAACTGTTGATTGTTTTTTCAAATGATTGATGACCTCACCAGCACTAGTCGTCATCGTTGTGTAAAACCACACAAATTTTGCGAAAGCGTCTATCACGGCAAAAATATATTTGTAGTTTTTACAGGTGGAAGGGAGCGGACTCAAGTGGTCGATGTGATACGCATCTAACAGAATATCGCCTTTCTGGATTGGGTGCAACCAACCGTTCTGTTTTCCCGCTTTTCTATCGGCCAAAATACACGAAACGCAATTACGCACAACTGTCGCTACTCTAGATTTAATATTTTTGAACCAATAGTTCTTCTTAACTAAAACCTCCGTTTTATCACTAGAAAAATGTCCATTTTCATGTAATTGTCGTACAATCTGTCCTTGCATGGCGTCTGGTACCACTATTCGCGAGTCATCGTCTACAATTTTAAATAGAAGCCCGTTTTTAACTATAAAATTACTGTCACTATTTTCTTCACAATTCACGGAGTCTATTATTTTTTTTAAATCTTTGTCTTCATATTGTGCTTTCTTCAGTCTTTCAAATACACTCGTTTCACACTCTCTCACTAACATACATATCGAAACAGGATTCCTGCTTAACGCATCAACATGCAGCATACTTTTGCTTAAGCGGTGTTCGACAGTACAATTAAATTCCTCTAATAACAACGCCCATCTCGCAACTCGCACACATAAGTCTTTCTTTTTCATCGTAAGAGTGAACGCACGGCAGTCAGTAATGATTTTGAATGAAATTCCTAAAAGGTAGACTCTAAATTTATGTAGTGCTTTAACAATAGCTAGAACCTCTAATTCATAACTTGTATATCGCGACTCCGCTTCCGTCGTTTTCCAACTCGCGTAATAAATTGGGTGAAAACGCTGATTTACATCATCTTTTTGTAAAAGAATGGCATCAAGGCCTTGACTTGACGCGTCGGTATGCAATTCCGTCTCTGCAGTTGTACGATAGAGTTTTAATATCGGTTCACTAGCCAATGCGAGTTTTAGTTGCTGAACCGCGCGTTCTTGTTAACTTCCCGATTTATAGGAAAGTTACTGTATTTGCCCCTAAAATGGAAAATCGATTTTTTAGCAGATCTCCATGTTTCAAGGTCATTGGAGTAATTTTAGGCTATTTTTAACAAATTGTTCGTGTGTGTGTGTGTGTGTGTGTGTGTGTGTGTGTGTGTGTGTGTGTGTGTGTGTGTGTGTGTGTGTGTGTGTGTGTGTGTGTGTGTGTGTGTGTGTGTGTGTGTGTGTGTGTGTGTGTGTGTGTGTGTGTGTGTGTGTGTGTGTGTGTGTGTGTGTGTGTGTGTGTGTGTGTGTGTGTGTGTGTGTGTGTGTGTGTGTGTGTGTGTGTGTGTGTGTGTGTGTGTGTGTGTGTGTGTGTGTGTGTGTGTGTGTGTGTGTGTGTGTGTGTGTGTGTGTGTGTGTGTGTGTGTGTGTGTGTGTGTGTGTGTGTGTGTGTGTGTGTGTGTGTGTGTGTGTGTGTGTGTGTGTGTGTGTGTGTGTGTGTGTGTGTGTGTGTGTGTGTGTGTGTGTGTGTGTGTGTGTGTGTGTGTGTGTGTGTGTGTGTGTGTGTGTGTGTGTGTGTGTGTGTGTGTGTGTGTGTGTGTGTGTGTGTGTGTGTGTGTGTGTGTGTGTGTGTGTGTGTGTGTGTGTGTGTGTGTGTGTGTGTGTGTGTGTGTGTGTGTGTGTGTGTGTGTGTGTGTGTGTGTGTGTGTGTGTGTGTGTGTGTGTGTGTGTGTGTGTGTGTGTGTGTGTGTGTGTGTGTGTGTGTGTGTGTGTGTGTGTGTGTGTGTGTGTGTGTGTGTGTGTGTGTGTGTGTGTGTGTGTGTGTGTGTGTGTGTGTGTGTGTGTGTGTGTGTGTGTGTGTGTGTGTGTGTGTGTGTGTGTGTGTGTGTGTGTGTGTGTGTGTGTGTGTGTGTGTGTGTGTGTGTGTGTGTGTGTGTGTGTGTGTGTGTGTGTGTGTGTGTGTGTGTGTGTGTGTGTGTGTGTGTGTGTGTGTGTGTGTGTGTGTGTGTGTGTGTGTGTGTGTGTGTGTGTGTGTGTGTGTGCGTGCGCGTACGTACGTACGTACGTACGTGATCAAATTTTTCGTTAACGTTTTCTAAAAAACTAATAGTGATATCAAAATGGTCGATGATGCAATCGATGTGTATCAATGTAACTTAGAGCTGAATAGATTTTGTTCTAATTCGGTCCAGTAGTTTTCTAGTTTTTTTAGGAAAACCTAACAGTATAACGCAATCTAAATGGGAGAATATAAATTTATGAGAGAATAACTAAACTGAAATAATATATATACATATATTATTACTATTATTATATTTATATAACACACACACACAAACACACATATATATATATGTATATATACAGGGTGTCCCATTTTAATCTGCCACCACGGCTAACTTAAGAAATATGCATCGGATCAAAAAACATCCCGAACAAAAGTTTGATGGTTTGGAGGGGGACATCTGATCCTGTCAAAAAAATTTCACCCCAACTCCCCTGGGGGGGGGGATTACTTTAAAATTTTAAACAGGACCATCTACTTTTTATTGCAGATTCGGATTCCACGCCACAAAATATGTAGGTTTTATTTCAAACATTTTTTTTCATTCGCGATAGGTGGCGCTGTAATCGCGAAATTTCGATTTTTCGCCTATATATATTACAATATATAATTATAATGATATAATTGTGATAAATACATACATATGAGTATATTTATACACGTATAAATATATATATACTCAATAACTACACATTGAAAACAAATGAATATACATAATATCCATATACACAGCACACACATACATACATATATACCCCAGGGGGGTAGGGATGAAATTTCTTAACAGGGTCAGATGTCCCCCTCCAAACCATCAAACTTTTATTCGGGATGTTTTTTGATCCAATGCATATTTCTTAAGTTGTCCGTAGTGGCGGATTAAAATGGGACACTCTCCCTGTATATATAGATGTTCGTTTAATGCGACGTCATATAGCAACAATGTTGATAAGTAGAAAACTATTAAATTTCTCCGAATACGAATAATTTTCTAATTAGTGACAATTAATAATGGTAATAATAAATTACAACTCGCAAATCGGGAAGTTCTTTGCATGGCCCGTAAAGGGTCACACACAAAATAAACATGAATAGCTACAGGCATCACTACTCGTGAGCGAGTGTAGCGAGCGAGCTACAATAACTCCACTCGCGAGCTCGCGAAGCGAGCGAGCAACACGGACTAGCTAGTTCTTCGTTAAATTCGAATTTTGCATCCTTTTTCAATAGACTTAGCAAAGGTCGAGTTATCGTTGAATATTGCGGAATAAACTTTCTAAAGTAACCCGTCAAACCCAAAAAACCTTGTACATCCTTAACATTTTTTAAGGATGGAAAATTCGTGACCGCTAAAGTTTTACGTCTAGATGGACGCACGTGACCGTTCTCAATAATATGGCCCAAATATTCTGTCTGACGCTGTAAAAATTTACATTTCTTCCAGTTAATGTGTAGACCGTAATCGCTCGAAACCAACAAAATTTCTCGCAGCTTCAATAATCCTTCTTCCACATCAGAAGAGGGAACAATGAGATCGTCCAAATAAGTAAATACTATACCAGCTCTTATTAAATCACGAAAAATTGAATTAATGAATTTCTGAAATACAGCCGGGGCATTGCACAGCCCAAACGGTGTTTTCAAAAATTCATAGTGTCCATCTGGCACTATAAATGCCGTGTACTTAATACTATCTTCGTGCAATGGGACATGAAAAAATCCATCTTTTAAATCGAGAACACTAAATATACTAGACCCTTGAAGGCGATCTAATTGATCCTCAATCAATGGGAGCGGATAGCGGTCTTTACAAATTTTCTTATTAATTTTTCTATAATCAACACACAAACGCATCCTACCATCTTTTTTCCTCACAATTACGATCGGACTCGCATATACTTCCGATATACTTTCACGAATAACTCCCTCTCGCATCCATTCTTCGATTTGTTTATTTACTTCCGCTCTCTGTATTGCCGCTAACCTACGTGGAGACTGATACACTAGTACATCGTCTTTCAAAACTAACTCTGTTTTAACATTTGTTTGTTTAATTGCTCTCGGTTTGTAATTGTTCAAAATATGTTGTAATTCACGTTTCACAATATCGTTATCGATGTTTTGAAGATCGACTTGACAATTATCTTGACTTGTAACATCTTCGAATTCATCAAACGTATTTATGCAAAATATTTCAGGAATATCATAAGAAGGTTCAATTTTATCAACTCGCTTTAATATTTCAACACTTTTGCCATCTAAATGAATGCTAGCTTCTTTCAACAAAGCAGACCCAATCAAAAGATTATATCTGAAACACGCATCTGATACAACATGTATTAATAATTGAAAAACGTCTTTATCAATTCGTACATTAGTGTAAAAGCTCCCTAAAGTAGAAATACTTTCCGACCCTCTATACCTTTACATACTATTTCTGGACCGTTCAGAGGTGGGGATCCTAATCTTATATATTGCTCGGCTCTCATCAAATGCAAATCGCTACCCGTATCTAAAAGTGCTATTAAATGCTTATCCCCGATAGTTACAGATTTGTATACCTTACTATCGCGAACGGTTACTGCACTACACTCATTTACCTATTTGTCCTTATTTTTCTTCTTACAGTCTAACGCCTTATGTCCAAATTCTTTACACGCAAAGCACTTCGGACCTTTATCTTTCGTGGGACACTTTTCACTAAAATGATCAAGGTCACCGCAGTTATAGCATCGCATCTCACTCTTCGGCACCTCTTTTCTTTCTTGCTTCTCTGATTTGGTAGGCCGCACTCTGGTGTCCTTGATATTTGTTGGCAAAGATCTTCCTCGAAGAGAAATTCCCTCAAAAGACTCCACAAGATCAGTCATCGTTTTGATTTTTTGAACTCGAGCAAGGTCACGTAATCCAGCATCCGGAATTCCTTCGATGATGCATTCAACCATCTCCCTATCATTTATCGAGATACGATTTCCAAGAATAAATTTCTTATGCACGTATTCACGAAAGGATTCTTCTTTTTTCCACGCGCGAGCCTCAAAACGTCGTCTCACCACCAGTATATTTTCCGGATGATAGAACATACCTTTCAAATTGTCTAACAATTCCCGAGCCGACATTGCAAGATATTCTGGCTTCGACTGGAACTATTCAAGCGCGTTTCCTTTTAGACGCGATCCAATTAACAATTTCGCCAAATAATCAGTCAATTCATAAGCTGTCACCAATGTTTCGACTTGCCGTCTCCATGTTTCAAATGTGTCACCACTGCCGTCAAAATAACTCAATAAATCTACAATTGCAGTTACATTCACAGCTGGCGTTATACGTCGTGGTTGTCGAGCGGCTTCCTCTGTTTCGGTCCGAGTAACGCCCGAATTTTGCGTAATTGAAGGAACTCGATTTGCTGGCGCGCAAGTTCAAGTTCTCGCTGTGCTAATTCTTTTTCTTTTCGGAAAAGTTCCATTTCCCGTCGCATATGCATAGCCTCAACTGCTGCATCACTCGGTATGGTATGTCCTCTTCACGCGAATTTCTTCCGGCCTCACCGCTTGCAGCTATTTTCATCCACTCATCAGATGGGTCGGCCTCCATTAATCGATTTATTAATTCGGTTTTTACTCCTAATGTGGTTAAACCCTTTCCTCGCAGTATTTCTTTTAATTCCGCCACAGAAAAATCACTCATGTTCCTCAAACTCATCTTGACAATCAGCTGGATGTACACGTACGTTCCGCCGAAAAAAAATTTTCACACACGTCTCGATACTTCTCACTATTTACGTCTAAAACTCACGGTGTGGCTTTCTTCTAATCCTATCCCGGACGAGCCCCCAATTTGTGGAAATAGTAAATTAGACAAAGCGTTTTATTTACTTTTATAATAATATGTAATTGAAAAATAGTTTAATGATATAATCAATGTCTAATCTCAACTCGATTCTGTACAACACTCAACTCACACTTCACGCATACACGCCATCGTTCCCTCAGCAACCAACATAGAACACACGAAAACCAGATAATGATACCCATTCCCACATATCTATAGGTTCAAAATTCTCTATTGTATCCCTACTTTTTATACCATAAGTTTTCTCATCTTTATTGTTCTCCTCACATATGGACTCAATTATTTCATCAATACCCTGTATATAGTACAAATTAAACTTGTCTGCCAAATTACATTCACCTGTGTTACCTAATATCTCAAAATCTACATTATTTATTTCTTTCGCCGCTTTTTCTCCTCTTATTACACCTTTTAAAGCTTTCCACATCCTTATAGGGTCATTTTTATTATTGTCTATCATATTTTCATAATATTCTTTCTTTTTGATTCTAATGAATTTAACAACTATATTCCTTTCAAGTTTAAAATGCAGCCAATCTTGTTCAGTGTTCGTATATATCGCTCTAGCACAGGCTTGCGATTTAACTGAACTTCGCGACCGATTCTCGCAGGCGACGCCTCCCTTCCTCCGGCCGCGCGCCTCACTCCCCGCGGCAACCGTAGCTCGGCACACGTGCCAATCGCGCCTGAGCCCTACCGAGCACTTTGGGTGCCGCGGGGAGTGAGGCGCGCGGCCGGAGGAAGGAGGCGTTGCCTGCGAGAATCGACCGCGAAGTTCAGTTAAATTGCAAGCCTGCTCTAGCATATGCTTCGTCTCTTGTCTTTGTAGCTACTCTTATATCCTCCGAGTACCATTTTTTCCCTTCCCATATCTTTGGAATTTTAAACTTCTTCTTTGGTGCAACTATATTTAAAGCATCTACTATACTTTGGACGAATCTTTCTGCTCTTACGTTTACATCTAAGTCTTCTTTCTTCTATGACTTTAAAAATTCATCTATATGAAACTTGGTATAATCTCTACTAGTAAATACTTTGTATTTTTCACCTTCGTTGCTTATAATAAGTTGAATATTTGTCCACGAATGATCTGTTATTTTCGGTTTATCATGCACTTTACAATTTACCTTATTATTCGCAAAAACTAAATCTATCAATGTTTTGCTCTCTTTCACGATTCGCGTTGGCCTAACAATATATTGTTTCATACCTAGATATGACATTTCTGTTGTTAATTTTTTTGCATAAAACGAATCCTTCATTAAATCTATATTAAAATCCCCTACCATTATACATTTTCCCTTCGCCACCAAAAAGTCCACTATATCCTTTAAAAAACGTATAAAGACACCATCTGACGCACTCGGTGAGTGCGATTTTTCCCTTAATATTACTTCATATTTGTTATTGTTTCTTATGTATAATATAACTCCTCCTGTACTCCTGTTTTCCGAATCACATCTAACTATACTATAACCTGGTACATTCGCCTCATTATCTTCAATTTCAGGTATCAATTTTGTCTCCGCTAGTGCCAACAATGCCGGGTTCTTCCTCCTCATTATGTGGTGTTGAATTTCATCTTTATGCGCCATCAAACTTTGGGCATTCATATATAAAATCAGTTCGTTCTGTGGTTGCTATATCATATGATTCGAGCCTGCTCTCTTTTTCTCCTCTTCTAACGCTCTGATATATGTCGGACATTTCATGTTCACAGCCTCATGTTCATCATTTATTTTCAGTTTGTATGTTTTAATTTTATACATACAATTCACACATTTCTTCTTTGTTGCCGTGCATTCATTTGTTTTATGGTTTCCTGCGCATTTATAGCATGTATCCTGTCTTGTACAATTCTTGGCAATATGATAATAGCCCCAACACTTGAAGCATCTTTTAACATTGAAATAATCAAATACATGACACTTTCTCCATCCAATATTTATTTTCTCTCGTCTTATCATTCGTTCCTACGTTTTTTTATCTACCTCGAGTATTAACAAGCCATCTGCTCTTCTTTCTCCTCTTCTTATTTGCTCGCTATCATCCTTTCTCACGTTCATAACCTTTTTCACTACTTTTCTATGCAGTCCTTCTTCTGCCACATTAATTTCATTCTGCTTTACAATTGTATCTATCAATTCCACATCTGTCAAGCTCATTTCTTCTGCACTAACATTTACGATTTTTATTTTCGGCTTTCTCTTCCTTGGTTCCGTAATATCGAAATCATCGCCTAACTTCTCAGGTACTGTGTCTTTCAGTTTTTTCATCTCTTTCTCACTCTAACAGCCCAAAATAATCGACCCATTGCCTCCTTTCCTTATTTTTGTTATCCCTACCGCTATGTTTTTTACGTCTACTTTTTCTTTTACTATTTTCTTGGTCGCTTCATTTTCTTGTTCTATCTTCGGTTTGACAATTAGTATACTTTCTTTGCTTCTATCCTTTACTGCTTCACTATATTTTTTCTTCTCACTTACTGCTATTTTTGTGGTTTCCTCATGTATGCTCCTTTTTACATCTTCTAGTTCCTGTTTAAATTTGTCTAGTTCTTCACCAATTATTCCTTTAATCATCACCTTAATTTCTTTTTTGCACGCTACTTCATCTCTTACTTCTTTTACCGTTTTAATTAGCCAATCAATTTTTGAGTCAGCATTTGGTTGCTTTCCAGTTGTTCCTGCAGCTCCTGTTGATCCTGATCGTTCCCTATTAATGTTCGTCCTCTTCTTCTCCACCTTTTCGTTCTCAATTACAATATATTCAAATGGACCTTCACACTTAGTCAACTCATTATCTTTATAATTCCTGTGCTTAGAAGCACATCCAGGATGAAAAAAAAAATGTCACACACTTCTTGCATTGTAGTACAACGTTTTTAACTTCTTTCTTACATGCAGAACAGCGATATCCCGCATACTCGGTGTCATTCATGTCGTCCTTATCGACTTATCACAACCAATCTCAGTCGATAATCGACTAATTAGTTATCTTGATTGCCGTGAGCGGCCATGCGAGCACGTGGCACTTAAATCGACGCCAATTGTTCTAGTGTTACGTCGAGCGTTGCTTTGGGACGCTCGCTCTTCCGTATACTTTACCTGGATCCGTTGCTCCCTCTAAGTGCTGATGCACACCTTGACTCAGCTTTACTTGCTATAGAAATAATGATAAGGACAGGAGGAAGGAGATTGAAAAGAAGGGCGAGGTGGAGAGACTGTTTCCCTTGGAATATAAATATATTAAGAAACGAAAAGAATACAGGTTTTCGCGGGTATACGGCGCGCGACTCTCACTCATACATAAGCACACTTGCTTGGTTCAGTTCGACTCACACAGCTTGTAGATACGGTCGCCTGGGGAGGGCTTGTCGGGACGATGTCTGCTCGATCCGGTTGACCGTGGTCCTTGGTCCTTGTAGCTCAGGTGTCCTCTCTGGATGGTCTCGTTCGGGACGGAAGGAATTTTCCGGGGTAGAGCCGGAGGTTTCACACGAACCTATTCACGGCACACCGAGATATCGCTCGCCACACTCAAACGACACGCAATCGGGGCGTTGTTTCCTGACTTCCGAGACAGACGCGGCACTTGGTCGGAACGCGGACTTCGAACGTCGACGGCAACTCTCCAACGGTATCTACTCGCGGTTCGCGAGGACGAAAATCTGACAACCGTCGCGGCTTCGCGCAGATCTTAAATACCCTACAATTGGGTGGCGCGTTCCAGATCGGCGCTTGGTTAATAATTAGGTAATCAAAATCGGTGTTATTCGGTCGGTCGCGATCGAGGTCGTGGCACAGTGGGCCAGTGCACCGTCAGCCGTCAGCGATTTTGATATTGCGAAAAGAGCGAAAAGGAATAATGAAATCTAAAGATTATGTTACACTAGAAAGAACGCCGTATGCAAAATTACGTCTCACAGTCATACTTTAACAAATTGAAACTAGATAACACACCAAGCCACACATTGCATGCAACTGCACCGATGTGCACTCTCGCACCTATCCGTACCCTTCAACCCGTAAAAAAATATGATCCCTACGGAGCGATTCGTTACACGTCAGTCTCGAAAGAGAGAGAGAGAGAGAGAGAGAGAGAGAGGGAGAGGGAGAGAGAGATGGAGATGGAGAGGGGTAGGGAGAGGGGGAGAGGGGGAGGGGGAGGGGGAGAGAGAGAGGGAGAGAGAGAGTCTCTGCCTCCTGCCGTGACGTAGCTAAACAAAAGACTATCACTGGTGCCATGGTGGACGCTTTCTTTCGCGCCTGCCAAACTGTAACCCATAGCGGCAGTTTAGCAGTTGGATCACTCTGATGCGAAACTTATAAAGCTGACCGTTACCTGCGACATTTTAATTACAGAGTTACTGTTCTATTTTGAAGATTTATCCATACTACACTGAGAAAAATAATGGAGGAAAAATTACTGCATTGCGTAGTAAAGAAACAGGATATTTTAAAATGCGTTCGTTTCTACCACATTAAAAGGAAAAATTAGCACATGTGTTTCAAAATTTAATAGACCAGTGTAGTAAAATTTACGGAAGGCTGTGATACACAGCGACATCTACGCTTCGGAAAGAAGTGGCGTCTCGTGACATAACCTCAATTTGCTTGGATTTTAGCATTTTCTTTTTAATGCCTTTCAATGAATATCGCATAAACGTCCAAAAAATGGTATAGTTAATATTGGAACAACTTATTTTCTGACATAAGTATTTATTACGGGCCGTTAGCAGTTACTGAGCGTAGGCCTACACTGCGTTCAACGAGACGAGTCACAACTATTACCAGCTTCACCAGTGAAAAGTATGAATACATGGATAATATGCCATGCATGAATACGACACGTTATCCATGTATTCATGCTGTTCACTGGTGAACCTGGTAATAGTTGTGACTCGTCTCGTTGAACGCAGTGTAGTTTCATAGGGCTTCCACTACAATATTCTTGTAATAATCGTCTTTCTCGCTAGTGCTTGATCTTAGCCGTTCATATATAAGACGAGTTTCGAAATAATCTTCCACAACTCAAGCGCGGGTCCGTCAGCATAGGTCTACTGATAATGAAGCAAGTCTTGGTTGATCCGATGTTCCAAAACGAAAATCGCCATGGCTCCCTTCCGTTCTTCCATCCCAAAGTTTTCCTCCTCCAGTCGTCAACACTTTGTATAACCAAATAATAACTCTCGTGTCTATCCTATGCCTCGCCTTCCCCGTCACCAAGCATACCCCTCTCAGTATTTCCATACAGATAAACTCTTTTTAGTTTGAGCGAAAGTTCCAATTTTTCTACATTCGTGTAGTACAAATCAGCACACGAGGTTGTAGTTTTTACCAACTCTCCAGAACCAAATATTACTACACTGATGTAGTAAAAACCTAACTGCTTTCACTGATCCTGTCGTTTTAGTAGAAAATGTAGTAAAATTTCTTTCATTTTTTCTCTCAGTGTAATATTATAAATCCAAAAGTGTGTTTGTCTGTTTGTTACTTCTTCACGACTAAACTATAAAACTGATTGCAATGAAATTTTGCAGGGAAGTAGCCTGAAATTTGGAAAAGGACATATGAAACATTTTTTTTGTCAGGAGGAGCCAATTAATAAAAAGTGGAAAACCGAGTGTTCTATATTCAGGCCAAATTCAATTGAAATCATTTCAGTAATTGAGTCTTGAAGCCGTTATGTTTGTTACACGCTTTCAGATTTGTATTGCATTGGCTTATTGGTTACAAGAACAATTAGGTATGATTGTGTTTGACTTCGATATAGATTAGCAACTAAAATACAAGATATAAAAATCATAAGATTAAAATACCAAAAAAACGTAAGTATCAAACTTAATAAATCAATAAAATTAATTAAACAGTCGATGAATAAAATATTTAAAAATATTGAAAAGACGACAAAAATAACGGCAATATCATAGGGTAAAACAGTTTAATAAAATTGTGCCTAGATGATGCTGAGAGATGCTATTTTACAAAGCGATATTGTTTCGAATCGTCGGGACGTTAACATCGCCAACGGTAATGCGAACCCCCTCCCGGTTGCTACGAAGGAGAGGAGTCATGCGCCTGCCCCAACCTCGCGAAACGGTCGCGATCGCGGATCACAGTTCGATCGAACCATTCGTCCGTTATCTCGCCATCGATCTCATCGCATTATCAATCGCAACGCTCGCAATTCGAATCGTCTCTCGACCGCGGCAGACAGTCTCTAGACGCAACTGTTCATCGTGTTTCGCCGAAATTCAAAAATCCTAATTGGATTATTTCGACTATCCGTCGCGACGATAATCCGCAGTAGCACCGGCTCGGCCTTTACAACGACGTGTGTGTGAGTGGCTTTGTTGACGAAACGTGTAGACGAGGACAATAAATTTGGACCCCTTTTCAAACGACGCGACGTAACGGTTCCTTCTCGTCTTTTTCGCCTCCTTTCCGAGTCCTTCAGAAATTTCGAACGAAATTGAACCAGTGTCCGGGGATACCAATCATACAGTCCACTTAATTAAAATTTCTCTCGAACACCCCGAAACAGATATGGTTTCATTTACATTGGAATATATGTATAAGTGACGATGTTACTACGCCTTTTTACTTATGGAGCTACTATTCTGTTTGACGATTTGTGCCTGATTCTTGATTTCTGATTTTGCTTTTTGATTTAATCTTTTTTAAGTGTTTGATTTATATCAGACATGCAATTTAACTGATCTCGGTCGATTCTCGAAGGCGACGCCCCTTCTCTCCCGCCGCGCGTCTCACTCCCCGCGGCAGCCATAGTGGTCGGTAGGCTTCAGATGCGTGCCAGATGAATTGCGCGTGGCACATTGGGGCAATTGGGGCGACGCTTGTATCGATAGATTTCTACATCGCCCATGACGTACAAATTCGCACAAATTTTGTGCGAATGTTTGTTCTTAAAAATACGAAGCATTAAGACAGAATGGCTCACACTTCTATGTGAACACTTCTCATTGATATTTTAAGTTTGGCAAGCACGTCTAAGCGTGCTCGAAAATCGTTAAATTTTTCTTAATTTATTTGTTTTATACGATTTCCCAAATGATTAACGCGAGACAGTGAAATAGGCCTACCGGATATACCACTAACAAAAAAAAAAAACGCATCAATGGTAGTACGTCATGGGCGATGTAGAAATCTATCGATATAAGCATCGCCCCAATTGCCACAATGTGCCACGCGCGATTCATCTGGCACACGCCTGAAGCCTACCGAGCACTACGGCTGCCGCGGGGAGTGAGACGCGCGGCGGGAGAGAAGGGGCGTAGCCTTCGAGAATCAACCGAAGAGATCAGTTAAATTGCATGCCTGATTTATAATTTGGAAGTTAAGTGTCAGGCTTCCTTTCCATATTCTTTCTTTAAATGTAATTTTGGCTTTTGTTTTAACAAACTGGTATTAATACCGGGCCGTTAAAGCCTCGAATCCCCAAATTGGTATTAATATAAAAGCTCAGTTCAATCTTATTCAACAGCTTAGAAATTAGGCAACTTTTAAAACGAAGTCCACGCGGACGAAATCGCGGGCAAAAGCTAGTAAGTAAATGAGCTAAGCGGAATCATTTTTAAATTTGGTCACGTGTTCGACACTTAAGGTAATTCTTCATTCCACATATTAAATTTGTAAAATGTTTTTAGTATGGTAAGAGTCAGAATTTTTGATAACTGAAATCGATTATAAATTTTACTTATTGTTAGTTCAAGGGTACATAAAAAAATTGAAATATTGTACATACAATCTATAAAAAGTTACTGTCTATTGGGGTACCGACGTCGATTAGACGTAGATACGGCACTGACGCGCTGAGACAGGCGAACGATGGCCGCATGGCGGCAAAGTACCGCGCATACGTTCCCGACAAACATTTTTTTGACCTCTCTAAATCAAAAACCGTTCCGACACTTTTCCTGGACGGTTTCTTCTTCAGAAATGTCTACAGAATCCGACACTGTATAGCGAATTCGTGTAGGATAATGAGTTTTTTGGAAAGTTGCAAAAGTTGTGCGTAGAAAGTACGCGCATCGCCCCTTTTTTAATCTTTGATGGTTATTTACAAACGTTTACAATGACATAATTTAATATGTGTATATACTAAGCTATTCAGGACACTCCCCTCTATCTTTTAAGACCAAAGTGAACTTTCTAGCATTTTTGGTTTTCACGTAATACCTTATTTTTCCCCAAAATCACGCTTTTTTCTTACAAAAGTGCGTGTTTTTCAAAAACTGAGGGCGATGGAGCAATTCCGCTTGCGGATTTGTATTTAGGGTGAGAAACTATACCAGGATCACCCAGTGGATATTGCAGATCAGAAAAAAAGTTTTAATTTATTGGACAGTGCTATAGACAATAAAAGTCAGTAGGTTTACTGTGATGTATAAAAACCACAATTATTTTTGCACAAATCAAATAATACTCTTCATTCTGTGCTTTCACCGAAATTATTATTACAATATCAGACATACGAATATTACAGTAGAGATGTACCGACTAGTGGCTGACTAGGTTTAAGGGGACTAGGCAGTCAAAAAATCGATTTTTTTTTCTTTGCATTTTCTGAAAGTGCTATCCTTCCCGAATAACATGCCGTTTAGTTTTCGTGGAAATTCCCAAAATTAAGCATTTGGCAGCCAAAAAGGTCGAGCGCGCCATAAAACGTCCCTGCGCGCACGCAGGTAAATGAAAGTGGGATAAAGATTCCCCCTATTGCAGAAGAGAACTGAATAAACAGAAAAATTGCCGAACAGCAACAGGCTGACATCGAGAAAGCTTTAGAGACATCTTATTACTCAGCTGCAAATTTTTAAGCGAGGTATGCAGTAATAATACCCAAACGTCTTTCAAAACTTTAAACGCCTTTTTCTCGAAATTATATTTTCGTTTCGTTTTGCAGTGATTGCAAAAAAAACGGAGGTTCAGGTCGATTTGAAAAAAATTAAGCACATGTAAAATATGTCTAGTTAAGGCCTGAACCGAAACATAAGTCTATACAAACTTCTACTTTAACAAACAAAGTAAACTAGCTAGTCCGTGTTGCTCGCTCGCTTCGCGAGCTCGCGGGTGGAGTTATTGTTGCTCGCTCGCTACACTCGCTCGCGAGTAGTGATGTCTGTAGCTATTCATGTTTATTTTGTGTGTGACCCTTTACGGGCCACGCAAAGAACTTCCCGATTTGCGAGTTGTAATTTATTATTACCATTATTAATTGTCACTAATTAGAAAATTATTCGTATTCGGAGAAATTTAATAGTTTTCTACTTATCAACATTGTTGCTATATGACGTCGCATTAAACGAACATCTATATATATAGGGAGAGTGTCCACTACGGACAACTTAAGAAATATGCATTGGATCAAAAAACATCCCGAATAAAAGTTTGATGGTTTGGAGGGGGACATCTGACCCTGTTAAAAAATTTCATCCCTACCCCCCTGGGGTATATATGTATGTATGTGTGTGCTGTGTATATGGATATTATGTATATTCATTTGTTTTCAATATGTAGTTATTGAGTATATATATATTTATACGTGTATAAATATACTCATATATATGTATATGATGCGTTTTTTATGTGTTGCTGCTTGTTCAGGAGGGTTGACACCGATTAATAGAACAAAATTGAGTTTCTCTGTAATAGAGTGATTATATTTCATTATTTACATCCTACTTACTATTATAATACTATTTACAAAGTTCCTACCTGTAATAGAGAAACGACATTTAATGTTATTAATTGCGCTGTCAATTCCTGGTCTCAAGCTGAGATAATGGTTTAATTGATTTAATTAATCTGTTGACCTGACTTGCTGAATCTCCGTGAGTTTACCACGTGCACATCTTATTTTGTTTTGCTCACTGTCCTCTATCACGATCTATTTTAGGAGCGCTCGAGAGAGCGCGGCAATATTCAAATACGGAATACGTTAAAGGAATACGTTTCCTTTACATCACCCCCCCCCCCTGGGGAGGACGATAATCAGCAATTATTATTATATCCCAGACCATCTTCATCTTCTGTTTCTTCTTTGTTAGCTGGAGCGGGTGCCGGAATGAGCTTCGTGATGTGGAATAGATTTGATTCGGATTTTCTGTGTCCTGTATCTACCTTGTATATTGATGTTGATATTTTTTTTTGTATTTGATACGGTCCAATTCTTAGTTCGTCCAACTTCTTCCTATTTAGTCTATTTCCGTTTTCAATGTATACCCAGTCTCCTACATTGAATTTATGTTCTTTTCTATCTTTGTCAAATCGTCTCTTATTATAATTATGTGACTTTCTTGTGTTTTTTACCGCCGTTTCTCTGTCCAACATTAGGTTATTGGTTTTCTCTTCTTTCAGTTCATTCGGTAAAACTCTGATATCGGCACCTTCCATTAGATATTTTGGAGTGAATCCAGTGACAGTGTGTTCAGTCTCATTGTACATTTTTGTACAATTCTGTGCTATGGTTGTTCATGTTGATTTCTTTTTATTTTTTTCATTAATTTTGCACCTGATGTTGTTGATTAATGTTTGGTTTAGTCTTTCATTCAAGCTATTGGAAAATGGTGAATTTACGGCCGTAAATATGATTGGTATGTTTTTGTCGTGAAGAAATCTTTTAAACTCCTTCGAATTTATGCCCGGATATTGATCTGTAAGGATCATACCAATTTCATTGTTGTCAGATACGTTTTTCACCAGTTTGATAAAGTCGTTGGAACTTTGCGTCTTTGACGTTAAAATGTATGCATATCTTGTGAAATGGTCGACCAGAAGATGTAAGTATCTTTTTGTTGATCGGGATCCCCCAAATCCTCCTATTGTGTCTATAGACATTATTTCAAAAGGGTTTGTTGCCGGACCTAACTGAGACATAAAACCAATTTTATCTTGTCCTCTGGATTTGTTTTTTATGCAGGTTTCACATCTTCTGCAGATTCTTTTTATGTTCTTTGTTAGATTCTTAGCTGTATATATCGGGTTTATTTTGTTTTGTATTTGTTTTGTGCCTATATGGCAGTAGCGTTCGTGAACATCTTTGATAAGTTTCAAGCTAAAATCTTCCGACAACACAATTTTTTCTTTTTTTCTTACTTTTTTGTAGTATACATTGTGTTTTTGTATTAAGGGTGTCGGATACTGGATTAGCGGCGCGTAGGGGTGGAAAAGTAAACTAAAAGGGCCCCGTGTATTTCTTATGGGACGGCTGATGCAGGATTTCGGACAGAATAGGAACCAAAACGCATAATAATTATTATATTATTGTTCAGGGAAAAAAGGCCGAGGTCGCTACAGAGCCCTTTTTTTGAAAAAAGGTCCTGAAATAAATTTCTTCTATAAAAACATTGACATTTTTTTTTTACAAAGTTTTGAAAGCCAAATTGCAAAAAAGGGCTCTGTAGCGACCTCCGGAATTGAACAAAAAAATTCTAAAAAAAAAATCATAAACAAATAGTGTTTCTTCGCTGCAAAAAGTTGCATCGACTGAATGTTATGAAATCCGAGCTGTTTGTTTACAAACATGGCTGACCTTGCTCGCGCCCTTGCCATATATAGGTTGAATCAGGGCCGACGTAAATTACGTGGACCCTGGGTTTATTCCTATATTTATATTAAACGTTATTAAGTTCTAAATGTTTACAAAGTATTGATTGTTATTGCAGTTATCATAGAGAACACTCTGCTAAGTTAATTGCTTGTTTATCAATAAAAGTTGTATGTATACAGGGTGTAACAAAAATGTTGCAGTTCCTTGAAAGGGGTGATTCCTGAGACGATTTCAAACAACTTTTTCCTTAGCGAAAATGTTAGGTGGAGCTTTGTTAACGAGTTATTAACGAAAAACATTGACCAATCAGAGCGCGAGTTTACCGGTGAAGCGGCCGCGGTAGCGAAGTCTACAACGCTAGGCGCTGCGCTTGTGCTTCGAACAAACAAGTCGACACGCATCGATGAACATAACATTATTATAAGAAATTAAAACGGCATAACAAATAAAGTCAAGTCCTTTACCATTTTTTGTTTATCATTGAAAGTGATTAATTATTTTAAATCAGGGGAAATCACGTGTAGCGTAAAAAGGCAAATACACAGTTTGTTTGTTAAGGTGAATCGAAAATAATAATTATTTGAAGCGAAAGAATAAGGAATACGTAAATTTCTTTTTCAAATAACGTATAAAGAAAAAGGCAAAGTAATAAAAAATGGATGAAAAGTGATCCTAGTTCGTTACTGAGATAAAAGTTTGTAGTTCAACAACGGTCAGCAGTGTTTTTTATAATGAATAAGTGTGCTTAAAAATCCCGAAGAAAAGTGTGCATATGGAACGTGGGAGAATTGTTGGGGAAAAGAAGTCCGCGTTAAAGTAAAATAATAATAATCAACAATAAATTACATGCGACTCACCCTTTCGGCAATTCACCTGTAGTTTTTAAACCTGTGTCACTGGGTCACTGTACCGGTCCTGGTCATGGTTTATGGTAGCCCAGCGCCTAGACCACAGCTGATCGCAGGTATACGACACCACCCACAGTTAAGGATCACAACATCAGGTGCATCCGGGTTAAGGCACCAAATAACGAATGTATTCACTTCACTACAGCCACTAATACACTAATCACTTGTCACGATCACTTCATTTTTGTTTTGCGGAATGAGTTGTTCCTACGTTATAACAATTGGTGGCTCCGAAAGGGGTTGATTGCTGTCAATTTAGGAAATGCTCCACATAGCCACCGTCAGGGTTGACGCACGTTTGTGCACGTAAAATAATGTGCCACTGCACGCGTTGGAGCATCGCTGGTATGATGTTCGCAATTGCATCATGTGTACGTGAAACGGCTTCTTCTGGGATGTCCACTGGTTGACGGTACACCTCATTCTGAAACGATTGTTGTACAACAAATACAAAACGCAAGTAAATAAAAAAATAATGCTTATAATAAATGTAAGTAGAAGGTAACAGCAATAATCAAATTACCTTTAGGTGTTACTGGGCCATTGTACCGATCTTGGTCATCGACGGACGCAATGTCGCCGGGTCTAGCGTTCTAATTCGCGGATACAGCTTTGCGAGTACTCGCACATTAGCAATCGCGTTACCATCGCACCGATCATGCACCCGAAACACCGTGCAGTACTCCTGCGCTGTGTGCATGCTGGATTGGAGATTGCTGACTGACTGACAGAACTCTTCCGAAGGAGCTTCTCCTACCCTCAAGCAGTTTCGTATCGTTTCACTATGGGTTAACTCCCTCTACTACAAGAAAACTTAGGGATAAAGAAACTAGCATTCGTTAAAAAGAAATACGTGCTTTGCTGAAATGCGCTACGAATGGACCATCGGGCAGTTCCAAAAGGCGCTTGATCCGCTAATTTACAACCTACGTACCCATTGCTTCGAGATAGAAAACAGACACCACGTGCATCGGTCTGACAGGGCCCAAGAAAAAGAGGCGCAGGGAGTCCTTTCTGTATTCGAGGGACAGGAGAAACATTTTCAGCGACACGTGTTGAGTTGACGCTGCTAGGGTCACTCCGACTACCTTGACGAAGGCCTAACCGCGCGCTTGAGTAATTTATGATTTAATTGCTTCGCCTTTGTGACGGACGCGAACGGAGGATATCGGAAATGCGAAACAGGAATGGATAGTTTTTATTCCGTTTCGTGAGGGAATTTTTGAGCCCCTTTTCACCCCTACGTACCCATTGCTTCCAGAAATAAAACAGACCCACGTACAACGCTCCAAAAGGTTCTGAAGGAAAGAGAAAGCTTACACAGGAAAACGCATGCTATTCTTTTTTTTTCCTTTCTTCGATTCTGATGAACAAATTTCGAAAATTATTCATTAATTATTCATTAATAATTTATATCAATTATAATTCATCAAATTATACAGTCCATCTAAATTATTAGTTTATAATTTATCAATTACTTTTTAATAAGTAATTACACTACATATTAATCAGCTATAAATAACCACAATAAATGATATTCAAGGATTCTTACAATCGGGTAACTCCTTACTGTTCCACATTGCCAAAGATTATTTCTAGGCGGTTACGCGTCCATGCTTTTCTAGATTGTATTTTAAAACTTTTTTTAATATTCGTAGGACAAGAAACATTAGAATCGGAGGAAGCAAAAAAAAAGAATAGCATGCGTTTTCCTGTGTAAGCTTTCTCTTTCCTTCAGAACCTTTTGGAGCGTTGTACGTGGGTCTGCTTTCTTTCTGGAAGCAATGGGTACGTAGGGGTGAAAAGGGGCTCAAAAATTCCCTCGCGAAACGGAATAAAAACTATCCATTCCTGTTTCGCATTTCTGATATCTTCCGTTCGCGTCCGTCACAAAGGCGAAGCAATTAAATCATAAATTACTCAAGCGCGCGGTTAGGCCTTCGTCAAGGTAGTCGGAGTGACCCTAGCAGCGTCAACTCAACACGTGTCGCTGAAAATGTTTCTCCTGTCCCTCGAATACAGAAAGGACTCCCTGCGCCTCTTTTTCTTGGGCCCTGTCAGACCGATGCACGTGGTGTCTGTTTTCTATCTCGAAGCAATGGGTACGTAGGTTGTAAATTAGCGGATCAAGCGCCTTTTGGAACTGCCCGATGGTCCATTCGTAGCGCATTTCAGCAAAGCACGTATTTCTTTTTAACGAATGCTAGTTTCTTTATCCCTAAGTTTTCTTGTAGTAGAGGGAGTTAACCCATAGTGAAACGATACGAAACTGCTTGAGGGTAGGAGAAGCTCCTTCGGAAGAGTTCTGTCAGTCAGTCAGCAATCTCCAATCCAGCATGCACACAGCGCAGGAGTACTGCACGGTGTTTCGGGTGCATGATCGGTGCGATGGTAACGCGATTGCTAATGTGCGAGTACTCGCAAAGCTGTATCCGCGAATTAGAACGCTAGACCCGGCGACATTGCGTCCGTCGATGACCAAGATCGGTACAATGGCCCAGTAACACCTAAAGGTAATTTGATTATTGCTGTTACCTTCTACTTACATTTATTATAAGCATTATTTCAGACAATCGTTTTCAACAATCGTTTCAGAATGAGGTGTACCGTCAACCAGTGGACATCCCAGAAGAAGCCGTTTCACGTACACATGATGCAATTGCGAACATCATACCAGCGATGCTCCAACGCGTGCAGTGGCACATTATTTTACGTGCACAAACGTGCGTCAACCCTGACGGTGGCTATGTGGAGCATTTCCTAAATTGACAGCAATCAACCCCTTTCGGAGCCACCAATTGTTATAACGTAGGAACAACTCATTCCGCAAAACAAAAATGAAGTGATCGTGACAAGTGATTAGTGTATTAGTGGCTGTAGTGAAGTGAATACATTCGTTATTTGATGCCTTAACCCGGATGCACCTGATGTTGTGATCCTTAACTGTGGGTGGTGTCGTATACCTGCGATCAGCTGTGGTCTAGGCGCTGGGCTACCATAAACCATGACCAGACCGGTACAGTGACCCAGTGACACAGGTTTAAAAACTACAGGTGAATTGCCGAAAGGGTGAGTCGCATGTAATTTATTGTTGATTATTATTATTTTACTTTAACGCGGACTTCTTTTCCCCAACAATTCTCCCACGTTCCATATGCACACTTTTCTTCGGGATTTTTAAGCACACTTATTCATTATAAAAAACACTGCTGACCGTTGTTGAACTACAAACTTTTATCTCAGTAACGAACTAGGATCACTTTTCATCCATTTTTTATTACTTTGCCTTTTTCTTTATACGTTATTTGAAAAACAAATTTACGTATTCCTTATTCTTTCGCTTCAAATAATTATTATTTTCGATTCACCTTAACAAACAAACTGTGTATTTGCCTTTTTACGCTACACGTGATTTCCCCTGATTTAAAATAATTAATCACTTTCAATGATAAACAAAAAATGGTAAAGGACTTGACTTTATTTGTTATGCCGTTTTAATTTCTTATAATAATGTTATGTTCATCGATGCGTGTCGACTTGTTTGTTCGAAGCACAAGCGCAGCGCCTAGCGTTGTAGACTTCGCTACCGCGGCCGCTTCACCGGTAAACTCGCGCTCTGATTGGTCAATGTTTTTCGTTAATAACTCGTTAACAAAGCTCCACCTAACATTTTCGCTAAGGAAAAAGTTGTTTGAAATCGTCTCAGGAATCACCCCTTTCAAGGAACTGCAACATTTTTGTTACACCCTGTATATTTTATTATGTGGACACGGGCCTCTAGGTAAACTTGCTACGGTACTATCCTCTAACCACGTGACCATAGGTCATTGCCACGAAGTATCTTATATCACATCGTAGTTCATTTTTTTTTTGGACCTTTTTCTTTTTGCCCCCAGAGGTCGGTAACCCAGTATCCGATATGGGGTTTTGGTATTGGCTAATTGAATCAACAACACTCAATCCCATAGATTAATAAACTGATATTTTATTCTCAATGTAACGATTACAAATTCATAAATCGCGCACTACGTTCAAATATTGCATTTGCGAATGCCAGAGAGAAGGAAGACAGTCTTCTGTCTTTTCCGCGCCTGCGCTATCATACTCCATTATGAATGTAGTAGAGAGAAGGGAAACTCGGTCGCTACACCGACACCCTTAATTCATTTTTCTTTTTCTGTACATCTTCATTTTTTTCCTGGTCACTTATAATGCTTTTCAGGCTTATCATATTCACAACTTTTAGTTTTTCCTCCTCATTTTCATGAGGTTCCAATACAGGATTCCTGCTAAGACAATCCGCTTCTAAGTTGTACTTTCCTGGGGCATATTTGACCTCAAAGTCATACTGTGATAGGTAGTACGTTAAATCTCCCAGTTCTTCAGTCCTCGCTTTTACGTTCATCTTTTCTAGCGGCTTGTGATCCGAGAAAATAGTGAATTTCCTATTTATCAGCCAGTATTGCCAATATCTTACGGCTTCTTTGATCGCTAGGCATTCTCAATATATGGCTTTCTTCCTCTTTTGCACTTCATTTAACTTTTTTGAGAAGTACGCTACCGGTTTTTCCTCTTTGTTTTGTTGTGGCTGTTTTAACACTGCCCCTACTCCTTGTAAGCTTGCATCTGTGTAGATATGTATCGGTAGATCTGGGTCGAAAATTGTCAAAACAGGTTGAGAACACAATAGTTTTTTTCATTTTATCAAACGCCTCTTGACATTCTTTTGTCCAGATAAATTCTCGTCCTTTCCTCAGTAAGTTATGTAGTGGATCCAGTGTGATTGCTATGTCTGGTACATATTTATTGTAAAAGTTTATTTTCCCTAGAAATTGTCTTACATTTTTCTGTGTCTTCGGGGTAGGAAAGTTTTTTATTGAAATTAAGTTGTCTTTCATCGGTCGGATTGAATTATTTTGTATTATGTGGCCTAAATATCTCACTGAATCGGATGCAAAATTGCATTTCGAAAATTTTAATTTGAAGCCTTCTTTCTTTATTGCTTCAAAAAGTTGTGTCAAATGTTTTATGTGTTCGGAAAAAGTCTTTGAGAATATTAAAATGTCATCTATGTAATTTACTGTGAACTCTGTGAGTTTGTGTTTCCTTATTATATTCCCCAATATTCGTTGGAAGATTGCTGGCGAGGTTTTCAGACCGAACGGTAAACAAGTCCATTGATAGTGGCCCTCTTGCGTAACAAATGCTGTTTTATGTCTGTCTGAAATGCGCAGAGGTATTGACCAAAATGCTGAATTTATGTCCAGAGTTGAGAAGTATTTACAGTTCCTTGTTTTCACCATTAGGTCCTCAATTAATGGAAAAGGTTGAGATTGAGGAACAACTATTTTGTTAAGGTCCCGAAAATCAATGCACAGTCTTGATCTCTTATTTTCATCTCTCTTATACGCCAATGTTACCGGGGCAGCAAATGGGCTGTACGATTCCTCTATTAGATTTTTCTCCAATAATCTTGAGACTTGTTTTTCAATCTCATTTTTGTCTTCAATTGTACACCGGTACGGTCTCTTTTATCCATACACTTCTGGTTTGATGCCTTTTTTTCATTGTGTTTTTGATGGTTGCATAAACCTTTGTATCGCTGACTGCTTTGTGTAGCCATGCTGCTTGTAATTCATCAGGCAACAGAAATGTTTTGTCGTCTTGATCGATGATCGAAGTTATGGCAATGTAATTCGATTTTCCGTCTTCTGTTGCTTTCACTTTGAATACGAATTTTAGTTTTTCCATTTTCCAAGAAATGTCGTTTTATGATGCGTTTTTTATGTGTTGCTGCTTGTTCAGGAGGGTTGACACCGATTAATAGAACAAAATTGAGTTTCTCTGTAATAGAGTGATTATATTTCATTATTTACATCCTACTTACTATTATAATACTATTTACAAAGTTCCTACCTGTAATAGAGAAACGACATTTAATGTTATTAATTGCGCTGTCAATTCCTGGTCTCAAGCTGAGATAATGGTTTAATTGATTTAATTAATCTGTTGACCTGACTTGCTGAATCTCCGTGAGTTTACCACGTGCACATCTTATTTTGTTTTGCTCACTGTCCTCTATAACGATCTACTTTAGGAGCGCTCGAGAGAGCGCGGCAATATTCAAATACGGAATACGTTAAAGGAATACGTTTCCTTTACATGTATTTATCACAATTATATCATTATAATTATATATTGTGATATATATATAGGCGAAAAATCGAGATAGGCGAAAAATCGAAATTTCGCGATTACAGCGCCACCTATCGCGAATGAAAAAAAATGTTTGAAATAAAACCTACATATTTTGTGGCGTGGAATCCGAATCTGCAATAAAAAGTAGGTGGTCCTATTTAAAATTTTAAAGCAACCCCCCCCCAAGGGGGGTTAGGGTGAAATTTTTTTGACAGGATCAGATGTCCCCCTCCAAACCATCAAACTTTTGTTCGGGATGTTTTTTGATCCGATGCATATTTCTTAAGTTAGCCGTGGTGGAGGATTAAAATGGGACACCCTGTATATATACATATATATATATATATATATAGTGTGTTTGTGTGTGTGTGTTATATAAATATAATAATACTAATAATATATGTATATGGGTCATTCCACCAAATAAAGTCATGCTTCCTGGGTGACCCCCGCGGATTTTTTTCCAATTTTGTGGAGTTATTCTCTGCATAAAAATGATGACTCACTGAAGAGTTCAGCTCTTAATATTAAGTACTTCCGTACTAATGATTTTTTGAATTTTGACAATTTTTTTTTTTTGAACTTTTTCGTTAATTTTTTTGAACTAGAAACAATTTTCATAAAAATACGAACAGTACGGTGTTTATGTAAAAAATTCTCAGCTTTTCAATGGAGATATTCATTTTTCATTATAACTAACAGAAGACCCTTAAAAATTCAATTAAAGTGAAAAAAAGTGATTTTTCTGACATTGCGGCAAGTTTTATTTCAAATTTGATATTTTTTTCTGAAAGCTGAGAATTTTTTACACAAAATATGTCATTTTCGCGATGTGCTTATTTTTTATTTAAGTACAATTAAATAATTGTCACTTTATGATTTTGTTTCAAACGGTAAAATAATTTCATGGTAATTTTCTAACAAGCGAACATACCGAACCCAGAAATTCAAAAAATTATGCAACTGCGGGTATATGTAGAGCATGTGTAGGTACGTATTACGCAATTTTTTTTGCTGCTCAAATTCACTCTAAGGGGTTGAAACTACCCTTCGAAAAATTTGACTATTTTTCGATTTTATTTTTTATTACTTCCATTTTATAACTATTAATAACATTTAACCAAACTTTTACCATTTGGTAGATATAATTGAAAGAAGTAACTTTTGTCTCAAAAGTTTTTTCCTATCTCACAAAGTAATAAAAAATAAAATCGAAAAATAGTCAAATTTTTCGAAGGTTAGTTTCAACCCCTTAGAGTGAATTTGAGCAGCAAACAAAATTGCGTAATACGTACCTACACATGCTCTACATATACCCGCAGTTGCATAATTTTTTGAATTTCTGGGTTCGGTATGTTCGCTTGTTAGAAAATTACCATGAAATTATTTTACCGTTTGAAACAAAATCATAAAGTGACAATTATTTAATTGTACTTAAATAAAAAATAAGCACATCGCGAAAATGACATATTTTGTGTAAAAAATTCTCAGCTTTCAGAAAAAAATATCAAATTTGAAATAAAACTTGCCGCAATGTCAGAAAAATCACTTTTTTTCACTTTAATTGAATTTTTAAGGGTCTTCTGTTAGTTATAATGAAAAATGAATATCTCCATTGAAAAGCTGAGAATTTTTTACATAAACACCGTACTGTTCGTATTTTTATGAAAATTGTTTCTAGTTCAAAAAAATTAACGAAAAAGTTCAAAAAAAAAAAAAATGGTCAAAATTCAAAAAATCATTAGTACGGAAGTACTTAATATTAAGAGCTGAACTCTTCAGTGAGTCATCATTTTTATGCAGAGAATAACTCCACAAAATTGGAAAAAAATCCGCGGGGGTCACCCAGGAAGCATGACTTTATTTGGTGGAATGACCCATATATATTATTTCAGTTTAGTTATTCTCTCATAAATTTATATTCTCCCATTTAGATTGCGTTATTCTGTTAGGTTTTCTTAAAAAAACTAAAAAACTACTGGACTGAATTAGAACAAAATCTATTCAGCTCTAAGTTACATTGATACACATCGATTGCATCATCGACCATTTTGATCTCACTATTAGTTTTTTAGAAACGTTAACGAAAAATTTTATCACATACGTGCGTACATACGCCCACACACACACACACACACACACACACACACACACACACACACACACACACACACACACACACACACACACACACACGAACAATTTGTTAAAAATAGCCTAAAATTACTCCAATGACCTTGAAACATGGAGATCTGTTAAAAAATCGATTTTCCATTTTAGGAGCAAATACAATAACTTCCCTATAAATCGGGAAGTTAATATCTCTTTTCATCAATGAAAAATCGCATTCTTTCTTTAAATTTACAGTTTCACGGCCACCAATTTTATAATTTTGAAATTTCTTGTTTTTTCAATAGGTTCAGTGCAGAATGGGGACTCTTTCCGAGTCAATACTCACAGGATTTTGCATAAATTTATTTGTACGGCCTGTATCACTGCAAAACCACAGCTGGTTAAAAAAAAAAACGGGTACATTTAAACCACTGTAGCGTTATTATGTAACATGTAAATATATCCAAAAAAATTTTTTTCATAGTTTATAGTATTATTAAACCTCACTCAAAAGCTCTTCTCACAATTTGCATTCATTTCGTCATAATTAATTCGCAAAAAAATATTATATTTTAACCCAATCTGACTGCCTAGTCCCCTTATGGCCTATATAGGGTGTTTCGCAGTTCGTGGGAAATCTCCAAGATACAGGTACTAGACACGAAAATAATAAAAAAAGTTCTTATGCAACACTGCCTCATCCCCTTTAAAGCCAGTGAGCGCGCTTAAAGGCCCAGGCATCTCTGGACTTAAGTGGGCCCCGGTGACTCGCAACGTGTATTGGGATTAGATGTTTCTTCGAATGAAAAATCACATACTTTGTAATTAAAGATTGAAATTATAACGAATGTAACACAACTGATATTTTTCCACGTTGTAGGGGCCCAAATCGCGGTCACTGACCTTACAGGGGATGAGCCTTTGTTACGTCGACATTTTACGAAATATAAAACCGCGTGTAACTAATAAACTAACCATTTCCGAGTATATTGCATAGGAACTTTTCTTATTATTTTCGTGTCTAGTACCTGTATCTCGGAGATTTCTCACGAATTGCGGAACACCCTGCATACACATAGTCGTGCCGAAAACAAGATCGGTAGCTTGTTTTTAAATAGAACAGTCCACACTAGGCCGTCGGTCAGCAAAATTCCGGTTGGTCCATTGACATATGCGGTTTGGTTCTTATGGCCGCGCACGGTCGTACCAGACAAAAAATTATCGACCTCTTGTTATTAAATGAAGCAGTACATACTAGGGCGACGTCAGCCGAGCGGCACCGTCAGAATATCGGGGACAACGGTATTTTCACGGCGGTGGCGGCGAGGTACTTCAAGGGAACCTTTCTATTTATCCTCAAAAACCTGCCTCGAATCTCTCGGGACCCGCACACTGGGGGTCCGAGAATGAAAATAAACAGGGGTGTGCTATCTGTTAATGAAAAACTATTTCTATAAATTCATGTTTGATCTTCATAAAAGGTTAACTAACGTAATGTTGTTTTGTCAATGATTTCAAATGTTAGAGGTATTACACAGTAAAAAGCGAGGAAGAAAAATGTTAATGTCATTAATGCAGAAAAAAATTGTGGGATTTATTGGAATGAAGAACAGTTTTAAATTGAGCAATAAAGCACAATACAACGCACAATACAACGCACAATACAACAACAAGAAATTAACAGGAAATTCAAGACACGAATAGACAAGATTTCGAGACCTCGACGTTTTTCAGCAGAATCATAGACATAAAGCATTGTTCGGGTTTGGTCGGAGACGAGCGACGACAGCAGCGCAAGAGCGATTGCGCACGTGACAGATGCCGACAAATCGGCGATCGCAGCAGCCGAAATCGCGACGAATCGTGTTTTGCGCAATCGGAATCGAGAGCGGCGATTGGCCCACGCGGATCCCGCGCAGTTACAAGCGCTCGTAATAGGCGTAATCGCGCCGATTACGTCCGACCGTCGTTTCCGATTCCGATTACTAACGGTCAAACAAGACAGCTGACAACTCTCGCCTAGTGTGGCAATACTCATTATTTTGCAAGCAGCAACTTTACTTGGAGAGCTCTCCACATACATAAAGCTAACTCACTTTCGTTCAGTTGTTAAAGTAATCGTGAATTTCTGTTTATTGTATTATTTATTAAGTTGATTGTGATATATAAGGTTTGGTTAAGTGTTTTCGTGACTTTGACTCTCGTCCTTCGCTCTTCGTCCAGCCGGTCAATTTTACTGTTCGGTGCGCGAACAAGGACAGTGCTTCGTTTTGTGGGGGTGCGGCGAAAGACGGAAGGGAAAATAAGCTTTGCAGGTCAATCAGTGGTGCGCTCTATAGCCGAATTTAAGTACTAGAAGTGGCATGTTGCATGTTTCATACAAGTTCATACTATAGGGATGGTAGGGTAATGAAGTTATGCACACACCAAGTTTTGTCAAAATTCAACTTTTTATAACCTTTAACTAGAAGTATCACAAATGACTCCGGTCAACCACTTATCAACTAACGAGAAGTTTCTTACGGGTATAACATAGATGGGATCAGAATTTGACCTGCACTGGAGCCCCCCTTGTCCATAAGTCTACTTTATGCACCGTCCTTTACACATGGACCTAAAGGACGGAACCACAGCCGACTCTAGTACTAGCCGTGCTAAACAACGTGGCAACACCGCTAATGGCGGATCGGGAGTCCTATTTTCAATAGTGGAGTCTTGTGCTCGGATTTGCAATTAAAGCATTTTTTAGATAGATAATTATACTAAAATGCACAATTGTTTATTAATTGTGTATAAGAAATATATAAATATTGTAACTATAGTAAGTAGAAGTAATATAAAAGTATATTAATACTAATAAATATGGTATATATTTTGTGGACTCTCGGATCAGTGTGATGTTGTGATATTTGTGATATTTGAAATATTTACAGTGATTTCAAGAAAATATAAATGTGAAGTGAGGTAAAACCATCTGTGAACCAAACTGAAGCATTCCAAAGCCGATAAGCGGATATATAAGCTAACAAAAACCTGAAATTGACAAAATTATTGGTACGACACGAAAGAGGTTAAATGAACGCTGGTGAACGTGTGGAGTTATGTAGTATAATTTTGTACCAAAGAAACGAGAATTATGTAGGTAATTGCAAAGCTATTTCTACTTGATTTATAATTTTAACATAATCATTTAGTAAAATTTTTAAAGAAATTGATAATAGTTTAAACAAAATAATATCGTAAATAATTTTGACCACAAATGCTTGTTTCTGCAAGCAAATAATGTATATTTGATTGGATAGTAGTATATGTTAATTTATGTTGGAAAAATTATCCACGCGGCCGTTTAGCCGAAGAAAAACAAAAGATTTATTCTGTTCAGAATCCGAACAACAATCGTAAACACAATTAGATACAACTACAGAACGCAAAATCAAAAATAACACACGCAAAATTTGTAGAACATAAACTCAGTCTTTTCGTATAATAGTTTGAAAGCAATGACTCGAACCTTTCGATACACACGTCGAGAAAGGACTGCCTCGTCACATTCGTCCGCGTGACGTAAACATCGAATCCTTGCCATAATTATCGTTAGCGATAAGAGATGGCGCAATCCGTCTAAATATTTCTCCAATAATTTACATAAAATATGTATATAATTTTCAGGATGCAGAAACTGTAATTCCAAGCGAACATCATGGTTTCATAGACGTCATGAACGTCATTGGCTTCCATTATCGCATACATGCGAGCGAATAAAGTTACCGCTTTTTCAATGGGAACTTCGAGGCTTCATCTTTGTAAGTGATTAAAAATTAGATTATCTAATGTTTTACCATTATCCCCTGGAAGTAATATAAGTTTATATATAGAAATTTAAGTTTTTAGATACAGAATGGGACTCGTAACCAGACGTGTAAATTGAAGGTTTCTACAAAACGATGGAAGGATCATGAAGTTTATTATCATCACACGAATACCCATTGAAAATTGTTTAATGATAATTTATCACTTTCTTGAAAAACTTGTAATTTCTTATCACTTTCAGTTTTTAATTTATTGTTTTTAAATTGTAACAGTTTCAAATTACAAGTTTTTCTTCATAATTGTTTACTTAATCCGAGAAATTATCAATTAAGTCTGAATTAGTGAATTTTCGAACAAAATATTCCTGATTTTGAATAATTTTTGTTAGCACACATTTTTAAAGAAGGGCAATTGAAAAGAACGGAAGTTCTTGTTTCTTGTACTCACTACGAGTCTTGAATATATTAGTGACAGAATATTTTGTGTAATTTTCACGAGGCTATCCATTTCTTCTGCAATTCCCCGTCTTTGCGAAATTAACATATAAAAATGTAATTATTATCTTGTAAAGTGCTATCACAATTCCCCTTTCAATTGGGAACACGTATGACATGTGTAAAAGAAATTGTATCCAAGAGAATTATAAATATGTAAAACAGAATTTTAAAAAAACTGAATGTAATATAATAAATATGATTTAATAATATAATAAATATGATTTTGTAAAAATTTATTTGTCATATTACATTATTAATACAGGCAAAATATATGTTGAAAACACTAGATTTTATTAAATAAATGTACACTATACACTAAAATAAGTATCTGCAGAATTAATATAAATCAATAAAACTTCTCTGAATGAAAGCCGTTACTTATTTTACATTATATTACATAATAAGTATAATTGGTATAATACAAAAAATACGAAAAATCGAGAGACCGGTAGAGGGTGACTGAATAGCCGGGAGGCCGATTGTAGCGAGAGTCTGGGAGGCTGATTGGGTAGGTTGGGTTAGGTATATCCAGGCCGGACTCTCGCGCTGTTGCCATTTTACCCTTAGCATGGCTAGTATTAGAATCGGCTGTGACGGAACCTTTGTGTGCGGGGTCTGTGCCGAAAAAGAGTTGGCTACGAAAATTCCACACTCATTTCATTAGTCAAATTTCTTACTTTAAACGATACAGGCAATGTTACCAATTACAAAACCGACAGTCTGGCTGGTCGGAACTTTTGCGTTTAGCGGGGGCGTACGCCCAAAGGTGTCCAATTTCAAGGGGTAAAAATTTCATTTCATTAGGGCTGCAAATTTGTTTGTTTGTACTACATGATGCTACGAAACACAAGATATCATTGCCAGACCATTTGGACCTTGCTAAAGTACTGCCAGACTGAGTTAAAAGTGCATATGAAGTGCATAAAAGTGTTTTTAATGTGCTATATCTTTAGGAAGGCATTTTAGAAAAAAATGTTTTAGACAAAAGTTGTAGGAGTAAGAGGAACACATCCAAAGGTGTCCCTGACTTTGACCTTGGTGTTAAATTTAGAGGTCATTCAAGGTTAACTTATTTTTTTTTAATGAAACCACTTTTTTTAATTAACTACTCGATGCAGTTCGCCATTCCCTGTAAATAATTGTTAACCTACTGATGTCGAAAAACCGTTAGTTTGAACACTTTAACTTAAGTTTTAAGAGATAACCCGTGGAAACATAGTAAAAGTTGAAATATCTCCTAAACTAACGATTTTTAGTCATAAGTAGGTTAACAATTTTTTATAGGGAATGACGAACTGCATCGATTAATTAATTAAAAAATATGTGGTTTCATTAAAAAAAAATAAATTGACCTTGAATGACCTCTAAATTTAACACCAAGGTCAAAGTCAGGGACACCTTTGGATGTGTTCCTCTTACTCCTACAACTTTTGTCTAAAACATTTTTTTCTAAAATGCCTTCCTAAAGATATAGCACATTAAAAACACTTTTATGCACTTCATATGCACTTTTAACTCAGTCTGGCAGTACTTTAGCAAGGTCCAAATGGTCTAGCAATGGTATCTTGTGTTTCATAGCATCATGTAGTACAAACAAACAAATTTGCAGCCCTAATGAAATGAAATTTTTACCCCTTGAAATTGGACACCTTTGGGCGCACGCCCCCGCTAAACGCAAAAGTTCCGACCAGCCAGACTGTCGGTTTTGTAATTGGTAACATTGCCTGTATCGTTTAAAGTAAGAAATTTGACTAATGAAATGAGTGTGGAATTTTCGTAGCCAGCTCTCCGTCTAAAAGACGTAAGGGGTAATCTGCTTCAGCCGCCATGTTATGGGAGACTTATGGCGCTCTCTATAGCCGAGTGTGGGAATTAGGAAAAAATATCATTTATGTTACTTTACCTTGGAATACTGACGAATTGTATGTGTGGACATCTATCTCTAGTTTTACAGTACATATATATTCATAAATGTAATTTGATGTATAAGAAAAAAATTATATGTACTATAAATATACGACACAAAATTACATCGATTATGGTTGTTGTGAGTGGTGTGCCTATATACGCGGCAGTTCATAAAAGATGGCGACAAAGCGCGGAGACGCACGTTACGCAGTATTATAGTTTATATCTAATTAGTTAGTTTGTATGACATTTAAATAATAAATATACTTATCAAACTATATAACATGGCGCAGTCGTGAAAAGTTTTGTTAAATGGATAAGTTATAGTGAGTATAACAGTATAATATCCAAGAAATACAGATAAGGCATACACCACGTGGGCAGAAAAGAAAATATTTTATCGAAAATGGATACAAAAGTTCCACAACAGCTTGAATTTACAGGCAATATTGCTGAAAATTATAAAAAATTCAAGCAAAGGTTTGAAATTTATTTAACGGCCAACGATTATAACCAAAAAACAGATGAGGTTAAGGTTGCCATGCTTCTCAATATAATTGGGGAAGAGGGTATTGAAATATTTAATAATTTCAATTTAACCGATGAAGAAAGGAAAAATTATGGAACTGTGATGCAGAAATTTGATGCGTTTCTGTTGCCCCAAAAGAACGTGGTGTATGAGAGGTTTGTATTTTACAAAAGGAAACAGGAACTAAATGAACCTTTTGACAATTTTATAAAAGATTTACAGAAATTGGCTCAAAGTTGTGAGTTCGTGGATGAACAAGATATGGTACGGGATAGAATAGTACTAGGAATAAATGATGTTAAACTACAAGAGAAATTATTAGGTGTAAGGGATTTAAAGTTAGATAAAGCAATGGAAATGTGCAAAGCAGCTGAATTAGTAAAAGAGAGAATGAAAGATATAAATGAGGATAAAAAAGTAGATAAAATTGAAAAAAGGTTAGAAAAGAAACAATTTAAGGAGAGAAAGTCTGACAAGCATGTCGAGAAACAGAGTAATACTAAAGTGGACAACAAATTTTCATGCAGAAGATGTGGAAAAACTCATGGTCCACGCGAATGTCCAGCATTTGGAAAGAAATGTGCTAGGTGCGGCAAGCTGAATCATTTTAAAGTGGCTTGTAGAATTAAAATGGTACAACGGGTGGAGGAAATAGAGGATATCGATGAAGAATTCCTGATTAAATCGATCAGGAGGACATCAGGAAAAGTAGGCGAAATTAAAGTCAAAGAATGGATTGAAGATGTTTATATTAATGGTTGCAGAATTAAATTTAAATTGGATACGGGGGCACAAGTGAATATACTGCCAGAGTATTGGTTGAATAAATTTAAAAATGCAAGAATGGAGAAGACAAATATTGTGCTTGAAGCATATGGTGATGCCAAATTTAGACCAATGGGTGCTGTAAATTTTAAATGCAGAATAAAGGAAAAAGAAATTTTGCAAAAGTTCCTAATTGTTAAAGAAGAAAATCAAGCAATATTGGGATTGGAAGCTTGTATGGAATTAGGTTTACTTCAGAGGATACATCAGCTAAAAGGTATAAACTCTAAGGAACATTTAATTGAAAGAAATAAAGATTTGTTCACAGGAACTGGAAAATTTAAAGAAAAGTGCAGAATTTTGTTAAAGGAGGATGCAATACCTATTGCAAGAGCACCTAGAAGAATTCCTATGGCTATTAGAGGGAAATTAAAGAAGACACTGGATGAACTGTCAAAAAAGAACATCATTGTAAAGGTAGAGGGTCCTACAGAATGGGTTAGTAATTTAATCATAGTTGAAAAACCAAATGGGACGCTGAGAGTATGTTTAGACCCTGCAGATCTGAACAAAAATATAAAAAGGGAACAATGTTTAATGCCAACAATTGATGATGTCCGATCAACATTGTCTGGAAAAGGTTGGTTCACTGTTCTTGATTTAAAAGAGGGGTTCTATCATGTGGAACTTGATGAGAAGTCAAGTCACATGTGTACGTTTAATACGCCGTTTGGGAAATATCAATTCAAGCGGCTACCATTTGGTTTGAGTTTGGCTCCTGAACTGTTTCAAAGACTGAATCAAAAGAATTTTGGTGATATAGAAGGAGTTATTGTATATATCGATGATATTTTAATATGCGATGAAACTAAAGAAAGTCATGACATCATTTTAAAGAAGGTGTTGGATAGAGCAAGAGAGGTTGGGGCCAAGTTTAACCCTGAAAAGGTGCAATTCAGGATGGATAAAGTGAAATATTTAGGTCACATATTTTCCAACGAAGGGATACAGGTTGATGAAGACAGAGTAAAGGCGGTGGTAAATTTGAAGAGTCCGCAAAATAGAAAGGAAGTTCAGAGAGTTCTGGGAATATTTAATTATTTTCGCAGTTTCTTACCAAATCTTGCGGAGCTCTCAGAACCTCTGCGAAATTTACTGAAAAAGGATCAAAGTTATGTTTGGTCAATGCAACATGAGGAGGCTTTCAATAAATTAAAAGGAAAATTAGCGAAGGCTCCAGTGCTTACTTGTTTTGACAATGGGAAAGAATTAACTATACAAACAGATGCATCCAGCAAAGGAATAGGGGCACGTTTGATGTAGGAGAATAAACCTGTCTCTGTATGACATTTAAATAATAAATATACTCATCAAACTATATAACAATGGTCATGAAGGGTTATGGTTATTGTCTTCGGATCTGTCCGCTGAGCGGCTATCAAAAAAACAGTTGTATGGAGAGAGATTTCCTAAAACAGTTATGTTTACAGATGAAGCAAAGATCACAGAGGATGGGTCCACGAATTTAAGAAACACACATTCCTGATCAACTCAGAATCCACATTGTTTCAGACAAGTTGACCATCAATATTCGAATCGTTGAATTGGAAGAGGCTGTCCTATTCATTTTCCAGCACGGTCACCTGACTTAACGGCCCCTCGGCTTTGTCTTATGGAGCCATTTGAAGGATAAAATTTATGCTAAAGCTTCAACTACAGTGACCGATGTGGAACAGCGTATTATCGCTGAATGTCACAAAATATGAGCCGATACTACTGCCGGCAAACTTGATAGCAGTCGTCCCCCAAGCTGCGACGTCACAATGTGACGTCACTACTCAGAATCTGGCAATGTGAGTGGCTGATTCCCTTTTCCTCGCTGCAGTTTTAGCTTGGGTGACGACTGCCATCAAGTTTACCGGAAATAGTACATTAAACAACGTATATTATTCATCACTTCATCGATTTAAAAAATACCGTGATGCGAATGGTCGTTATGTTGACCCATTCCTGAAATAAACGCTAACGTCTTAGTACGACAGTAATGGTATTTTCGAATTATTTAAATTGATATATCTCCCAAACTACTAACTACTCAATATACATAGGTTAGTACTTTTTTATAGCGAACACTCAGCCGCATCGATTGATGTATTAAAAAATACCTCCTTCCATTAAAAAAAAACAAAGTTGACCGTCATATGACCTTGACGCGTGAACTCGCGATAAAATCAATAGCACCAAAATATGCCCCTCTTGATATCATTACAATTTCCTCTGAACCATTTTTCGCTGCGAGTAATAATAGCGAGAAAATCAAGATGTCAAAATCGGGTGAGATACGTTATATACAGGGTGTTTGGGATAGTAGTACCAAACTGTGAAGGGGTGATAGATCACGCAACAACAAACAAAAAACTTCTATATGACTTTGGTCCAAAACTCAACCATTTTTGAAGAAAAACTGTCATAAACATTTAAGCTTCCATCCAAACCTTTGTGACGTGCAGTTTTGCACGTTACAAACAGGACTCTCGCTGCGGGGAGGAGGAAAGTCATCTAATGTCCGAGCGCACTACTGGGGGGGGGGGGGGGGGGCAAGAGCGAATTCTAAAATCCGGCTTTAATTTTGACACGCGCGTCGACCGTCGTCAATATCACCGACGACAACGCTGCGGTGGGAAGGAGGTGACCGGAGGATATGCCGAGGAGCAGAGTCGTCACCGGGGAAGATGCATCGCCCGACAACGAAGGACTCCGGCACTCTAGAGACAGCAGCACAGGAACGGCGTGGAGGCGGCTCGGCAATTGTACCGCTCCAGGAACGGTAGTTCCGGATGGGTCCATTCAGGGTGGAAGCACGTGCCCCGTGGACACTGAGTCCAGTCCGGTGGTTCCGCTGTGATTTCTGTCGGGCAGAAAACTATGGGCCATCGGGACGATCGACGTAGAGAAGATGGCCATTTCATCTCGTCGTGAGAGTCCGAGTGAGGAGAAGTCGAAGCCGATACAGTTTGCCAATCCAGAAGACCGGCTGTCGATTCCCCCAATCACCACGCAGCGATGTCAACGCTAGTTTTACGGATTGGACGGAGCGTGACGTCACGCGTCGCGTGCCAATGAGGTGAGTCGGAAGGAAACGGAAGAACACTTCATTACGCGCGACGAGACAGCGTCTCGTTCTGTTAGACCCCGTCCAGATCTGAACTTTCTGGCGAGCAAACGGGCGAGCCGAGCAGGTAAAGTTTTCTTCTATAGATGCGCGGACCTATTTTCGGGGAAGTAATTGTAGAGTCGGACCGAGACTTGGTCGGTGTTTACGGGGGATGGCTAAGGGAGCCATAGAGTCTCGATGAGAGGCTTGATCGGTGTTTAAAGGGGGACTGGCCGAGGTAACGCAAGCCTCTAGGGCTGCTAGGGCTTTTAGTACAGTTCTGACATTGTGAAGACAACATGAATAACCAAGCCGTAGCTGCAGCAGCGTATATTTATATTTACCGATTTTTGCTGGAATTTTTTCATTTATTTCAAAAGTTAAAGGAGAGATCTTGTATGTTTACCTAAAGATATATTTTCCTAAGCGCGATCCGACTAGCTCGCTGATCGCGGCGACCCGGCGACCAGATGCACGCAGCAATTCTCAATACACCGTTTAACATGTTATCTTTCAACTTCTCCTTCAGATGACGATAACATGTCAAACGGTGTATTGAGAATCGTGATCGCTGATCGCGGCGGCTGGTAGAATTAAAATAAACCTGTAAAATTATAAAGAAATTGGTCAAACGGTTTCTGAGAAATTTTCCTCCCTAACTTACAAAATATATACATTGTGACGTGCTTTTCGTCCTCGAGCCGTGATTCGAGGCCGGAAGCACGCTGCAAGCCCTTGTCGATCTATCCACGCCTTTTCGAGAACCGAAGAAGGTTCTCGAGCGCCAGGTATCCGAAGATACCGGCGTGGAGAGAAGCCACTCGCGAAGGTCTGGGACCGGCTAGCTCGTTCGAACTCGTGGAGAGACGGGCGTGGGTGGAACGAGGAATCAGGATCCGCAGAATTTAGCTCCCACGGTGGAAGGCGCATAAATTCGAGACACGTTTCGTTAACAAAAGAATCTATTGAGGCCTCGAGAAATTAAGAAACGTAACAAAAGGTGTGCACACCTTCGCGTCGGGCGCCACGCGGCGGGACCGTCTCGCCGGATATTCTACAGATTCGTGAATCACGCCTCGATACCCTCGATCTCCCGAATTACGCGACTACCGAAAAGCCTCGACGACGCAGTAGCTCGATAACAACCCGGGAAGGCAAAAGGAGGTCCTTACCAGTCGAAATCCCAAGAGGAACAGGACGAGCCGTTGCGACAGCTCGCGCTAGATCACGATCGCGCTCCCCCCTCCTTGGGCCTTCCCGTATTGGTTCTACGCGCGCGACATCGATTATCGCCCAATTAGAGCGATCCGCGGAAGACGATGTCGGCTGCTGGCTCTCCCTGGCTCCTCTTCTCGCAACCAGGCCGCGGTTTCGGCCATTCCGAGCGCCATAGACTTATGCTCGGAGGGAGAGGAACGTCGGGACCGAGTGGCCAATTCCCCCCCCCCCCCCCCCCCCGACGCAGACGACGCAGATCAGAGATTCGTGGCCCTGCCGTTCTCCTGCGACGACCTCTAAGACCTCACTCCTCGGGAAAATCATCCGAGGCAGGTTTGCCCTGGTTGCCTGCCCCCGACAGGCAACGTCCTCCCCGAACCACGCCGGTTGCCGGAGAAGCCCTGGCCAGCAGATTGGTGGCACGACGTCGGTTCGTCCTTTCCCTCCCCCGACGTTTCCATTGCCACGCGACTGATCTGCTGCCGCTGTTGTTCCGACTTCCTTGCCGTCTTGGTGTTCCGGGTCCGCAGTTGTCGATGCCGCACGCATGTCAAACAGATTTTCTGTCAGTTTTTATGCTACGTTCGAGACTCCCGGTGGTGCACGCCAAGCCTCAATAACCTCTGTTCCTCTTCCCTCCCCCTCGGAGAGCGCACACTTGTGACGCGACAAAATGTCACGTCACAGCATATATTTTTATCCAATACTGACAAATTGTTCAAAAGCGAGTTGAATTGTTTTATATTGGTGAATTGGTTAGTTCAGAAGACAGGTAGTTGCACCAATTTGAAGATGCTAGGCCAGATCAATTTACATTCCCGAGCGGACAAACGTGGAACAGACGTCATGCGCAGTGCAATTAAAAACTTTTATTAAACTTATTTAAAACATTCAGCTGTTAATTTGTTGTTATTTTCATTTCTAAACATAATCTCAACCAATGTGTGCAACCTGGCGCATGTAGGAATTTTTATATGAATGAGTACATTTCTTGACTAATGTGACTGGTCTAATCTAAATTATTAAATGTGCTAGCAATGAGAGTGCAGTATAATTTGAACTTAAACTTGAATTGTGATTTAATAATGGTATGTTGAGAAGAAAGAAAAAAAATGTGTAGAAAAAGAATGTTGCATTAATAGAGGTTCTACTGTATATTGTAAGTAAAGAAAAGTCACAAAAGTTAATCTTTCAACATTTTTAAATTATTATTAAGGTTTTTCATTTATCATGGTTCACACGATGGACATGTGCATAGTATATAATCTAGATGAAAGTTTTTTAGTTTTGTTAACACAAGAATAATATTTATTCTGAAATTTGTATAAGAAAAGCTGTAGAAAGTTTTTTAGTTTGTTTGAAAACAAAAGTTGTTTTAAATAAAACAAATTGTATCAGAAATAAAGTTTTACAAATTGGATTGATAATATGCACCAGATCTGAAAACGTAAAAATAGTTCGTTTTTTATACATTTTCTATTTTAACACTAAAGTAAGTTGAACAAAAAAACGTTAAGCGCACCGTCCCCACGTATCGTCTAAAAATTATGGGAAAATTATTTCTTCCTCTACCGGGACCCAAGCGGGTCTCGCTTGAGTCAACCGTCCGGCCGAGAGAGTTAATAGGTATACCTACTATTTAATATGTCAATTCTTGAACTTAACGTTTTTCGGTGTCTGAAAGGCAAAATGTTTTTCCCTCTATAAAGTTAACAACGAGCCGTAACTGTGCCCGGTCCGCGTTCGGGACTGCGCCCGAGACCCCGAGGTCGACTTCGAGGGTTGACTGCCGAATCGCCGGACAATATGGTCATAAAAATGGCTAGTAAATATCTGGTCTCCGGTGTAGCGTACTCCGAACCTAGTTGCTATATGATTGCCTATGAATGATGCGACAAATGTAAAGTTTAAAATAGATTAAGGGTATTCAGGACGTGATTACCGCCACATCTGGTGAGGTTGATGAACTGCGGCAAAAAATGGACCATGATATGAAATACAGGGTGGGGCAATAACTATTAGCACCTCAGATATCTCGGACACTGTAAGTTTCACAGAAATATTTGCTGAAATAAAATTGCACAGTACGAAGGGGGCCATCCGGTGGCAATAATAGTTTTTCTGCAGGTGGAGGTACTTCGGACATTTGAACGTCACCTCCTTTTTTTTAAAATGAATCTGTATGTTTTTTCTTCCGTATCATGATAGAGGATCTTAAAACGAGTTCAACGACCTATTACATAAGGTCATTGAAGGTCATAGAAAGTAAAGAAGGCGATAATACTTACGGTTTTGGTAGTAAATGAAACACGTCACAAATCACGGGAATGTTAATTTGCATAACATGCATTTATGGGCAGCGGAAAATGCACATTGGCTGCGACAGGTTGAACATCAAAAACAATGGTCTGTGAATGTATGGTGCGGTATCATAGGTGATAAAATTATTGGTCCTTATTTTATCAATGGAAATTTGAATGGCAACATCTATGCTAATTTTATTAAGGATACACTGGGTCTTTTGCTAGAAGAGGTACCTTTACTTACACGACAAACCATGTGGTATCAAGATGACGGATGTCCAGCACATTATTCATTGATTGCGCGAAGGGAACTCGATGAAAAATTTCGAAATCGTTGGATTGGACGCGGCGGTCCAATATCGTGGCCAGCTCGTTCACCAGACTTAACACCTTTAGATTTCTTTCTGTGGGGAACCCTGAAAGAGAAAGTGTACAAAGAAGTACCAACTACAGCTTAGGACATGCAACAGCGAATTCTTGCAGCCTGTGCATCAATAAGTTCTGACACTGTAAGACTTGCAAGTCAATCAAGCGTAACAAGAATCTAATGGTGCATTTGACAGTGATGGTCATCATTTCAAACACCTACTATAACCTTCAATGACCTTATGTAATAGGTCGTTGAACTCGTTTTAAGATCCTCTATCATGATGCGGAAGCAAAAACATACCGATCCATTTAAAAAAAATAGAGGTGACCTTGAAATGTCCGAAGTACCTCCACCTGCAAAAAAACTATTATTGCCACCGGATGGCCCCCTTCATACTGTGCAATTTTATTTCAGCAAATGTTTCTGTGAAACTTGTAGTTTCCGAGATATCTGAGGTGCTAATAGTTATTGCCCCACCCTGTATACAGGGTGCGTCAGAAGTATGGAAATTGTCAAATATTTCGAAAACGGAACATTTTTGAGACAAATGTTTTAGAGCAATGTTTTAGGGTTTTAAGAATTCTATTGAACGGTCGTATCCGTTTGACCTTCAGAGGAACGGTCAAGGTCATAACAAGGTCATCATCATTTTTTTTAAATTAAACACACCATTTCTGATTATGCAGTGTTAAAGCTGACGATGAGACCTGTTCAAAACACTGGCTAATGACCTATTTCTCTTGAGAATTGCTTGAGTGCTAAGCTTTAAATGCTTCGATGTTGTCAGCTTTATTGTTAGTATTATTTAGAGTGCACCTTGAGGAAGTTTCTTGATTGGACTTCGCACAATCATGGTCCTTACGTATGAGCTTAGGAAGAGCGATTTTAGCAATAATACGCATTGAGCATTTGAGATTTAGCATTAATGTGCTTTAACTCGTTAAATGTTGGAATTGTCTTCTGCCTATTTCTTGACAATTCTTGGCAATTTTCAACAGAAATAGGTCACCAGCTAGTGTTTTGAAAAGGTCTCACCGTCAGATTTAACACTGCATGATCAAAAATGGGGTGTTCCATTTAAAAAAACCATGTTGACCTTGACATGACCTTGACCGTTCCCCTGAAGGTCAAATGGATACGACCGTTCAATAGAATTTTTAAAACCGTAAAACACTGTTCTAAAACATTCTTCTCAAAAATGTTCTGTTTTTGAAATACTTGACCGTTTCCATACTTTTGGTGCACCCTGTATATACTTTATGGCATTCACCTATGGTCACGTGGTTAAACAATAGTGCCGTAGCAAGTTTACCTAGGCCCGTATACGCATAATAAAATTTATATATAGCAATTTTTACTGATAGGGAGGCAATTGACTTCGCAAAGTGTTCCCTATGATAATTGCAATAACAATCAATGCTTCGTAAACATTTACAACTTAATAATTGTGTTAAATATAAATATAGGAATACACCCCAGGTCCATGTAATTTACGTCAGCCCTGCTTATGTCGGGCGCGATAAGGACCCGGCCATGTTTATAAACAAAAAGCTCGGATTTCGTCAATATTTTTGTTCCAAGATTCCGAAGCAAAGAAACAATGTTTTCTCACGATTCTTTTTTTAGAATATTTTTTGTTCAATTACGGAGGGCAATACAGAGCCCCTTTTTGCAATTTGGCTTTGAGGATTTTATAAAAAATAAATGTCAACGTTTCTATAGAAGAAATTTCTTTCTGAACCTTTTTCCAAAAAAAAGGCTCTGTATTGCCCTCGGCCTTTTTCACCTGAACAAGAATATCACAATTATTATGCGTTTTATTTGCTTTTCTGTCCGGAATCTTGGAACAACTGTCCCATAAGAAATTGTATTGTAGGTCTGTTTTCTTCAGATATCTTTATCTGAAGATGGCGCTTCGAATGACCAGTGGTCTTTCATATTGCCCAACGAACGAGTACTTACTTCCATTAAAATTTTTCTTCTTAAATTCCTCCTTTTTGGAGACGTCTTTCAGTCCCATTATGTATTTTTTCCTTTTGGGAGGCTTTGCCCCCTCCCTCTGGGCACTAGCAGCATCGAGACCCGGCAGGAACGGTCACCATTCCTCAATCGAGTCCCGACCGAGACATCTTAACTTCGGTGATCTTACGGGAACCGGTGTTGCCTGTCCCGCTACGGCCACTGGCCCCCCATAAGAAATACACGGGGTTAGTTTAGGTCACTTTTCTGCCGCAAGAGGCGGTAATCGCGTCCTGAATACCCTTAAGTTTCGAAAGATTGCGTCCCGTTCACATTTGTTAACCCTGAGTCTCGTTCACATTTGTAAATCTTACGCTTAATTCGCATAAGCGCCTGCCGAGCTAGGCGCCCGCTGTGCTAAGCGCCCGCCGTGCTCAGCACTCGCCGTTCTAGGCGCCCACCGCGGTTCAACATGGCGTCTTCGTTGACACGAAGAGTGGGAGACTCAGCCCGACGCCATTGCTTTCAGCCTGAGCGCGCACGGGCAGAACAGGCCCCCAAACATCTACGCCACATCGCAGCTGCCAGAAGCACATTGAAACTTCCAGAAGCACATCGAAGCTCCCAGGAGAATATCGAAGCTTCCAGAAGTTTATCGAGGCTTCTGGAAAGAGCATCGAAATTTTTGGAAGGCATCCCCACTACAATTTCATGGTATAAATAGCGGCCCGCCAGCGAGGACAGAGAAGTTCCAGATTCAATCAACTACGGCTCACGCTAAAGGAAACCTCTCGAAAACCTGCTCTAACCCGCCTGCTCAAATCCTGCCTAGGAAGCTTTGGCCAGCTCCTGGGTTCCTACCCCGATCGAGGAAGCTTTGACCAGCTCCTTGATCGTTCCATCCTCGAGGAAGTTTTGATCAGCTTCTTGAGGTCCGCCGAACCGAGGAAGCTTTGACCAACTCCTTGGTTTACCTTTCTAATCCCAAAATACTCTAGCTCGAGGAAGCTTTGGCCAGCTCCTTAGGTTCCTCCCAGTCGAGGAAGCTTTGATCATCTCCTTGATTAACCTGCCTAGGAAGCTTTGATCAGCTCCTGGTGCATCCCTTATTCCCACCCGCACATAACCTAACTTCACGAAAGGAAGAGAGAGAGAGAGAGAGAGAGAGAGAGAGAGAGAGAGAGAAATTTCCTGCCAAGAGTAACTCACACTCACTGGGTAACCAAGCGCCTAACCTTATCGGCAACAAGCACAAATTGACTCCTAACCTAACCCGAGGAAGCTTTGATCAGCTCCTTGGTTTACCAACCTCCAAGGTTATATTCCGCCCTGAGGAAGCTTTGATCAGCTCCTTGGTTTACCAACCTCCAAGGTTATATTCCGCCCTGAGGAAGCTTTGATCAGCTCCTTGGGATCCACCAGGTCGAGGAAGCTTTGATCAGCTCCTTAATTAACCAAATCCTAATCATTCACGTTCATAATTGTCACCTAAAAAGAAGGTGCAATCTGCGACGAACATCGTATTGTCACAGAACTCTTTAGCGAACGAGTCTGTGGACGAACTGAATTATAGACAGACAGTTGTCTTCGAGTCAGTGCTAGTGTCAGTCAAGACAATGACGACCAACTTACCGATCGAGTCGAGTTACCGACCGAGTCGGTGCCGAAGTGTGTGAGTGCCGAATTATGTCAACCGGGTGAGTCAGTGCCAGTGATAAACTGAGCAAATCCAGCGGTCAAACGAGCCACGTATTTCTAAAGTCAAATCAACATTCCAAAAAGACTATATTCTATTCAAGAAGATTGTTCATTGTTAAAAGACTTTAAGATTAATTGTCTAAGATAATTGTAATGTTAGTCATTAAGTTACTGAATAAATTGTTATATGTTTGTTAATCAAAAGAAAAATCTCAGTTTCATTTCATTTTACATGCCATACGTATTCCAAAGAACCCTAGATCTTTGGCAAGCCACTCTATCAAAGATCGTGTAACGACGTGACACCTTATAAAAATAGACGCACGCTTCGTTACACCGGCATAATCAAACGTATCATTTGGAGCCCGACGTACGCATTTCTGAATCTTTCGAAAGAGTCGATCAGTACACGACGTTACAACCCGTAACACTAATTACGCAGGCCGCTTGCAAGCAAAACAGCATAAATTTTAGGCAATGAAAAGAATAAACAAAATTGTTCAAGTATTCGTCGGTGAGGGCTACGATTTTCCATAAAACCAGAAAACATATTGAAAAACTAACTCGAAATGAAATATAAGATGCAATACATTTTTGCGAAATAATCGTATAAAATAAATGTATACAAAATGGGAGATTACGTTATTGATAGATTTAAGGAAGACTACGTAGATAGAATGAACGACAAATATCCCGAAACAGCAAACTATGAAACATGAATGTAGAAAACAACGGGAAATCTGTTGCCTATAGACGTATTCTTTTTTTACAAGCTCTGTGGGTATCTCGCAGTTTGTTAGCCTACCCAGGCGCCGGGGGTAGCAACACCCCGTGGTGCAAACGATGCGGAGGACCCCACTACCACACTTGCATGGGTCCTGTACGTGTACCATTCCTTTGAAGATTCGTCGAAATACCGACTTCGGATGGATACGGCCCGAGCCGAGCGGCGAGCACGGTTAATGAGGGACAAGACCACGAAGGCTTTGTCCTGATGTCGCCTAGCTGTCTGTGTCTCGGTCTGCACTCCTCTAGACATGTGCCAGAGTCGTGCGCGTAGCTGCGCAGAAGACCAAAACTGGACCCTCTGTTAGCAAAAGTCACGGAGAGTCAAGCAAAGTCAGGGAAAACGGGCTTCTCGCAGGCGAAGGTGCCAGCATTATAAGCTCGGCTGGGCAGTTTGTTCGCCAGGAAGTTCAAATCTGGACGAGACCGTACGTTCGGACCTTCGCGAGGTAAGCGCTTCCTTCTCTATCCCTCTCCCTCTCCCTCACCCTCTCCCTCTCCCTCTCCCCCTCTCTCTCCCTCTCCCTCTCCCTCCCCCACAAAAGACTGGAGATATGTTCGCGTGAGGGTGGAGAACACTTTGAACATCGATTGTAAACAAATGGTAAGTCTTCATTATTATTTACACACAGTGTTCTTCTTTAATACTTCAGAGTCCGAGTCGCGTAATAAGTTTACATTTAAAAGTGCATGTTCAAATATTTTGAGTAATGATAGGGGACCCAATATGACAAAATGTTTATAAAAAAATACTTCGTCTGTTTCCGTTTTGCAATACTAACGTGTTAAAGTTAGCGATACGATTTCAAAATGAAGAGTAGATCACCCATGTCGGCAGGACAGATAGACAAAAATAATTAGTCTAAACTTTTCAACCGTTTGGGAAGGTAGTGAATGTTTCGGAGGGCTCGTGAGATTCTTGTAGACAGTGCATCTGCGATTGTTGTAAATAAATCAGGTGGCTAGGTCGGGGTTCTTGATCTGTCAGTAATAACTATCTCGAACAGCTGGCTCACGTAATTTTCTTTGGAGTAGGCTTCATCTGTGTAAGTTAGCGACACTCTAAAAACATCTCGAATGTTTAAAACTTTATACAAATCAATTCGTAAGAAATACAACTGACTGTTTTTATTCTTGTTTGTTCTATTTTCGCTCATGTACAGCGGTCCGCATAATGTGTAGGTGTTACTGCTTCTGTTTTCAATAGTGCAGAAGTTTTTTCATTTTTAATATTTTAGTATGAAATCTTTTCCATGTAATTTTAAAAGGTTCAAACTATTGCTTTATGAGAAAGCAAAGTTTCGACTTGAATTTTAAAAATGCTAAAGCACGGTGTAACCCCTTTATCGTAGAAAAATATTAATTGTATTACATTCTTCATATTTTCAATTTTCAATTAGAAAATGTGCTTTTTCATTCGATGAAATATCTCTCGACACGCGTTGCGAGTCGCCGGAGGCCCACTCAGGCTCAGAGATGCCTAGGTCTTTAAAAGCTCGAGGCCCGAGGCCCCGTCACTGACCTTAAAGGGGATAGACCACTGTTACGTCGGTATTTTACGAAATATAAAATCGCTTATAACTAATAAACTAAGCGTTTCCGAGAATATTGCATAAGAACTTTTCGGTTTATTTTCGCGTCTTCTACCTATATCTCCGAGTTTTCCCACAAATTCAGAAACATCATGTATGTGTGTAGTATATGTACATATATACTTTTTATATATTTTTTATATAAAATAGTAGGAATAGGCATTTTTCCATCTAGTGATTTTCGAATAACCCTTGCGAATCATTTGGACTGATTGTACATACATCTATAGGCAAAAGGGGTGGAGCTGTGAGCGGAAAGAGATATGACTTACAGCCATCTTGAGTGGTTAAACCAGTGCTGCCATTTACATATATAACGTCGCGGAAATATTTAAAACTATACAATTGAATTTCGCACATTCTGAATGATCCGTGTATCCTACAGACGCTACACTAGTAATTAAAGTTGCCTATAGAGCGCACCACAATTTTAACCACACAAGATGACTGACAGTTGATGTTGATACCCCATGGATATAGGAATATTCCTATATCCATGTGATACCCCTTCCGTCGTTTGCTTCAACCTCTCAGAATCATGCACGGTCCTTTAGGTCCGAGGTCTGATCCCGTATGTGCAGAACGTAGGAAAATTCTATAGATTTCACCAAAAATAAGACGATACTGTGAAATTGTTTCGGTGGAAACCGAATTGTGATCTGTACGCCTGTAGAAGAGTTCCATCTGTTCGGTTCTGCGTCGCCATTTTCCGCGCTGTTTCTCAATCTCAACCACGATCGTCATCCGTTTTCCAATCCCAAGAAAGTTTTCGATTCACAGAAATTTCCGTGTCCTGATATCAATTGCTACAGCGTACTCGTCGGTGAACAAGGGAAAATTCGTGGAGTTGCAAGGAGAAAAACGGGGAGTGGTAAATTCATCGGGGGGGGGGGGGGGGGGGGAACAGGGGATTCTGTCGAGAAGGAAACGTAATTTCACGGTGCTTTATTACTTCCTTTCTGCTGTCAGAGAAAAGCTTTTGCTCGAGCATGCGCCGGTTGACAAGATCGCGATAATGGAGAATGAATGCAGATTACGATATTTGAGATCTGTGTTTCTTTGAGTACAGAAGAACTATGCTAGTTTATAAGTTTCTGTATAAAGTTGTTTGAAAATCCGGGTTCGTTGGAGTGGTTTCAAGTCGAATTGCCCGATGACAAAGAACTCTTTAAAATCATGCTTGTGGACCGTGTTCCGTTCTCCGTGTAAAATGGCGTCGAGTCCCGTGCCTGAAGACATCATTTACAGAAAGGACGCTCGACATCGATCTCGCGTCCAAGTCTCGGCGTATAATCATTCAAGGACAGATGGGTTGCTTTGTAACCTGTAACGAGCGATCAGACGGCTGCAAATATTAGCTAAAGCGTTAATTAGAAAGCATTCAGCTTTTAGGAGAACTTATAGTGCTTCTAGAATCTAGGATAGGTTACAGATCGCGGAAGATGCAAATACTGAAAGTGAAAACGTGATTTTTTATGAAATTATAGTTCGAATTTTATATTTCGGAAAGATATTGCAAAAAATCTACTTTAGACGTAGTTAATGATTGGCAACAAAGTTTCATCGAAATTCGAAGTTCTAACTTAAGAGAAATATTGATCTTTTACTAAAATTTCGTATCAGGTTTTTAAGGAATCGAGTTGTACTAACTTTTTTTTCACTAAATGCAGAATACTTTGAAGTAACTACTATGTGCTTCAGTCTATCACCATGGGTGTCTTGTTTCGAAGCCCTACAATCAGTTACACTCCAATTGTTGAATCGATCAGCTGGATTACAACATGGAAACCGATGATAATTACAATCGAATTACATTCGAATTAAATAGCCATTACATTGTCATCTTCAACTAAGAAAAATCGGATTTCAGTTTTAACTTCATACGATTTAGTATAAATTTAGAAGCAAATTCTGGATCAGACATTGCTAAGTCAAGCGATCCATCCCTATTCACAATGCTGCACTTTCCCTAAAGGCTGGTTCAGACACATTTAGTAATTTAGTCGAGTGGCAAGTAGTTACATTATTTTACTAAATTACTCGACTAAATTTTAGTGTTCATACATATTAAATTACTAAAACCTAGAGATTAAGAATCAAACTTAAGCCTTTCTTCGTAGCCGCGCCAAACTCAGTGATTTTCAGTGTACAGCAAAGCCTCGATTGCTGCGATTGAAATGCTTTAAAGATTATTCACAACAAACGAGGTGCGTCAGTAAGTATCGAAATTACAACGAAATTGCTACATGCCTCATGCAATATACCAGGTGTTCCAAACTCGGTGCAGGGGCCTGAAGGGAAAGATTCCTGTGGTGGTTCTAAACAACTTTTTCCTTTGCAAAAAAGTCCTCCGAAGCTTTGTTAACGAGTTATTAACGAAAAACATCGGCCAATCAGAAAGCGCGTATAGCAAGCGTTCGGCCGACGAGTGACAGTGCACAAGCTACGTGTAGCCTTTGCTCTCGCCGTGCTGGAGCTATTTACAAGAAACTCAAGATCTTTTGTCCAATTCCTCTTAAACTATTTGATGAAAAATTATGAAAAAAATCAGTGACACATTAGCTATTGCGACACGTATTGTAGTATTTTTTCAGATTTTTAAATTAATTACCCAATTAATTGTACAAGGCTTTAGCGCGGCGAGAGCAAACGCTACGCGTAGCTTGTGCGCCGTCACACACGCGCTCTCTGATTGGCCGATGCTTCTCGTTAATTACTTGTTAACAAAGCTTCAGAGGACATTTTTGCAAAGGAAAAAGTTGTTTAGAATCACGCCAGGAATCCCCCCTTTCCGGCTCCCGCACTGAGTTTGGGACACCCTGTATAGTTTAGAATATGTTACGCATTGATGTTTTGAAGTAGCAATGCATTTAGTATAATTATATACGACAGTATTTTTTACTTGTTTCTATTCTTCAAATCAATTAGGGGTTGAACTCGATTTTCAATAGTAGAAGTGCTCTTAAGTACACGAAAATAAAATTAAGAGAAACACTAGCCATAGGATGATTGACAAAAATAGAATTGACTACTGTGTGCTCCACCACAAACTGTAATTCAAGAAGTAATAGCTTAAGTTCCTCCCCCTCCCCTCCCCAGCGACCTTTGATCTTTCGTTCGTCACAAAATGATATCGGAAACAACAAGTATGTACATAGCACTTCACCATTTCAAATGGTTTTAAACTTGTAATGACTACTTATTCTTATGAATGAGGTTGAGAAACGCTGTCGTGTGTCGACAACGAATCGACGCGCGTTTCGGATCGCTAGTGGGGCGTAGAGGAATCTTTGACCTGTCGATACTTGGTCTACTCCACGCATCTGTCATGCAATCAACAGTTAAAAATCTTTGACAAAAAAATATGCCAAGATACGTGCAAAACGAGAAGCTATTTACTTTAGGAGGTAGAGTAAACCCTCCACTTTGTAAAGTTTTACCATTTTACCAGTTATTCCTTTCGGTAACATTGATTTAATCGTTTAAAGGTTACATTTTTTTCCAATTCTCGTAGCAAGTGTAATTACATGAAGTCTAAATAAAAGTAAATATCAGGAAATTGGACATTTAATTAGATATTTAATTGGATGATAAAATATATCATATCAGCAACATTATCTTAATTACCAAGCGATTAAATAAAAATTGATGCGTTACGACATGCGCTGATATCATTCCCAAAATGATTTGTTTAACTACAAATACAATAGAGAAGAACCTACAAATGCGATATAAAAGAAATGATAGGAGGTTTTGTATAAGAATTTTCGAATTTGCATGAATTTATGTGAATTTTTTTCATTCTTTGCAGAATACCAGATCACCTGGTTTGGTATTATCTTGTACAATTAAAATAAACATTGTTTAAAACCAATTTAAGTGTGTATACTAATTATGATTTACAAGATGAAATACAATTTTCTATAAAATTTTGTAAAAGACTCTATTCATAATAAGAATTTAATAAATCATTAATAACGATATATAAATCCATGATGCAGAGTTGATTTTAGTCATTTCTAATATGTGTCTCCGAACCGAAAACATATGACTTGTGTCGTTTTGCCTTACAACCACAGATTTATAAACCTTCCAAAATCACATCCGCATGCGGGATCACAGTCTAGAGCCACGTCAGCTCGCCTCTCTAGAAGGCCTAATAAATGAGGATACTCAGTCATGAAGAGACAACCTCTCATTATCAGTGGTTTTCAGCTATGAATTGGCCGCGCACTACTCGCGCTTTCCCTTTAAATTTAAACATCGCAAATGAGTAAGGTAATACGATGGTCATGTTGAAAATCTTAAACTAAACCGACTTTTAAATCGATACGTTGAAAAGTAATCAGATACTCGCTGAATAATTTCCATGGGTAGAAGAAACATCGGTAACAATAATTTCGTTCACTTTTTGCCCGCAAAGTTCCACGATATTCTACATAAATACCGTATTATAACTGCATTTTACTTCCCTGAAATCCTTTTTGGTCGATGTATCAGATTATAGGGGTTCGATGGCAAGGTAGGGAAGAAATACGAGCGGTACGAGGGGAAAAATTAAATTGGCACTTGGATCGAACGCATCAACACATACATCCTTGATACATGGTTGCGCGTTTGTTCCCGCGTCATATATCGACGAGATGGATTTTCACAGGAACACGTAGCGTCGCGTCGCTGCTTTGTCGAAAACACTCCTCCGTTTCTGATTCGAGGGAGGGGAAAAACCCGACGTACTGTCGACGGTAAATCGTCGCGATCGAACGCTCGAGTGGAAGAAGCGGTACATTAGCGAACCATAAGTGATATTTTTTGTTCCGTACCTCGGGTCGAAGGGTAGAACGACCTGCTATCGTCGATCTTTTGCGTCGCCCGATACTCCTTGGGAGCTCGCAAGCGATTCGGAAACAGCCATGATGGATCCTTAAGAGTTTTGTCCGTGTGCTTCGGGCTCATCGATCTTCCCGTGAATCCTGATGGAATATTGCGTGGGTTGAAGCACAGTTTACGTAAGCGGAATGCAATTTTACAGTGGTTTCTTTGTGTGCTACTGTGGTTGTATTATTATACGTAGGACAGAAGGTAGGAACATGGACCAGGCATTATTTCTCTGATAAGTACGAAAGTAAGTAAAAGTATGTAAGTCTTGGTCACCTAAAAAGCTTCTCATGGTAACATTAATTCAATTCTTTTTCTTTTTCTCTTTTTTTTCTATGCATATACAGAAATACCTTTCTCAGGTCAAAATTTTTAAATTATTATTAAAAATGACGAGACGTGGCAATTGGCAATATGAACCGCGGCAACATGAACACGGTTTTTCTATGTCGATTTTATGCATTTTAAATCGTTATTTGAATTCAACCACAATTTTAACCACACAAGATGACTGACAGTTGATGTTGATACCCCATGGATATAGGAATATTCCTATATCCATGTGATACCCCTTCCGTCGTTTGCTTCAACCTCTCAGAATCATGCACGGTCCTTTAGGTCCGAGGTCTGATCCCGTATGTGCAGAACGTAGGAAAATTCTATAGATTTCACCAAAAATAAGACGATACTGTGAAATTGTTTCGGTGGAAACCGAATTGTGATCTGTACGCCTGTAGAAGAGTTCCATCTGTTCGGTTCTGCGTCGCCATTTTCCGCGCTGTTTCTCAATCTCAACCACGATCGTCATCCGTTTTCCAATCCCAAGAAAGTTTTCGATTCACAGAAATTTCCGTGTCCTGATATCAATTGCTACAGCGTACTCGTCGGTGAACAAGGGAAAATTCGTGGAGTTGCAAGGAGAAAAACGGGGAGTGGTAAATTCATCGGGGGGGAAGAGGGAAAACAGGGGATTCTGTCGAGAAGGAAACGTAATTTCACGGTGCTTTATTACTTCCTTTCTGCTGTCAGAGAAAAGCTTTTGCTCGAGCATGAGCCGGTTGACAAGATCGCGATAATGGAGAATGATTGGAGAAAAAATGACGAGACGTAGTAATTGGCAATATGAACCGCGGCAACATGAACACGGTTTTTCTATGTCGATTTTATGCATTTTAAATCGTTATTTGAATTCAATGTGTGAAATATCCAAAATACACCAATTCCTTATGCATTAGGTATAATAGTGATATTTTTTCGTATGCAACTATTAACAATTTTTTTTTTTTATTTCCATTAAACTTTTTTGAAATCTCTTTTTATCTTACTTTAATGTTAAAATAACAAAATTTGTAAAAAGATCAAGTATTTCGTGCGCATTTTTTTTACCTTTTCAGCTCCGACCCATAATACCACCACGCTTTCTTAAAGCATGATTTCGACATTATTTCGTAAAAATGATTATATCATCTTGTGTTCCTGCATTTTTTACATTTTTAATATAGGTATGTTTTCCTCGAACCAAAAAACGTGGTCCATATTCTAACAATCTCCCCTAGGAAAAAGTTAACTTCGCGGGAGATTGATATGTATTTGTGAAAGATATCGGATTTGACTGTAGAAACTTTTCTTGAAACTTTTCGTCAAAAATTTAGGTGAAAATAAAAAAAAATTACATTATGGAAAGAGGAAATTTACATTCGTTTCAAGCAAATATTCTAAAATCAATTGTCTAAAAAGAAATAGATAATTTGAAGTAGAAGTTCTTACTTAATGACTTTTAATTCTTGGATGTAAACAGGGTGAATTTCGCAGCATGCTCACCTCAAATAACAAGTTATTTGCTGTGTGAAAAAATGCTTCGAACGAAAGTTGAATGGTTTCCTGGGAGATGGATTAATCTAATCGATTTTTTATTACTTTGCTTTTTTATCGAGATATGCAGGTCATTTTTAGTTTTTTAAATGGAATGCCTAATTTGTTTCCTCTTATTCGGATAAACCATCATATTTTGCATAAAAAAAAGTATTTTCCCAATAGGGTCTAAAATGAATTATTCGAATATTCCCGAATGAACCGTCTTGTAGTAGAAAACACATGAGATACTTGCAGAAGTTCAGTAGAAGTAAAAGTCGAGTTGACGAAGGTCAACTCAATTTTTTCTTCTGCTGATTATGTCTAACATTTAGCGAAATCTGTATGTACAAATATCATCTGCCGTTTTAAACAAAGTCAACTACTAAGTCGTGTTAGCAGTCACGTTGCCTGAGCGTGTATTCTAATGCAAAATGGTTTATTCGAGAATATTTCAATAGTTATTCATTTTAGACCATATTTGGTGTAATAGTTTCTTTACGCAGAACTTGATGGTTAATCCGAATTCGGGAAGCAATATTAGATATTCAATTTAAAAAACTGTAATTGACAAAAACCGATTGCACTACTGTATGTCCTCCAGGAAGCCATGCAACTTTCGTTTGAACCTTTTTTTCATACAGCAAATTACTATGTTCCGAGACTTAACTTGTACATTTTTTTGTGAAATTATTGTTTCTCAAAAAAATAATTATAAACATTTCAGAGAAGAAAGCATACTTTTTTTAGTATTATTCAAACATTAAGATCATAGCAAATTTATTCAATTTATTAAAAAAATTTCCGTAGCTGAAAAAGATTTGATTTGCATATCATGCTTTTTATAAACTACCATTAATTCAATAAACATTAATTCATTTGTACCAAGGTCGGATATACCCACTTATTTCAGCATGATTATTTAATTTAAAAATACACTTGATTTTTTAAAGCAAATTGAATCATAAAAGAAATGTAATATTTTATTAAAAAACCACGTATTTTATTACATTCTATGGCAATCCGATACAAAAAAAAATTCAAAAATTGATGTAAATAACCGTAATTTGTCTGTTATTTTTGAGCCTTTAGTGGACGTAACCATTTAAACACAACACAAGTGGAAAACATCAACAAACGGATTTTTATATCCATATTTAAGCGGAAGCTTTAAAAAATGCGTGATAATAATGTTCTATTAACTCTGCTTCTTAAGTGACTTGTGCTTTAAAACTAATTTACGAAAAATGCGTTCCTTAATTTGCATTTTAGTGAGTTTTCCTTTATTACGATGTGGCTATGTGCCACCAACTATTCTGGACGAGAAATTACAGCAATGATGCGAGTTAGCATAAATAGTAACGGTTTTGTACATCACCTTCATAGTCCTGATCTGCAAGATTCAAGTCAGTGTCGTGTACATTGTAAAACTGAAAATCCTGATCCGATAGCAGATCGTTGAAATGAATCTTCGGGATCGGCAAGTCGGATCTGCCAACACGGGGATACTGGACTATGCCAGCGGCACGGTTGGACCTTGCAAAGTTCGCCATGTCAGAATTTCGCCCAATCCTGGGGTAAGCTACCAGACCCGATGCTCGTCGATTAATCGCTTTCTCTCCTTCTAGAAAATTGAAGAGTTGAGGCACGCTGCGCTGTTCTAATATAATTATCGCAGGGAACAGTACCGAATGTACCGATACTATAACGATAATTGTCTTTCCCGAAACTTTAATGAAATATTGAAAGTGAAATAAAACGGAATGACTCTAATACCCTCAAATAGCGTTATGTAAAGTTTGATTAGAGGAAAAGCGAGAAACCATAATACTCATGTGTCTTGCCTCTGGTGGAGTCGAAATGCTGGCCCGACGAGAATACTGAAAAGAGACAGAACATTCACTTCTCCACACCTTCACAACTACTCTTGTGTCTATTCTTCGGTGGTTAACAGGAAAATTGGAACAAAAGAGAATGGCCGAAATAATTCATCAGCCAATTCAAAAGAGGACGGAGTTCTGTACGAGGCGTCTCTTAAATAGCTATCTTTCTGTTTGAACTTTGATTGGACGGGAATGCACTGAAGAAATCGAACAAATGAACTAGAATTCTGCTCAAATTTGAACGGAATTTTAAAAAAACCAAATAAATTACGAAAGAAAAAATTATATGCTTGACATCTTTTTTTTTATGTAGATTCATTATTTTTCCGCTTGTACCATCAGTTATGAAAAATTCTTTATTCTTCATTCTAATTTTATTAGCTGGATCACTTCGCCAGAGTCGCTGGGCAAACCCAGCGCTGACAAAGAAACGATGTAAACTAACATTCAATCTAAAAGTAACTAACAATAAGTTCACGACTTTTTAAGCGCGGGCTTGGGTCAGGTGAGGTGACAAGTTTAAAAATATTTGATATGTATTTTTTTCTTATTGGCAATCATTCATATCGAAGGGGTAAAAATCACCCTCAAAGTTGGAGATGAAAAACATATTTTATCGAATATCTCAGGAACTATTAAATTATTATTACAAATTTGAAGTTTAAAAACATAAAACTTAAATCGGTGAAACGTGAAAAGTTCAATCTGTAGTCTAGAAGCTTGAAAAATTGAAACTGTAAGCTTGAAGCTTGAAGAGTTAACTAGTAAAACTCGACAACTAGATGCTTAAAACTTAAAAAGTTCAAATTGAAAACTTGGAAGCTTGAGGCTTGAAAACTGGAGAGTTGAAAGCTTTGAAGCTTGAAAAATTGAAATTAAAAACTTGGAAGCTTGTAGCACGAAAAGTTGATAGCGAATATTTGAAAACCAGCGGTGGATTTTGAGAGTTAGCGCCACTAGACTAACTAACACTATTAATACTATAATATGTATACTACAGTATAGTACAACAAACAAAATATCGATGACCTTGAAAGCTTTCAAAAAATAACCTTGAAGCAGAAATATTTATTACCGGGCAAAGTCCGCACGGTGTACAGAGTCGGCATTGCCCGGGCAATGTTAACATTGCACATCGCTGTCAGGCAAAGTCCGCAGAAATGATCTATTAACGAACATTGCCCACTTTAATGTGAGCAAAGTTGACATTGTCCATCACTGGATGAGCAGTGTCAGTAAATGTTACTTCTTTGCGAACTTTGCCCGGCTTGAAGTGGGCATTGTTGACAATGATAAATTTATGTAGGCAGAGTCGCTGTAGACATATGCTTAATATTTAATAGAATGACTTACAGTTAGTACAAATTTTAAAATATTTATTTTAATACACGTAATGAATAAGATTATTTATTTATTTTTACACGGCAATGAGCTTATTACATTTAGAAATACATAAAATTCTCGTTTTTTTTCTACATTCACAGCGGTATGTTGTACATTGATTTTTACAGTTCCATTTAATATATCCCTAAGATCCGAAAGCAGATTGATTGGCATTTATACTACGCAGAGACACCTCACACCCTGGAACGTCTTGTGCAGTTAGGAAGATTTCGTTACAAGTGTCGAATTGATTTCGAGAGTAAACAGAGGATAAAATACCATTTATTGTACCAATACTGTAAAAGGCAAGACAGAGATAAAGGCAAGATATATCCATATTTTTACAACAAACCGATGGCTCATTGCCTTGTAAAAATAAATAAATAATCTTTCGAAATTAATATATGTTGAACATTCATAATATTTTATTCTGTATATACGTAGTAGGTACTTACTGCAATAGTTTTCTTTCTATTTACAACTAATGATTCGTTGTGTTTGCAACTCAAACTCATTGCTTGTATTAAAATAAATATTTTAAAATATGTACTAATTGCAAGTTATTTTATTAAATATTGAATATCTGTCTACAGTGGCTCTGCCTACATAAATTTATCATTGTCAACAATACCCACTTCGAGCTGAACAAAGTTCGCAAAGAAGTAGTAGTTATTAATACTGACACTGCCCATCCAACGATGGGCAATGTCAACCTTGTTCACATTAAAGTGGGCAATGTTCCCTAATAAATAATTTCTGCAGACTTTGCTTGACAGCGATGTGCAATGCTGACATTCTCCGGGCAATGCCGACTCTGTACACCGTGCGGACTTCACCCGTAACATATACATATATATGTATATTCAAACTTTCAGAATTTCAAGCTTCAAAAATTGAAATTTCAAGTTACAACGATTTAGTTTAGCACCATTCGACTAATGGTTGAAACAGCAATTTGTGTGCTTTTAATGGTGATTTTTACTATATAAACAGTTTTGCAAAAATTGTATTTGATTAAAAGAATATGAAAATTCTCAATTTTTTTTTACACAAATACAATTTTGGAAATCTTTTTTATATAAAAAAATCATGATTAAAAAATGCACAAATTGCCATTTAAATCATTAGTTCAGCTCTAAGAATTGCCGAGATATTCGATAAGATATGTTTTTCATCCCTGACTTTGAGGGCGAGTTTCACCCCTTCAATAAAAAAAGATACATGTCAAATATGTATTTGAATTCCATACTATGGATTGGGTAATATCCCTTGTCAGTCCATACATGTAGCGCTACATATACTCACAACATTTATTGAAAGTGAAGTATTTGTTAAGCAGATAAACACTTCGTAATGCGAGGTGAAATAAGATACAAGAAAAGAAACATAAAATTATAAAGAATATAGAATAATTTTTAAAATTATTACTGTTATAAAAAATGTAAAATCCGCGAAGGTACAGAACGCGATAAAACTGGATATTCCGAAACTACAGCAATATTCAATATATATTATATGTTTTTCGTACCAGCGTAATTAACGAATTCTTTCGTTTAACAGTCATAGAAAGAATTTCTTTTAACAACATATTTTCTCTAATGAAGAAAGCTTCCAGCCAATAAAAAGAGAATAGCAAATGAAGAAAGAATGATTATTCACATGAAATAATGTACGCTGCTTTTTTTGAAGCTATTTAAAAGTATTTCCAAAACTATTTCTGTAGATTTTATGATTTACTGACGGGTTACTTTTGAAAAGATACACGGTTTGCACTCGTCTTTAAGTTTCTAAGTAAAATTTTATACAAATTTTTTCATTTCTGGGTATAACTTATTTTACTATAATAAAAATTTGTTTAATATTTTTTTGCATTTTACATAACTATTGTATAACGTAGCTTTCTCGTGAGTTAGTACTTTCTCTACTCGTAGAGGAAGATGAATTTATAGTGGCACAGTTGGAATAAGTAAATTTCAGTTCAGTTGTTTGCGCGGGAATTTTAAATAAGCAGAATATTTGTAGACTTTTCACTTGTATAAATATTTTTAGATTTTAATGAGAATTATTACAGGCAGAGTAAATATAAAAAAAACATTCGTTATTATTGTGTCTCTCACGTATCCCCTGCATCTTTCAAAAGCAGAACCATAAGTAGATTCTAAAATCCGAAGAAATGTGCAGAATTTCTATGTGAAGACATAGATATCTATATGCTTTTGCAACGTAAAAGGAAGAAAAATTGGGGAAAATATATCGTAATATGGCGTCGAGATCAGTTGGACGGGAGGATCGAAGTGAGTGGTACACTTACAGCTGAGAGAAGTCGAAAATATTAGAACGACCAGGAATACGAATAGGTGATTTCTCATCGTGGCAGCGGTGGTACTTGGTCTTGGGGGTCGAGATTCGATGAAGCGATGCTGCAGGATACGCGACCTCATCGACACTGAATATCCCTAGGTATCCGACGTGTGATTTTATACCTTGCTGGAGTTCCGCCCCCAACCTCCTGGGGTTCAACCCTCTCATTTCGCACCGACCCGGCATATTCTGCCCCCACAATATCCCTGCGTAATTCCCATTCGCCATGATTACCCATATCAGTCGACAATGGAACTTTTAAGCGAAAAAGTCCGTTTAGAGAGTTGACATGTATTACTTGTAACGATTACAAAATAAGAAAATAGGTGAATTTAAAAATTCTGCAAGACTGTATAGCGGGCTTAGGCTTCTACTGCAATGCATGCCTTTTACTCTTTCTTTGACATTATGTTGCAACAAACTTATTTTGCAATCAATTTTTTACCTCAAAATAAGGGCAATGTAAACTTCTGAACACAGCTGCATGAAAAAAAGTCTTTACATGATTTTCGTAATTCCAGTCGGTCTACATGCTTAATGTACAAAAAGATATTAATTAAAAAATTATCAAAATCTTACTTAGAATGAATTTGGCTATCGCAAGTAGTAGTATAATACATATTAGAAGTAGAATTGAGAAAAATCGAAAAAAATTGTACGTAATTCTGGTATGAAACATAACTATCTCTGCACTGAAAATGCATACAAAATTGAGCCAATCCGTGAAATAAATCTTGATATATCGTTCAAGATAAAAACTTGAAATTCTGGACAATTTGCTTTTAAAATGAAAAAGTAGGATATTTACTTTAAGATAACGCTTGAACCCATTTTTCCAAAAATGGCAGCGATATCTAATTCTTTCAGTGTTTGCTTTATGACATCGAACCTTGGGTAAGCGTTCCATTCCACCAATATAAATTATAAGTTGGGATTGAATTAATTTCCGAATCGATATATTCGTACTGTGTGCACCGATTTTTGTGAAGACAAAATACCGTGACTATACAATGTGTCCACCGAAATTTTGGACAGTCGATTATTTCCTAATCATTAAAGATACGAAAAAAAATCAGTAACAATTTTTTTTTTTAGCATTATTGTTTACAGAGATATGAAGGGCAAGTTCGGTTTTTTAAAGCGGATTATATATTTTTTGTCTGATCAATTGATAGTGCGTTTCAAGACGAATTCAGTAACCATTAATGTATACACCTTTTTTCAAATAGTTTTTGAAATACTACGAGTAAAAGTTGACTGATTTTAAGTAGAAGAAAAGAAAACCTGCTGGAATGGGAAGCACCGCAGGTAATCCTGAGTTTTGGGCCCACGGGCCTACAACTCCTACCGCAGATCCTTTGTATCTGTGTATGACCCGTTTCAAGGAACAATACTTAAGGGGCCATTTACATCTGAACATTTCTGCCGAACAAACATCCGAACGAACATGGTAAAGTTTTCTTCCACAGATGCGCGGACCCTTCGGGGACGTAAGCGTAGAGTCGAACCAAGACTTGGTCGGTGTTTTGGGAGGATGGCTGAGGAAGCACATGCCTCCCATGACAAGGGCTTTCAGTAAAGGTCTGACAATGAAGACAAGATGGACAAGAAAGCTGCAGCAGCCTATATTTATATGCACTATGGCTCAAAAGAAAAGAGTAAGAGAAAGGTGTGGCAACGCAAACTTTTTGCAAATCGAGAGATTTATAGTGCTAATGCTCTATTAAATGATTTATGGTTAAAATCAGTGAGAGTGAGAGGGTTGTGCAGAAATTTTACACGAATGAATCCCACCGACTTTCCGAAGTCGGAGATTTTCGACGCGCAACGTTCAAATCAACTATTTTACATACGATCAATTTTGAAGTACACATATTTTTTAAAGTCTGTCCGTAAAGAGGATAAATAAGGCTGTATCCTCAATTTTATTCAAGTTTTCAAATATTGGCCCACTATAAAAAAAAATTTCATTTATTAACAACAATTACAAAATAAATAGTTAAAAAAATTTTGTTTCCAATTGAAATAATTTTCAATACATAATTCTGTGTCTACAGTATCAGCACCCAGAGACATATGAGGACACCAGAATTCAAAGAGCATATATAATCAAAGAGAATATAATCAACAATTTTTAACATTTTCAAAAATCTCCTGACATATTTATGATTTAAACTTCGTCCAAATCCGACATGTTACTTCAAAAAGATTCCGATGTCGCATCGAATGATCCAATAAAGAAAGCAACAACAATTTTTTGTAATATATTAAGATATAGGATATAGATAGCAGAAAATAAGAAATTTATCATATGACGTATACCGTTGTTTAAATATTAAGAAACGTCGAAAGGAAGTGAAATGAATTTCGGTGTCAAAAAATATTCGGAAAATTTATAAGTTTAAGTTAGAAGAATTGAATTAATAATTTATCATAACAATTTAGTAATCGGTTTAATACTTGTAGTGTTCTATGGGAGCTTAATCGTGAGTGAGAGCTACGATTTTCCATAAAACCAGAAAACATATTGAAAGACTAACTCGAAATAAAATATAACATGGAATACATTTTGCGAAATAATTGTAAAAATAAATGTATACAAAATGGGAGATTACGTTACTGATAGATTTAGGGAAGACTATGTAAATAGAATGAACGACAAACTCCCGAAACAGCTAATTATGAAACATGAATGTAGAAAAGAACGGGAAATCTGTTGCCTATAGACGTATTCTTTTTTTACAAGATCTGTGGGTATCTCATATTTTGTTTGCCTACCCCGGGGCCCGGGGTAGCAACACTCCGTGGTGCGAACGATGCGGAGGACCTCACTACCACACTGGCGTGGGTCCTGTACGTGTACCATTCCTTTGAAGATTCGGTGAAATACCGACTTCGGATGGATACGGCCAGAGCCGAGCGGCGAGCACGGTTAATGAGGGACAAGACCGTCGAAGGCTTTGTCCTGATGTCGTCTAGCTGTCTCTGTCTCTGTCTGCACTCCTCCAGACACGTGCCAGAGTCGGACGTTTAGCTGCGCAGAAGACCAAAACTGGACCCTCTGCTAGCAAAAATCACGGAGAATCAAGCAAAGTCAGGGAAAATGGGCCTCTCGCAGGTAGAAATGCTGGCATTATGTACTCAGGGCTCAGCTCGGGGCTTTGGTGAAGACAGTCCCTAATACATGGCACTTCAAGCAGCACCAAGGCCACCTGCCGCTCTTCCTACTCCAGTAGGTTTTCTGCCACCGAAAATGAGTAAACTTTAAGTGTAATATCTCGAAAACCATTTGAAAAAAGGTATAAACATTAATGGTTGTTGAATTCGTCTTGAAACGCGATATCAGGTGATCAGACAAAAAATATATAATTCCATTTGAAAAACCGAACTTGACCTTCATACCACTGTAAACAATAATGATAAAAAAAATTGTTACACCCAATAAATCTGCCCCCTTTAGCCATTCAATTTCATGTAAAGATTTTTTTGTATCTTTAATAGATTAGGAAGTAATCGACTGTCCAGGATTTCGGCGGACATACTGTACGTAGCTCACGAATTTTACAATATTTCAGACAATTGTTTTAAAACTAAAATTGGTTTGACAGAAATTTGTATCCTAAAATGTATCTATATTGAAATTGTTGTATGTAACAAAATCAATCATTGATCAATCAAATGAATCATTGTAATCAAAACCGATGAAAGCAAAATATTTTTAGTTCACGATTATATATTATTACATTTTTATATGGTATCATTGATTGTATGAGATGTCCCTCTGGTATATGAAATGTTTATACAGGGTGTAACAAAAATGTTACAGTTCCTTGAAAGGGGTAATTCCTGAGGAAATTTCAAACAACTTTTTCCTTAGCGAAAATGTTAGGTAGAACTCCGTTAACAAGTTATTAACGAAAAAGACCGACCACTAGAAACACTAATACAGTGAATGAATTTCAGCGCGATCATTAATTCGCTGCATTTGCTCCCCGATTTGTGGGTATTTTTTGTTAATAGCTCGTTAACAAAGCCCCACGTAACATTGTCGTTAAGGAAAAAGTTGTTTAAAATCGTCCCACGAATCACATCTTTGAAGGAACTGTAATATTTTTGTTACACCCTGTATATAAAAGACATTTTTCGTTACTCTTTTTTCCATCATTCTATGTCATTTGTATGATTGTTTGATTCATATATATTTTATGATTTGGACTAAGGTTAATTTCTGTCTCTTAATATTTTCAACTTAATTTAGCAGTGCTCTTTTCTGTATTTCCTTTGAGAAGCATAAAACTTGCACTTCGCAAAAATTTCTGATTCCTTTACAATCTGATAAAGATGGAAAATTATGTTATTATTGCGTCGTTCGGAAAGTTCATGTCGTCTTGAATATATATTCTACATGAACGAAAACGGCACTTTTCTAGATGATCTAACATTTAGTAAATTTGATTATTTTTATGCAAATCCAGTTTCATTCTCAGTATATGTCAATTAGAGTATAATTTTCGTATCCTGTGAACAGGGTAGTGTAAATCACTTTGTAAGTAACATCATTGTTCTTTCAACAGAAAAGAGTTGAATTGTCTCGAACAGCAAATGTAATTCTTAATGCTCCCGGAAGTTCCCCGAAGAGGCCGTAAAAGTCGCAACCAGGCATTACCGTCGGTATTTCCAGCTGTTTCCAAACTGTTAAAGTTTCGCCGATACAATTATTTTACAGGTGCGCTCGTAAACAAAAAGTTTATCCTTCGTTACCCCATTAGGTAATAAAACGGCTTTACGGTTCTCACTGAGAACTGCGTTAAGTAAATAATTATCCATGAAAAATTTTCATTTTCAGAGAACTAATAGTCTATTTCATTAACGGTTCATAAAGAAAATTGTTTCATCTAATTCAATCGCCTTAACAGAACAGTTTTCATTATTGATAAAAATTGACTCCTCAAGGTTATTAAAGAAGCTTTCCTCACTACTTTTGTACAGATTGTATTTTATCTATAAAGTTTGGAATTCACATACTAATATGTATTGATAACTATGAATCCAGTATCATGCAATGCATCAGAATTTGATGTATTTGAAAACGGCTGATTGTTACAATAACTCGTCATAATCTAAATCCACAGACGCACGTGTTATACGATCGTAGCAGATCGAACACAGATTTATAAACGCGTGAGGTGATCATAACGGCACAGATTATACTGCATTACTCAATCGGTCGTGATATATCCTGCAGCACATAGGTGGATACTTTAATCTGTCATATCACATATTTTTCTCAAATGCTCAATCGTGCTTGCACTGTATTGCCAATTGCTACCTTTAGGTCAAGGTATGTATCATGAAATCGGTTGTCATACAAAACAATCGAAGAAACTAGAGTAGAATCTTGTCCAAATAGAGCATTTACCATAGAGATATAAGAATAGAGTGCGCGAGAGGGCTGAAAAAGCGATGACTGCTTAGAAAGAGAACTTTACATAGAGACCCCTGTGTCTTTGTCTAATCGCGCAGGTGCATCAGCTCAGATAGTTATCATAGTTACGTTTATGTTTCTTTTAGCTTCTTTGACGTTTCAAATATATAGGTTATTACAGATATATTGAAGCAAATTAAAATAACACAAAATGCCCAAAAAGTGTATGGTATGCAAAAAGGAAGCTAATCCAATTACCTATTCCAAAATGTACATGTTTTCAAAATTATCTATTGTTTGTCTTACATTGTCCGTAATAAAATAAAATGAAATTATAATTTTTGAATTTGAATTTTATTATTTATAGATGTCTAGTAGATAAAAGATTTTTTAAACATAGTCATCGGGTATTATTCTTATATGAATTTTTAATTTTGTGTAATTTTTTATACAGTTTTATTATATTTAATTTAATTGTTCTTAATTGAAAGAAAAATAGAAAAAATTATGGAACTCATGAACGATCCCGCTCCCAAGATATAGTATACTGGTTTTGCGCATGCGTTAATAAACAAAGACACAGGGGTCTCTATTCCGCGTTCTCTTTCTAATCGTTCATCGCTGCCACCTATGGGCTAGTATACGGCTCACGCACTCTATTCTTATATCTCTATGGCATTTACATACAAAATACTACTACTGTTGTTCGTTAACACAAAATCAATTGTCAATTCGCGTTCATAATGCACAATAAACTTCATCCCATCAAGAATAATAATCCTTGCAAATGTAGAGATATTCAGAAATTGTGGACAAGATGGGGAACTATATTCGTTTCAGAATGACCAAGTTTAATTTCGCAGGCAAGAGGAACGCAAACAATGCAAGGTCCCCACCATTCCAATAGACAATTTGTAAGCTATCTATCAAAGTTTACAAGAGGTAAACAGGACGAGAAATCCCTTGTAAGTATATAGGCTTCCACGATCTCAAGGTTTCAATCCTCTCGATTCGTTACTTCGAAAGTTACTACATAACTGTTGCGATATAGTTTTCACCTACTATAGCCTCACGACTTGTCACTTGCGAGTTTGAAGCATACGTTTTAGAATTTCATTATACATTTTGCTGAAAGTCAATTTGCATTATAATTTAGGAATTCATCGTTTCTGTAAGTAACGAAAAACGTGAAACGGATACTTACGTAGCCTCCTACTCTAATCGCATCGATGGAAACGGTGCTCTTCGGATTCAGTATCGTCGCTATCGGTACTCGCCTGATTCCTCAAGTATCACGTAATAAAAATATAGAAACGGATGATCAATATCTAACAAGCGGTACTCATAGGAAAAACGAGCAGACAACTCAGTTCGGTTAGAGCTGGCATCAATTTCCTTTAGCAGACCAATTTCCATGCAAACTTTTCTACCCCATGTCTCAGCCCTAATTTTATCCTGCCGTACGGGACGCACTTTCGTAAACGCTTCATTTGCATTCATTCGCGCGCTCGATACCGAGCCTCTTTCTATCTCATTTAAATACAAAAGGGAAGGAGGTGCGGCGCTGCGGGCGCGTTGATACACGCCATATTTAACGTTTAAGATCAATCATTCAATGTTGCGTTTTAATTAAGTGGACGGGCGAAACGCGTATTTACTTTGCAGAAACGTGTTGGACAAAAGACGTATGCGAAATGTGTTCAGAAGCTACGTTTGTAACAATATTAACTTCGTTGCTTCCTATTGACTTCATTAGCGTTGCTCGTTGACGAAAATGTTCACCGATTCAGGACAACTCACGCGCACATTACGTCAGAAATGGCGACGAAATCCCGTGCAACGAATGTTTAAAATGGATGCCTTTTCGTTCTCGTTAACCGAAATAACAGTCAGTTTCTTGCTTTTCCTTGCTGGTTTCTTGCTTTTCCTTGCTAAATGTCGTCTTTTTCGTCCTCCTCTTCAAAGTGCGCGGAGGCTCGCAAATCATTGTGTTAGGCACAATGAAAAGTTTCGTTCAAGTTCTCGAGAAACCCATAACTTTTAGAAGCTTGTAACCACATTATGAAGCAAATTCGTGACAAAAGAATGCCTGACAGTTTTTTTGCCCCCCCCCCCCCCCCCGAACTAATTGTAAATATTTTCCCCTCTTGGTACGGATCCGAGTGCCTTTTTGTATCGTGTAAATTCCACCTCGCGTGAATTTAGATTTTCAGAACACTAAACCGAGCTTGAAATTCAATATCTGATCGTATTACGCTTTCCGAAGCACGATAAAAATATGCATTCTCCAGGAGTCGTTTCAATGGAAATTATTTCAATCTGGCGATTCTGTTTCACGAGGAAACGCTCGATCGGTCGGAGGGAATCAATCATTTGAGAGATTACCGTTTTGAAATTTAATTTTTGTAACACAATTACGGAAGGGATAAAATACGAGCCAGTCTGTTTATGAGGCTGCTAGCACAGAATGAAAAACAAACGAAAATCCATGATCTGGCAATGCAAAATTACGTAACGTAGAAATTATGATCGTGACTAATGCTCTGCGAATAATTAATCCCATTCTTCTCTTATGTTGACCGAAATTGCGGCGTGTTTTATGATATTAGTGGAGAGAAAGAAAAATGAAGCTGTAACTTATCAGATGATATAATATGAAATAATTTAACATAAAAGATTACGCGAAAATTTAATGAAGTTTCGAAACTGATTGGATAAAATTAGAATGAATAATAAATTAGATTCTACGAAAAATGATCTCAAATTCTATCAGAAGTTCAGTTATTATACTTGGAAATACATCATTTTTTAATTGCATATTTTTTGTTTACAATTTTTCTTGAAAAGTATAAAAGAATTTGATTAATTTTATGTATTAATATAATTATTATATCTCACTATCACTTTCTTTCATTTTAATAAATTGAAGTTTTCGAACTAATTTAATTATTGTATTTACTTGTTGTGTACGCATCGCGTTCAAAAATAGTTTATATTTGCTTTTTTGCTCAAGTAATGTAGATTATACAGCTATGAAAATTCTTTATAAACTCATTAAAATATACCAAATGTGTTTATAAAAAACTGTCCCACTCAAAAATCGATTTAAAAATGTGATGACTTGTTCCAAACACTCGAATTAAAATAAATGAAATTCTTACTGGCTACAGGTTCCCACTTTAATACAAGTAACAAACGCATAAAAAGTACGAAGCATCAAAAATTAATTTACGCTTTGATAATTGTTTTATTTTGTAAAAGATGAAAGACATGAGAATAATTACAGAGCATAAACGGGACGGCGAATTTATACCTAATTAAAAGAAATTGTGTATCGTATTTATAGTGTGATAAATTTTTCAGGAAAAGTCACAAGACTAAATTTAATGTTTCCAACACTGTTTAGGTCAGAGATTACCATATATCAAATTTATCAAATTTCGTAATTTCTAGACATAGTATATAAATAATTTATAAAGCAGGGTAAGAAGTCATTATGCAGAAAGTATAACAGGTACTCTGTATTAGAATTATTTTTCGTATATAAACATGTGGAAGCAACTAAATAATTAAAAAGTAGTCCATAAGCTTTAATTTCAAACTGATCGATCGTCGTTGATAGTATCTAAAACATGTTTAACGCTGTATTGATAAATGGCAATATTGATCTTCTTGAGTCTTTCGATCTCTTGCTTCATGTCTAAAAGTTTACTCGACGACAGACTTCCAGACAATTCAGAGTCGCCACTATGTTCCGTATAATCATCAAAATTTAGTATGTCAATTGGGTTTCGATCCCGCACGATCACCTCGATAGAGCTCTGCCTTCCCTCGGTGTTATCCGATATTCTCTGTAGGTTAGACACTTGCAAACTGGGCTTAAATTCATTTACCCGGAAGTTCTCGTAGTATTTCCCGAAGACTGCAGCCGTGATTGGTCCTTTATGATCGATTGTGCGGAGCACTTGACGACTGGCTATATCCCAAACGTGAACTTCGCCACTGGTCGATCCCGAAAGCAAGTATCGACAGTCGATCGATACAGATAACGATACGATCGTTGATTTGTGCGCCTGGAAGATCGCAACTCCTTTAGACTCCCCGTCCTTTCTAACCTGTACGTGATGCTCGATCCCACGAGGCGGCTCGTGCATGTTGAATCGATAGATACTGCCGTCGGTACAGCCGACGAATAGGCCGCTGTCACGCGCGTCCATGCAAACGGACGTAAGGGGCACGTCGAACACGAGTGTGAGCAGCAATAATCCGCTGACTGGTTCGTAAACGTTGCATATTCGATCCAGGGACACAGAACAAAGTCTTCCTTGTGCACCGGCGTGTCCGAATTGCAGATCTTTCACTGGCAGAGAATGATGCGAGAAATCGTGTAAAGGAGTGCATCGTTCGTCGTTTAGAACGTGATATAAGGACCAAACGAATATTAGACCGTCTTCAGCACCACTGGCAAATATTGAGCCATCTTTACTGAACGACAAACAAGTCACCGTTTGATAATGTTGCGACAAATTGTTAAGCAATTGTCCATTACACACTTGCCAACAGAATAATTTTTCCGAGATCGCTGCAACGACATACGCGCCATTTGGGCTGCAACTCAAGGCAGTCACTTTGCCCGGTGTCGTTAGTCTTAGATTAGACACAGGGTTTGGATTGTTTAGCGCCCAAACGTGAATTCGAGGCTTCGTCACGTCGGCACCGATAATATAACTATCACTCAAAAGTTGAAGAGTCCGGGGTGCCAGAGCACCAGTATTTTTGTAAGTTGACAGTATCGAACCTGTCCGAGGATCCCATGCGGCAGCGCTCCAATGTTCACCGTTGCTGTCACTGGTTAATATCACTTCTTTTGTGTCGGCGATTCGTGACATTTTCGCGTTTTTCTATACTTTGGAATATAACTATGTCTGTTTTCGCTTACACATATTTTCTAGTACTACGTACACAGTTACTGTGCAAGCTGTGTACTGCGTGCCTTGTGCTTGTGCCTTGTCAATTTTCTTGGACCACGTGTCTCGCACGAGGTTAAGTTTTTTCCATAGAATACGAAGACCTTAAAGGGATACAGAGACGCATATCTAGACACTTGCTGCTGCTGAGTTGTGTATCGTACTGAGTATAAAAACACGAATACTATGTAAAACTAATGGTAAACACAAAATATTAATACTCTTTATATAAATAAAGTAACCACTTTTTTTACTTAGCGGACTAGGCTGTGTTTGCGTATTAGTTCGATTGGTTAGATTTTCACGGCGCAACGTCATTGGTTAACAAGAAAATATCGACGAATTGGATCGCGTAACACCAGATGGTGAAAAGAGATAACAAAATAGGCAATGCTGTTCAGAGTGCAAACTCCTGACTCCTGAGCTGTCTTGAGTGTAGTGTAGTATAAAACAATATTGATTATTCATGATTCGATCAAGTAATTCACAGCATCCTTCGGCACATGTTAATCATTTTAGTACTATTTGATCCATCATATGTAGTATATATATCCACCAACCATAAATATTCTAAAAAAAATATGGCCAATCTCGAGCGTTTTTAATTTTATATGATTGGTCAAATCGATGATTATATTTAGAGTAGGTATTGTATGAGAATTTTTTTGTATCGTGAAAAATAAAATTTTCTTAGCAATTAAAATATTTTTTTACCGCTTTTTTACCGTTTGAGATCTTATTACCTCAGATATCAGACATATCGTATTTTCAAATTCGTAAGAACTGCAACATTGTTGATAGACGCACAAACAACTGTTATAGGGATTCAAATTCTTCAGTTGACCTTGGTTGTGCTCTCCTGACATAATTCTAATTTATTGTAACTATAATTCTCTTCCTACTCTAGTTTGATTATGTTGTGTTGGCTTTTGAAATATCCCGGTACAGTTTATTGACATAACTAATAAGTGGGTAACAACTAACAGCTTGTAGAAACAAATTTTTCTGAATTCTCTCATGGGCTTTATCGACGATGAATTGCAAGAAATATCAAAACTCTGTCACAATGTCGTCGATGGTAGTCGTCTTGTGTCTTGTGTGCGCACAATGGTGCGAGTGGAAATAACGTAAGATAATTTTCTAATAGCGTGCACATTAATTCGTTACAATTTCGTTGATTGTTTACACTCTTTAAATTCTATAGAAAGACAAAGTTCAAAGCAATTATTGCATGCATACAGTTTTCGAAGGACTATCCTTACACGCCACTTTTGATCGAATTGAAAAGTAAATCCCTATCTTCAAAATTACTTGATGGTCTAACAGAAGTCTGTGAGAAAGAATGCAAGAAGCTTTTAGGCAAAGCGCAGGTAAAAGTTTTATTACTGTTACCTTCTTTTCAGAACTATACAGCTATATATAGCTATATAGATTTTGTCTTTTTCAGGTTTTACCGGTTCTGAAATTTATCCGTAACTTCGTTGATGAAAATCCATTAATTTGCTGTTACGATGAAATCTCTGCCATAAAACAGATTTTAGAGAATGATGACGAGTTAAAACTGAGACAAAAACATTCTAGTATTGGCCTAAAAGTTCATCAAGGATTATATTACCTCAAGACTAAAATTGAAATACCAGATAACTATCCAAGCGTTTGTGTAAAGTACGTATAAAATTGTGTTTGACTATGTGTAATATTTTTATGAAGAAATATTTTATCATTTCAGATTGGAAGATGTGGACACTAACTTTCCTCCGTTGCTTACTCGTTACCTTGTAGCACAAGGGAAAGAATTAAGTAGGCAGTGTGTCCAGCCACCGCTAAAAAAAAATCAACAACAAACTCCATCGCTATTTACTCCATCGCCGTCCCTGAACATTGTTGCTTCCTTTTTTATAAGGTACTTGAATTTATTTTTTTCCATTTCCCGTATAGTGTTTGTATCCATTATCTTTGATTTAGATCTGTGAAAACTTTACCACAAGAATCGTGTCAGGCGTGCAAACAAATATGCTTGCCAGAAGATCCAGAAAAAGTAGAGACAAACGAGGGTGCAGACATGCACGTAGAAAGACTTTACTGTGGACATCTGTTTCATTTGCGATGTCTCATGATATTCATGAAGACTCCCCCATTCCATGGTAAAAAATTGATATTTCTAGTGGATATTCAGTTGTATCGATGAACCATTTTGTTGCAGGGGGTAAAAAATGTCCTACTTGCGGGCAACGTATTTATCATGAAAAATGGGGATTGAGCGACAAGCTTGCAGAGGACCAGTGGGCGCACCAGCAAGCTCGAGCAAGGGAGTTAGCAGAAGTGGCTGACTTCTTCAAATGAAATGTGCATTTCATTTGAATTATACGTCGCTAAACGACGATGTTTGTGTAGCAATTATGTTTAATTTCAACGAAAATATTACTGTGGAAAGTTAGGGAGTGATAAGATTATAATAATGAAATTATAACGAATTAACATGTTAAGTAACATTCGAAAAATCGAATGTTTATCGCTCAGTTTAAAGAAGATATTTTTAGTATTTTCAAGTACGCTGTAACACACTAAACAGTTTATATTTGTATCGCACTTTTACAACAAATCGCTTACCGTGGTGCTAATATATAGAATAATTATTCGCCATTCGGTTTATCTATATTATAGTATAAAGTTATATAACTGAATTTTATATCTAACATAACAAAGATGTCGAATAGATAAGTTATCGAGTACTGTGCAATCAAAAATATGGAAAGAAGCCGAAATGTATGGTAAGTTTTATATTTTGTTTTTGAATTTTGCGCGGTACTTTTGGAATTTATTTTGTCTTATATTGATGATGAGTGTGGATCGGAAAAAAGTTTAATTAGAATGTTTGCAGAAACTAATACTGAAGTTATTAATATATCTAACGCGTGTCGAGCTAGTTTGTTTACAAAGTGCCTTTGCGTATTTGCTATAAAAATAATGTGACATGTCGAGTGAAGCGTTGCAATATCATGTTATTTTTTATGTCATTCATGCGAGACATTCTTCATATAAGAAGCACATAAATATAGTCTTCGATTTTTGGTCGATGTACAACCACAATGCACCATTTTGTAATTTGTAATTATAAAAATACAGACTTTAAAAAGTGTATAACGTTTTTGCTGTCAATGTAAGATAAAGAATCATCCACATATGTAGATATTTCGGAATCTGGCGCGCAGGTCCTCCAATCGAGCCGTATTTCGCAATAAGCGCGAATTAGTTTGCCCACCTCACCGATTGTGCGCTGCTGTCGCTCCACGCAAACATATACCTATTATCGGTGAGATGCACGCACACATAGACATGGTCCTATATCCGTGTGATACCGTATATATACTTACTCGAAAATTGATTTCAATGATAAAAATAATAAAGGAGAAAAATAGAGACAGTATTTATAATAAAAATGAAATATATTTTAATAATATCATACAATTTCAATGTAAAGTAAGCATTATAATAAATAATACATAAAATATACCATACAATGGGGTGAACAGAAACAAAATTTTAGAAGAAAAGAAAAAAGAAGTAATTTCTTAAACATTGCTTGATGAAAATCACCAATATAAATATGAACTATAATTGAATTATATTTATTATAGTTATGAAACAATAATAATTTTTAGATTAGTTCTGTCCATAAAAAATTTTGTTTCTGTTTACAGCACTGTTCGGTGTATTATAGAAACAAACATAAGTAATAAGTAGACTGCGGATTTTTATGCAAAATACAATTTCTACAATCACAAATAAAGAATGGGTACTTGAATAATAGTATTTTTAAATTTCTAAATATTTCAACTGATTTTATACTTTTGATATTTTATATAATTTGGCATATCCTTTACAGTATTGCCATAAATGCATAAAATTCGCAATCTAACGATAACATACACATATTAATAAACACGAATATAAATACCGTCAAAAACATAATTACTGATCACTTTTTGAGCAAAAAATTAAAGGCAAAACATGTATTTACTGAAATGCCATATAAACTTTGAGATTAGATTAATTTTCTGATTCGCATATTAAAAAACCGTAACAGTTACTCTTAAGTGATCAGATTGAGTCTTTGACGGTGCACTCGAGGACCTTGCAGCTAGAGGGATGCAATTTCATTTTTTACAATTTCATAATTATAACGTACAATATGCATAAAAGAAATTTTACTTGGTTTTTTTACATTCTAAAACTATTATTACAACTATTTAATGTTTTTGTTTTAATATGAAGTCTAAGCAACGATTTTATAAATACTTGTTCAAATTTACTTAAAATAGGTGAAAATGGAGTTGCATCTTTCTTGCTGTAAAGTCTTCAAGTGTGGAAAAATGAAATACAAATATACGTACATAATATAAGTATGCATATAGAGTTATCCATGTATTTTGAAACTTGTACATGTAAGTACAAGCGAGCTCGGGTTTCGAGATGAGTGGATAACCCTGTACATATGCATCAGAGTTGGGAAAAATGTAATCTGATTATAAATCATAAATCGTAATTAAACTTTAGTCACTAATTACAGTTTCTGTAATTGTTAATTTTTATTGACTAGAGTCAAATTTGGTCAAATTGTAGTCAATAACAACTGTTAGGAAACGGTCCTTTTCCTCAGCCGTGACTCACGGAAGAGTCACCACGATAAACGATGTTTTCGGGAGCTAGCGAAAACAAATGACTAAGCTAAGATTTCTAGGTCCAAAGATTACCTTGTTCGTGTCCTAACGAAGGATCAAGGGTTAGAGTTATCACTCCCCCACCAAACACCTAAGATACGTTACAATATTTCTGTGCGACACTAACTCCGAAAATTGTACTCCCGACCAGGGTTGCCATGTGAGTGTCGTGCCATACCCCTTACCCTTCCGCCCCTCGCCCAGATGTTTCCCCACTCTTCCGCCTGTGAGACTGGTAGGGTAAATAACGGGTGTCTTTTGTGCTACGCTACCACGTGCTACATGACGCGACGCTACGGACTCCGTAGCGTAAGACACCCGTTATTTACCCTACCAGTCTCACAGGCGGAAGAGTGGTGGAACATCTAGGCTAGCGGCGGAAGGGTAAGGGGTATGGCACGACACTCACATGGCAACCCTGCTCCCGACTCTCTCGCTGTAACCTCGTTCACGAAACTCGTCTAAACAGTTGTTGTACCCGTTTGGTAATATAGTTTTGTTGAAATTAACAACGTGTATTCTTCCAAACACCCGTGGGTTCCCAACATAAAATTTGGTGTCAGAAGTGGGATGGTCCAATATTCACATAATCAGTCATAGGACGGAAAATTACTCCGTATTGAGTGTGGATAATAATCAATTTTAATTGACAAAACTGGACCAGCGAAGAAGATGACATTGTAGAAGAGGTTGACAATTCACGACTTAGCTGAACCATTGGGATCCAAGGACATCCATCAGAAGACGTGGAAGGACGTGAGAGGAAATACATCGTGAGTACCATTCGTATATTCGCTTTCGACAATCTTGTACTTCAATTCCTCAATCAAATCTTAAATCCTAAATCCCTAAATCTAAATCAATCCTATTCCTAAGCATATATTCATTATTTGTGATTCTTGGAATTTATAAATCGTGCAAAAATGCCAAACGAAAGTAACCCAGCAACGGTTGAACAACCACAAATTCTTTCACTCGAATTTTTAATCAAGCTAATCTCACAATCAGATAGTTTCGATGGTGATAGATATAAACTACGGACTTTTATCAAACAAGTAGACGCCGCCTTTGAATTAGCAAGACCTTCTCAACATCAACCGCTTTTATGTTATGTAAAAAGTAAAATTAGAGGCAAAGCGCGAGAACAAGTTGATATTCATTGTCATTTAACTACATGGCCGGAAATAGCTGACCTATTGTTAAACTTGTATCAGGATAGAAAGAGTTTAGATCAGTTGCTAGAAGAATTAAATAATATGAAACAAGAATGCCACGAAAATGTTACCCAATTTTATCAAAAATTAGAAGAATTATCGTCAAAAATTCTGGGGGCACTGCATTCTGATAGTTCAATAGAAGATACACTCATGGGCAGATTAGCCATGATAAATCATATTACCCTCAATAGATTTACCTTTCATACACATCCACAAATTTCACAAATGCTACGGTACCGCGAATTTAAAACTATCGGTGAGGCTTTCACAGCAGCCGTATGTGAAGAAAAGGCATTGCGCATGAATTATAATAATTCAACCCGACAATCTCTTCAAAAGTGTAACCTATGTCACAAAAATAATCATTCTACTAATGAATGCTATAGAAATAGAAGCAAACAGCCTTCACAATTTAATTCTCGATACAATCATTACAATAATACCACACAAACTCCGATAAATTCCCGTAGTCTCAATTATAGCCAATCTTCATCAAATATTGCTCCAAATCAGGGATTTAATCATAATTCTTCTAATCAATCATCCGTAAAACAATGTAATTATTGCAAAAAATTCGGTCACTTAATAAACGAATGCAGGAAACGTGAGTATAATAACTCTAGACGCCATATCCAATCTCAACCCTCGAATAATACCTCATTCCCTAGACAACAACATATCAATTATCAACAACAAAATTTTCGCCACAACCACCATTTATCCGAACCTCCGATTACGAACGAACAGAACATTCAGTCTCCGTCCAACACCATTCACTATGTAAATCAACAATTCGAAAAATTTCTGATATAAAAGTTTTACATTCTTTTAACGACAGTGAACTTATTTATGTAATATTTGAATCCAAACAGTCAAACTCTTGCGACAAAATATTAAAGCTCTTAATCGATTCTGGTGCTTCTGTGTCATTAATTAAAGCCTCAAGTCTAAGCAGTTACACCATCGTAGATCCAAATCCAGTATCATTAAACGGAATATCTATTAATTGTCCGGTAATGAGTTTAGGGCAAACAAACGTAGGATTAGAAATTCGAAATAGAAAAATAACTGCACAATTTCACGTAATTGACTCTTCTACAAACATTCCTTTTGATGGATTATTAGGTAGTGATTTTCTGCGTACTTTAAATTGCAGAATTGATTATAAGGATTCAATTATTTTCATTGAATCTATTCCTTTTCCAATTCCATTAGGTTACAGTGTACCTCAAAATTCAAAAACATTAACTATAAACGCTCGAACCGAAATGATTATTCTTGTAAAATTAAAGAATCCATACAATTTGAACGAAGGCATAGTTTCATCTATACAATTAGATCTTGACCAGTCCCTTCTTATCCCTAATGCGATAGTAAAGGTTCGAAATCAAAACGAGGCATTAATTACAATTGTAAATAGATCTATCTCAAAGAAATAAATTTCTATTCCAGAAATGACTCTTGAACCTGTACCTCAAGAAGGTAGAATTTATCATTTATCTCCAGAACAAGAAAATAAAAAAAATAATAGATTAAGAGTCTTACATCAAAATCTCCGTTTAAGTCATCTAAATTCCGAGGAACGATCTGCTATAGAATCAATTTGTAACGAGTTCAATGATATTTTTCATCTACCAACAGATATATTAACTAAAACTAGTGCTGCTACTCATGAAATTAGAACAATAGATCAACAACCTATTCACGTTAAAAGTTATAGATATCCAGAAATCCATAAAAGAGAAGTCGATAAGCAAATAGAAAAAATGTTGCAAAACGGTATAATTAAACCATCTATAAGCCCTTGGTCAAGCCCCCTCTGGGTAGTCCCAAAAAAATTGGACGCCTCTGGAGAACGCAAATGGCGTATTGTTATAGATTATAGACAATTAAATAATATAACCATAGGTGACGCTTACCCACTTCCTAATATAGAGGATATATTAGATCAATTGGGTCACGCGAATTACTTTACGACATTAGACCTCGCAAGTGGTTATCACCAGATTCCAATGAACCCCCAAGATTCCTCAAAAACGGCTTTTAGTACACCAAATGGGCACTATGAGTTTACTCGAATGCCATTCGGTCTTAAAAATGCACCGTCTCAGTTTCAACGTATGATGAATAACATATTATCCGGGTTAAATAATAAACAGCGTTTCGTGTATCTAGACGATATAATTATATACGGATCAAATTTAGAAGATCATAATAGAAAATTGAAAAATGTTTTTTCCCGACTCCGTGAGAATAATCTAAAGTTACAAAGCGACAAGTGCGAATTTCTGAAAAGATCGTGCGAATACCTTGGTCATGTAATAAGCGATAACGGTGTATCACCTAATCCTAAGAAAGTAGATGTAATTAAAGACATGATACGACCATAGAATGTAAAACACATAAAAATATTTCTAGGAATGGTAGGTTATTATCGAAAATTTATTCCAAATTTTTCCACTATTGCTAAACCCTTGACAATCTTATTAAAGAAGGATCACGCTTTCTCTTGGTCTCATGAACAAGAAAAAGCATTTAGAACTCTGAAACAAAAGCTAATAGACAAACCTTTGCTACAATATCCAGATTTCTCAAAATCTTTTGCCTTAACTTGCGATGCATCAAACGTAGGAATCGGAGCAGTCTTATCACAAATAACGGATAACAAAGATTTACCGATAGCATACTATTCTCGTACACTAAATAAAGCAGAGCAAAATTACTCGACCACAGAGAAAGAACTATTAGCAATAATTAATTCAGTGGAACACTTCCGACCTTATTTATATGGACGAACATTTATAATATATAGTGATCATAGACCATTACAATGGCTCTTTAATTGCAAAAACCCTACGTCAAAATTAGTTAGATGGCGATTACGTTTAAATGAATATCAGTATGAAATTAAATATGAACCTGGACGAATAAATTCTAACGCAGATGGCCTATCACGGCTTCCCGTAAGTAAACAAAAATTCGTAAATATCGTTCAACAAACAAATACATATCAAGATTTTATAAAATACCATTATGAAAATCAAGATGTAGTAACATATGAAAAGGAAACTGTTAGCTTAGATAAAATCAGCAATCCACTAGTATTATTATGGTCACAAGACCTCGATGAAAGCAATCAACATTCTGATTTTATTATTTCAAATTTTGATGTATCAAATATCGAAGCTAGTTTGAATGGTATATACAAACTTGAAAATAAAAGTCAAATTGTATACCTACTCTTTCCCATGAATTTACATTTTGATAAATTAGAGTATAAAAATATTTTTATAACATTACAGGAGTTAAGATCACTTATATCCCATGAAAAATTCACTTTAGTTCTTCCAGTAAAACATAATAATATTAAAACATCATTACTCTGTGAAATGCTTAAATTTATCCTTCCACAAAACGAAATTAAACTCTTTTATAATCCTCGAACTGTTCCAAAAACAAATCAGGAAACAGAAAAGATATTGAAGGAGAATCATGATAGCAAAATAGCAGGTCACAGTGGATTCCATAAAACGTATAGTAGGATAAAAGAATCATTCCATTGGCCAAGTATGAAGTCCGATATAAAAAAATATATAAAGGAATGTCCTTCATGTCAATTGAATAAAACAAACTTTAAACCTACTAAACAACCCATGGAAATCACTACCACTGCCGAAAAACCGTTCGATAGGCTCGCTATCGATATTGTTGGGCCACTACCTTTAACAGAAGAAGGAAATAGATTTATTTTAACAGCTCAGGATGACTTGACTAAGTATTGTCTTACAGAACCTATTCCAAATCATGAAGCCATAACAGTAGCAAAAGTGCTCACAAAACTCTTTATGCACTTTGGTATTCCTAAAACATTTTTATCTGATCAAGGTTCTGATTTTATGTCCGAATTAATAAAAAATCTCAGCAATCTTTTTAAAACTAAACACATCACTACTACGCCTTATCACCCATGGACAAATGGTGCACCCGAGAAATACCATCTAACTCTAAAAGATTATCTTAAACATTAGATAAAACCAAATCAAACAGATTGGGACGAGTACATACATTTTGCAATATTTAGTTATAATGCATCAATCCATAAATCGACAAATTATACCCCTTACGAACTTCTATTTGGTACTAAACCTTACCTACCGTCTTCTATTACACAAGAACCAAAATTCCATTACACATATGACGACTACATTCGATCATTACAACATAAACTCAATACCTCCTTCGAAATAGCTAGGAACAAAATTATAGACTCAAAAACTAAAAGCAAAGAATATTATGATAAGAAGAATAATCCTATTAATTTTAAAATAAACGACCTCGTTTGTGTATATCAACAACAAGTCAAACCAGGGCAAAGTAAAAAATTATCTCCGAATTTCAAAGGGCCTTATAAAATAACCCATGTTTACCCTAATAAAACGGTAGAGATTCAAATAGGTAAAAGAACACAGAGATACCATACTAACTTATTAAAACTCTATTTTTCAGATGACTCCAACAATCTTGCTATTCCTTCTACTTCCCACTCCAGTAATTAATCAAATTTATACTAACACTCCTCTCCCTCATACTGGTGGCATATTCTATAATAAATTAGGGATAGCATATCTATCCACTAAAGAACTAACACTATTGACACATATTAACATTACTTATTTAGAACAAGCCCGAAGAATATTATACACAAATTATGAAAAATCACAAGGTCTCTGTAAACTATCACAGAAAGGGACTACCGAACACGATCATATAAATTATCATTGTGAGCAAACATTAAAGATAATTAACGATGAATTAAAGGACATTAATAATAAACATGAAATTTTACAACAACTAACTGGTCAAATTGTGAACAAACGGCAACGTCGAGGATTAATAAACGGTGTCTCTTATGCTCTAAACTGGCTCTTTGGTACTCCGGACGCGGATGACGCGCAATATTATACAGATAGCATTAATATGTTATTAAACAATAATCGAGAAACTCAAACTTTATTAAAATCTCAAATTCAAATTATTTCTAACACAATTCGTAATTTCAATCAATCTTTAGCATCTTTAAAAAATAGTGAAGAGATAATGAATAACAATGTTAAACGTATCAACGAGTTCTCCGCACAAACGAATTCAGTCTTGACTCGGCTGGAGTTAAGATCAATAATAGGACAACAAATTGCAACATTATTATCTCTAAGTAACAGAATTTCTTCTGAATATAATAAATACATAGAAGCGATCAACTTGGGAAGGCATAATATCATCTCACCTTTCGTAGTAACACCCAAAATTCTAGTGGAAGAATTATTATCCTATAAAGGCGAACACCGATTAATATTATTTCCAAACTTTAACAATTTAGCAGCGATTTATAAGACTATGAAATTACAAGTAATGTTTTCAAATAATTTAATCATTTTTGCGTTGAGTTTTCCTCTAGTAGCTAGTATAACATTTGATTTATTTAACTTGATTCCTTTGCCGATTCAATACCAAAACACATCCTTATTTTCCTACATAATTCCTAGCCAACCATATCTAATTGTTTCCCAGTCAAAGATCGATTTTTCCTTTATGCAAGAATTGTCGAATTGCGTAATGTATTTGGATGGGAAATACGTATGTACGGAGATCCATACAAGGAAATCAGCTGAACGACCAACCTGCGAAGTTCAATTATTGTCACATCACATAACCAATATACCCAAGGATTGTAACACGAAGACCATCAAGGCTGTTATCGAGACATGGACGTACATCAATAACAATCAATGGCTTTATATCTTACAAAAGCCAACAACCTTAACAATTATTTGCAAAGGAGCTGCAGACCACATGGAGGATATTGTCTTGCATCAAACAGGGATACTTCATCTGGACAACCAATGCAAGGGTTACACGGACATCTATTATTTGGAGCCTACGAAACAATCGAAAAAGAACATTACACACTACATACCACCGATTAGCATAACAGAGAGTGACTGTTGTTTAGTCGATTTGGATATCAATAAACCTGAAGTTATGGAGTTAGAACCAGTACATCTAACAAACATAGATTTGTCCGAATTCAAATACGCCAATAAAAAACTAAATGAGTTCGACCAAATTCTAACAAAGAAACTGAAGGAACCATTCATCGTCACACACACCCACTGGTACACGATTGCTCTGGCAATTATCATCGCAGTAGTAAGCATCACAATTTGCATAAACTGCTGCCGTTGGTGCGGTTGCTTCAGGCCCCTTCGACGGTTTTTCTGTTTCACGAAAAACCCAAACAACGGGGAGATCATACCACCAGTGATCAAAAACTTCATAAACTGCAACTTCGACTCAGATATTCGGAGCGAATATCGAGAAACATCGAGAGATGTAGTCACCTACGATACCAGACGAGAGGTATCACGTATCAACAGAGAGGACAACCGAAACGAACAATGGAATGAAGAGGACCACACTTCCTTACCAAGGCACAGCACCGCAATCGCCAATCATAATCGAATAAAAACGAGAAAAAGCACTGTCCCACTATAGTTCTGGTAAACGAAATGTAACTTAAACCATTACGTATAAATTAAGATAATAATACCTATGTATTCGTTAAATTCGTACGTAATTAATTAATTAGATTCCATCAACTCACCCTTCAATTACAAACATTGTTTTATATGATATTCGATTTACCCACTATAATTAATTATATTTTATTTTATTAACTATATCTATTTATATTATATTTAATATTATAATTATTCAACTATAAGGTAGTATACGTCAATTAACTTTAGGTTTTGTATAGTTTAATTAATTAATTGAATTCTATCGTATTCAATTTTTAAAGGGGGGAGGTGTTGGGAAACGGTCCTTTTCCTCAGCCGTGACTCACGGAAGAGTCACCACGATAAACGATGTTTTCGGGAGCTAGCGAAAACAAATGACTAACAAGGGAAGTTCGGTGAGTGTCCGCCGCCGATTTTAATGAAACTTTGTACGTTTTTTCTATGGTCCAACCTAAGAATTTTGCCCTATATAGTAGCTGCCCATACTCGACTTTAAGGGGGAAACTACCCCTTTAATCCAAATCGCCCTTTTCATTTCGGTGTTTATAACTGACAAAGTATAAGCGTTATAAAAAAATGTTTTATACAAAAATTTTACTGTTGTTCAAGGCCTATAGGATGGCACTACGAAAATTGTGAAAAAACGAACTGTTTATAAAAATTAAATTTTGCCCACCCCCCTTTTTCTGACAAAAAATGTTTTTATTTCAGGTTAATAAAGAGCTCTTTATTATGAATTCAGCGATATATAGCAATATATAATTATTCTATTTGTTGTATGCAAAAACGTTGCATCATTTCTGCGTAGTGTAATATTTGTCATTATTGGTACGGTGAATTGAAATAAATATCCAATCATTACATTTTTCTGCGCCAGGGATAATGATTAAAACTGCGTAAATAAGTAAATTTTTTTACTCATGGTTTAAGAGTGGATACCTCGAAGATCGCCCAGGTCGTTACGAGAATCCATTATTGTTTTGGGAAACAAAGATAACGAAATTCATAGGTGTCACATATGCGGAGAAATTGCAATTTTTCGTTGTGCCTGGTGTAAGAAATACCTCTGCTTGAAACATTTTTACGAAGAATATCATTATTGTGAAAATTACGTACAATAAATAAATGAATAAATTAATAGAATATAATCTCGGATTATATTGTAGAATCCTATTTCGTTATTGTAGCCGGTGCGAATGAAATACTACCACTCCCTGATTGTATATTTTTTACTTTAGCTGACACTACTACTTTCTTTCTCCTTCGTCCAGAGCTGCCAATTACAATGCAAGTCCTGCCATTCCATACAGAAATGATATGTACACAAAAAATATATTTGCTTCTTGCGTACTAATCGTTATTGTTGGTCAGAGATTCTATCGCATAACCCGTAGCATTCGAAGGTCAGAAAACAAGGTTTGTTATTATTGCCGGGGCATTGTAACGAACAACGATAACGATAACACCCGAAAATCAGAAAGCAAGGTCTATGTGTGACCCCCCCCTGCCCCGGTAGTGTGTTCAATTAGAACGCAGTTCGGAGGTGGACAACTAGTCCGCATTATAGGGACAATTAATGGGGTTTTTTTAGTCGGTAGACCCGTGGGCATTAGCCCAGCGCCGCGGGAGAGCCCGACACTACTCGGCCGGCGCCATGGCCGGAGTGTGCGGTAACGCATATTTCCCCACGTAAAAAACAAAAAAAAAAGTTTATATATTATATTTTTCTTCTTTTTATTTATTTATTTACGCAGTTTTAATCATTATCCCTGGCGCAGAAAAATGTAATGATTGGATATTTATTTCAATTCACCGTACTAATAATGACAAATACTATTACACTACGCAGAAATGATGCAACGTTTTTGCATACAACAAATAGAATAATTATATATTGCTGCACATGGCTGAATTCACAATAAAGAGCTCTTTATTAACCTGAAATAAAAACATTTTTTGTCAGAAAAAGGGGGGTGGGCGAAATTTAATTTTTATAAACAATTCGCTTTTTCAAAATTTTCGTAGTGCCATCCTATAGGTCTTGAACAACAGTAAAATTTTTGTATAAAACATTTTTTTATAACGCTTATACTTTGTCAGTTATAAACACCGAAATGAAAAGGGCGATTTGGATTAAAGGGGTAGTTTCCCCCTTAAAGTCGAGTATGGGCAGCTACTATATAGGGCAAAATTCTTAGGTTAGACCATAGAAAAAACGTACAAAGTTTCATTAAAATCGGCGGCGGACACTCACCGAACTTCCCTTGTAAGCTAAGATTTCTAGGTCCAAAGATTACCTTGTTCGTGTCCTAACGAAGGACCAAGGGTTAGAGTCATCACTCCCCCACCAAACACCTAAGATACGTTATATATATTTCTGTGTGTCTTGATTTTGTCAGCCGCAACGACAATTCGTAGTCATTTCGCTCCTTCCCGTAGGTCCTCCACGTCGTAACGGTCGTTTGGTAGTACCGCTCGGGTACGAAACGGCCCTTTATATTTCGGTAGTAACTTCCGACTGCCTCCCGTTGAGGGTACACTGGTTATACGTACCAGTACCAGCTTGTCCACAGTATACTTCCGAGCTTCCTTTCGCGTTCGATTGTAACGTTCCTTCTGTGCCTTCTGTTCTTTGGATATGTGCTTAGTAATGTCTTCCCTCAATGCAGTTAAATCTAGCCGATCCACCTCTTCTCGTATGGTGTTTAGTACTGCGCCTTCCGCTACAGTTCTCGTATCACACCCGATTAATGCTTTCATCGGTGTCGTATTTATACTTTTATTGTGCATGGTGTTTATAGCACTTTGCACCCTTTTAACTTGTACATCTCAATCTTTTGGATCCTGACCAGCAGCACTTGTTGCTAAAGCGTCTACGATAGTTTTATTATAGCGCTCACATTGTCCGTTCGCTCTTGGTGTAGCTACTCCGTTAAGTACATGTTTAATACCATAAACCGAACATAATGTAGCAAATTTATTGGATATAAAACTCGTTCCTCGATCACTTATTATTCTCGTTGGCACACCAAACAAGTACATTAAGTTTAATAGTACTTTTTCAGTATGACGAGTTTTCTGACTCTTCACCGGTTCTACAATTGTAAATTTTGTAAATGCATCTATTATTACAAGCAAATATTTATTTCCTTTTCGACTTGTTTCGAATGGTCCCACGTGATTGATATGTAGAGTATGAAACGGAATCGATATTTTTTCTATCGGATTCAACTTACACTGTTTTTTTCCAGAGGTATGTTTATAATATGCACAGCTCAAACATACCTTCACGTATTTGTCGACAAAATGTCGCATACCTGCGAACTAATAATTCCGCCGAATTCGTTCCAATGTTTTTTCCGAACTTAGATGTCCAACATCGTCGTGACATAGTCTGTAAATTTGCAACCTAGCATTTTTCGGAACAACCCAAGCTGTTTTGTTATCCGGTAGACGCCGATATAATTTATTTTTCTTCAACACATATTCCTTAAAATAATGTTTCGTTTCAGGAAGTTTTTCATTATTAGCAAGAACTGTCCTGATGCGTGATAACTGTTTGTCCTGAATTTGAGCAGCTATAATCCATTCAGCCTCTGTGACATCCACATAAGAAAGTGTAGGCAATATTTTTATTTCAAACTATCTATAAGAGTATAATCTCTGAGCTCTGTTCTCGTCGACGGTCACACAGTGAGTGAGTGCCCTATACCGGACTTTCCTCCAGTCAAGACACAGGTATCAAAGCCTGATTTATGGCACCCTTCATTATTTTGTCTCGAATATATTGTTTCCCACAAAAGGGTCTAGCAGGATAAGGGGGTCAAAAGTGCCCTTGAGCCGATTTTTGTCGGGAATGTGGCATTCGATAGAGTATCAATAGAAAACATTCTGTGCCAATTTTCAACCCCCTATGTCAATCGGGGGGGTAGTTATAGGGAAAATTAAAAATATCGGTTTTTGCCCCATTTTCCCTATTTAACAGAATGCGAAAATTCTGTAAAAATTCTAGAACATGGTAAACGTGGTGCCACATATTACAGAATTTTTTCAGATTTTTCGAATGCATATCCTAAGTATGAAAAATCAAAAACTCAAAAAAAATTAGAAAAATGCAGATTTTGTAGTGAAGTTTTAAAGTGAACACTTTTTTATTTTTACAGTAACAACATAATAGTACGACTATTATTCACAATTTTTTTCAGATTTTTCGGCAGGGTGCGTCGTAGTTCAAAAAATCAAAAACCGAATTTTTCGGGGTATTTCGGGCAAAACCGTGATAAATACATTTGATCTTTGCATCATCTTTACACAATAAGTGTATTATGTGATTTTTGATATTTCTACATTGTAAAGAATAATGGACAAGTATGAGAATTTAAATTGACTCAATTAAATGAAGCATTTAGGTGCTTTATATTCAGGAATATCAGCGACTTTTTCAACGGTGGCCATGGCTCAGTGAATAAAGTCTTTGGTTGGGGAACCGCTGCATACTTCTTGGCGCGGGTTCGCGCCCCACAAGGTACCAATTTTTTTTTTTTCATTCTTAACTACATGGCAGCAAATAATACTCATTTAAAAATGTTTTAACAACATTTAAAATATTCTATCACAAAATGAACATAAAAATAATTTTGGAGCATGTTTTACTCTTTCTGTTCATCTGACAATCTGTCGTTTTGATTACGGATGCTGTTTCATATTTTATACTTTGATTGAATATATTTTATATTTTTAATATTTTATCCTTTACACCATTGCGTATTATTATTTAAAGGTGGATGGGCATTAAACAATACGTATTCTACATTAAATGAACATTATCAGTATGTGTTTTCACGCAGCGGAAATGTGTTAAAAACATATAATGTGGGTCATACTCCTCGTCACTATCTTTATTATTGACTGGTATCTTCATATCCTGATGATGATTACTTAATATTTCTGCGGGGCGGACAATTGTCGACAGGTCCCATGCGTGCGATAAGTAGTAAATAATTACTGCTACAGGCGAGCAATTTCCTATTTTCCAGTTACGAGTCGCACACTCGCAGCAATAATTGTGGCAATCCTCAAAATATTAATAGAATTTAGTGTGTAATCAATATACAGGGCGATCCTCTCGCTAGTGTAACGAACTGTGCGTCTATTTTTATTAATTGTCACTTACGTCGTTACACGATCCTGGACAGAGCGGCTTGCCAAGGATCTTAGGGTTCTTTAGGATACTACCTCGGTTTCTTCCCCAAGGTTTCTTTGGGAAGGGACCGGGGTGTCTTTGGAAGATTTTCCCCACGTAAAAGAACAAAAAAAAAAAAATACAAAAAAAAACAGGTAGGTAATGTTCATTAATTGTAGAATACGTATTGTTTAATGCCCATCCACAAATAATCAAAGTATAAAATATGAAACATCATCTGTAATCAAAACGACAGATTGTCAGATGAACAGAAAGAGTAAAACATGCTCCAAAATTATTTTTATGTTCATTTTGTGATAGAATATTTTAAATGTTGTTAAAACATTTTTAAATGAGTATTATTTGCTGCCATGTAGTTAATAACGAAAAAAAAAAAAAAATTGGAACCTTGTGGGGCGCGAACCCGCGCCAAAAAGTATGCAGCGGTTCCGCAATCAAAGACTTTACTCACTGAGCCATGGCTACCGTTGAAAAAGTCGCTGATGTTCCTGAATATAAAGCACCTAAATGCTTCATTTAATTGAGTCAATTTAAATTCTCATACTTGTCCATTATTCTTTACAATGTAGAAATATCAAAAATCACATAATACACTTATTGTGTAAAGATGATGTAAAAATCAAATGTATTTATCACGGTTTTGCCCGAAATACCCCGAAAAATTCGGTTTTTGATTTTTTGAACTACGGTGCACCCTGCCGAAAAATCTGAAAAAAATTGTGTATAATAGTCGTACTATTATGTTGTTACTGTAAAAATAAAAAAGTGTTCACTTTAAAATTTCACTACAAAATCTGCATTTTTCTAATTTTTTTTGAGTTTTTGATTTTTCACACTTAGGATATGCATTCGAAAAATGTGAAAAAATTGTGTAATATGTGGCACCACGTTTACCATGTTCTAGAATTTTTGCAGAATTTTCGCATTCTGTTAAATAGGGAAAATGGGGCAAAAACCGATATTTTTAATTTTCCCTATAACTACCCCCCCGATTGACATAGGGGGTTGAAAATTGGCACAGAATGTTTTCTATTGATACTCTATCGAATGCCACATTCCCGGCAAAAATCGGCTCAAGGGCACTTTTGACCCCCTTATCCTGCTAGACCCTTTCGAAGGTGGTTGGTTGAGGGTTTCGACTAAGTGCGTCCGCGTGTACCATCCTTATTCCCGGCCGATACAAAATTTCAAAGACATATTCTTGAACCTCTAACCACCATCGACCTATGCGCGGCAATAAATCCTTTTTTGAGAAGGTCGTTCTTAACGCGTTACAATCGGTTACTACTTTAAATTCTATGCCCAATAAATAGACTCTAAAATGTCGTAACGCAAAAACAACAGCCATCGTTTCTAATTCGTAAGAATGATAGCACCTTTGATCAGCTGTTGTCTGTTTGCTAAAGTATGCAACTGCTGCCATATTAGCATCTTCCTGCTGTTGCAATAATATTGCTCTGACGCCTATAGAACTTGCATCCGTATGCAATTCCGTAGGCCGTGCTGGATCAAAGATACACAATACTGGTCGTGTTATTAATTGTTCTTTTACTTTGTTGAAAGCATCTTCTTGAGCGTCCTTCCATTGCCACGCTACATTTTTGCGTGTTAAACGTGTCAACGGTTCCACGATGGTTGCAAAATTTCTTATAACTTTTCTAAAATAACTCGCCGTACCTGTGATATTGACGTACCTGTTTAACGTTTTCAGGTGGTGCTATTTCTCGTACAGCATCTAAATTCGCTGACCAGGCCTCAACCCCTTTCCACTTATTTCTCTACCCAAATACTGAATGGTCTCCCGAAAAAAACATTTCTCCAGCTTTAGTGTCAATCCATGCATTCGAAAAACCTCTAAAACTTTTCGTAATCTATCAATTCCTTCTTCTATAGTTTTCGACGGTATTATTACATCATCCAAATAAGGAAATGCTATCGTCCCCTTTAAAGGCCCAAGAACTCTGTCCATCAACCGTTGGAAAACAGCCGGCGCGTTCGTTAACCCGAAAGGCATCCTTAAAAATTCATAGTGTCCCTCCGGTGTAATAAACGCTGTTTTTGCAACAGAATTTTCCGCGACCGGAATCTGATAGTAACCCGACGCTAAGGCTAGACCCGTAAAATACCGATATCCTCCCAGTTTATCTAATTGATCATCAATGAGCGGTAAAGGGTATTTATCTTTTATAGTTACTGCGTTTAATTTTCGATAGTCCACACACATTCTATAATCTCCAGCTTTCTTCTTAACAAGTGTGATTGGACTTGCATATGGCGAATCAGACTCGCTAATAATACCATTGTCCAACAGATCCGAAATTATATTCCGTACAACGCTCCTTTCGGATTCTGCGAGACGATAAGGACGATACACGACAGGTTCATTCGATAAACATTTAATCTCCATCGATGCTGTATTTGTTTTTCCGAGACCCTTCATCGATGATGATATGCAATCACGGAATTCATCGATTAGCATAAAACATAACTTCCGCTTTTCTTTCCCAATGTTTCCTAAATTTAAATTGGAAATGACATCATTTTTATCGACGACATAAACATCCATTATCTGAGGTTTTTTGCAGTTTCGTAAATCATTAAATATAAGTTGATTTCCTCGTTTCAACATAATAACGTGATCTTGTTGAAGGAAGTCCCTGCCAATTATTACATCATGCACTATATATTCATCCGGAACAATAAAAGAATTTACATCTGCGATCACATTTTGAATCTTTGTAGTAATTGGTGCGATTTCATTAATTATTACCGATCGTCCGGCGATTCCTTTAAATATCGTATTTTCTACCGATTTCGTCGCAATTAAAAACTTCTTAATTATAGACGTATGAACTACAGTGCATGCACTCCCAGTGTCCACTAAGCTTTCTACTTTATGCCCGTTGATACGAATATAAATTTGATAAATATTATAAGTTCCTTTAGTACTGTGCATAATATTTACCTCTTTTTGCAGACAATTCTCTTGTTTATGTCCTAATTTCTTGCAAAGACTACATTCCATCCTTGGCTTTCTGCAATCTCTTGCTACATGACCCGGTTTTCCACAGTTAAAGCAGTTGATCAACTCTTTTCTTTTAATGTGCTCTACCGTTTTTGGAGTAGACGAACGAATTGCCCGATGAGTCTTTGTCTTCTTCTCCTCCTTACCAGGCATTTTCCCCATGGCGCACATGAACGCATATAAATCGTTCGGATCCATGTGCTTTGCAGATCGCAGTGTCCTAGCTATGGTTTCATCCGGAATCCCAAAAATAACCTTGTCAACTATCTTTTCATCAATTAAATTAATATCCAGACGTCGAATCAAGTTTAGTTTTTGGAAGCAATAATCCCCCAGAGATTGTCCAGACTTTGCCTCGTACAGATCCGCTTCTCGGAGTAACCGCGAGAACGGCACAGTTCGACGAAATTGTGCTACCAGGAAAACCTTTGTCTCCGCCCAGGTAGTAGCAACCCTCATACGCGTGTCATACCATTGTCGAGCATGACCTCGCAATCTGGTTGCGATTAAACGCATAACACTTAGGTCGTCCCATGCGAATCGCGATGCTAAATCATCTACATGACGAACCCAAGTTTCAATAGAGGTCTCCTCTTTAGAGGGATCATACACCGGAATTAAATGTTCATCACCCGGACGTGCATAATTCGGCGATTTTGTGTGAAATGTTGAACTACGTGCACTTCCAGCCGCCTGTTCCACGCGATCGAAACGGTCACCGTTTCGTGTGTCATGAGATTGCGAATTATGTTTACGCGGAGTCCGCGGACTACGTGATCGTCCCCGCGAAGTGCGCCTCCTCGAACTGCGTGAACGCGATCTTGATTCTCGTCGTCGTGGAGTATGCGATCGTGCATGCGATTGTGATCGTTGCAAAATTTGCTCTAGCATGCTCTCCAATTTTCCGAGCCGCATTTCTACGGAGTTATGTGTACTCACATCATCAACGTCACTATCCGAATTACGCGTCGCACAATCCATTGTGAATAGTCCAAAATTCACAGTCCAAAGTTTAAATATAACGGCACTCAGCACTTCTTGTCTATGCGTTATGCACGCAAGTGTATACCACTTCTGATTTGTAAGACTGTTTAGAGTCTAAGTAAGAAATAAGCGTTAGTTGTAGGAAACATTTATTTTATACATTATTTTACCTTAGGACATAAGATTAATTATAAGTACACTATTCTGTTTGAATCCGCCGCTCTCTGACGCGATCTATTTCGGCACACTATCGAATCCCGATCGATAACTCGATGCGAAATGATCTCTGCTTACGTAATATCGCTGTCTCTCCCCCCTCCCCATCGGCAGGATCGCGAGAGCCGCCTGCTCATCGATTCGGCAGTCGGTTGCGAGAGAGAGAGCTGAATCCACTTGCTGTACACGCGTCTGTCTCTGAACACTTGTAATAAATCTTTACGGAAAATTACGAAGCCCATCCATTTACTTCGCTACATTAAAAAGTGGTCCTTCGAGCCGGATTTTGGGTGTGAAGACTCTGCTTCTCGTAAGATTCCGATTTAATCCAAAGAGACTCGCGTGTTCGGCCAAATCCTTCGGGAACCTTCTCGCTCAGTAAACACACACGGTCAAATTTTTTGTCGCTACGTAACCGTCGCACTCTTCGAAGCATGGAGAAACTTCTAGAAAAGCAGCGATCCTTATATCAGCGCATTGCTCACGCGGTGGAAAATACTAAAAAATTGGGAGCCGCAAAAATTACTCGAGCAGCTATTACCTCTCGCTTGGAGACGCTCGAGAAAAACTGGGAAACTTTCTCGAAGAATTTATTTATTTATTTATTTATTTATTTACGGGAAAAGAACCCATTAGCACAAAAAAATAAAGTTACAAAAAGTGCGAGCTAAAAAAAAATACAACTAGCTAGTCCGTGTTGCTCGCTCGCTTCGCGAGCTCGCGAGTGGAGTCCGTGTTGCTCGCTCGCTTCGCGAGCTCGCGAGTGGAGTTATTGTAGCTCGCTCGCTACACTCGCTCACGAGTAGTGATGCCTGTAGCTATTCATGTTTATTTTGTGTGTGACCCTTTACGGGCCACGCAAAGAACTTCCCGATTTGCGAGTTGTAATTTATTATTACCATTATTAATTGTCACTAATTAGAAAATTATTCGTATTCGGAGAAATTTAATAGTTTTCTACTTATCAACATTGTTGCTATATGACGTCGCATTAAACGAACATCTATATATATAGGGAGAGTGTCCCATTTTAATCCGCCACTACGGACAACTTAAGAAATATGCATTGGATCAAAAAACATCCCGAATAAAAGTTTGATGGTTTGGAGGGGGACATCTGACCCTGTTAAAAAATTTCATCCCTACCCCCCAGGGGTATATATGTATGTATGTGTGTGCTGTGTATATGGATATTATGTATATTCATTTGTTTTCAATATGTAGTTATTGAGTATATATATATTTATACGTGTATAAATATACTCATATATATGTATTTATCACAATTATATCATTATAATTATATATTGTAATATATATATAGGCGAAAAATCGAGATAGGCGAAAAATCGAAATTTCGCGATTACAGCGCCACCTATCGCGAATGAAAAAAAATGTTTGAAATAAAACCTACATATTTTGTGGCGTGGAATCTGAATCTGCAATAAAAAGTAGGTGGTCCTATTTAAAATTTTAAAGTAACCCCCCCTCCAGGGGGGTAGGGGTGAAATTTTTTTCACAGGATCAGATGTCCCCCTCCAAACCATCAAACTTTTGTTCGGGATGTTTTTTGATCCGATGCATATTTCTTAAGTTAGCCGTGGTGGCGGATTAAAATGGGACACCCTGTATATATACATATATATATATATGTGTGTGTTTGTGTGTGTGTGTTATATAAATATAATAATAGTAATAATATATGTATATATATTATTTCAGTTTAGTTATTCTCTCATAAATTTATATTCTCCCATTTAGATTGCGTTATTCTGTTAAGTTTTCTTAAAAAAACTAAAAAACTACTGGACCGAATTAGAACAAAATCTATTCAGCTCTAAGTTACATTGATACACATCGATTGCATCATCGACCATTTTGATCTGACCATTAGTTTTTTAGAAAACGTTAACGAAAAATTTGATCACATACGTACGTACGTACATACGCACACACACACACACACACACACACTAACAATTTGTTAAAAATAGCCTAAAATTACTCCAATGACCTTGAAACATGGAGATCTGCTAAAAAATCGATTTTCCATTTTAGGGGCAAATACAATAACTTCCCTATAAATCGGGAAGTTAATAAAAAAAGAAAGAAGAAAGAAAGAAAGAAAAAAAAAATTACAAGTAAATTAAAGTAGAAATAGAAATAACGTTAAAAAAAATTGCGTAGTGCAGATTTAAGCGCATGCGATGAGTGTAGCAGGTCTGAGTGTACATGTGACATGTTTGAGTGAATAAACATACGATTGAAACAATTAAAATAAGCGTAGGACGTACGGTGGTATTCGATATGTAACAATTCTGAGTGTCGCAAGTTCCTAGATGGTACATTGATTCATAATTTTTCAATGATGTCAGGGCAGGTTATTAGACCATTTAGGATTTTATTCACAAATAAGACATCGGCTAGTTTTCTCCTGTTCTCCAAGGTGGATAGGTTAAGGTTAACAAGAATAGGACCGTAATCGTGGCAGTGCCTAGACATACGGTTTCCAGAGTGAAAAGCAGCTAACCGGAGAAATTTGTGTTGAGGTCTTTCCAGTAGCCTGATGTGCGAAGAGAAGAAGGGTGACCAAACAATTGAACCAAATTCAAGAATAGGTCTGACCAAAGTACAGTATAATAACCTTAGAGTCCCTGTATCCTTGCAAAATTTAGAGACTCTCTGAATAAGTCCCAGGGATTTAAAAGCCCGGGAGGTAATCATTTTATAGTGCTTCGCAAAAGATAGGTTCTGAGAGAACAGAATACCAAGATCCAGGATTGTGTCAAGGGTTGAAAGTACAGAATTGTTAAGAGAGTAGTTGAAGATAACAGTATTCGAAGTACGGGCAAATCTGATGATTTTACATTTGTCAAGATTCAAAGATAGTTTGTTACGCGCACACCAATCCTGCAGCCTTGCTAGGTCGTTCTGAATCATTGAAGTACATGAGGGATTGTCAATAGAGTGATAGAGCTTTAAGTCGTCCGCATATAACAAAAATTTACAATATAGAAAAACCTCAGAAATATCGTTAATGAAAAGGTTAAATAATAAAGGCCCAATGTGAGAACCTTGAGGTATACCTGAGCTAGCAGTAAAAGATCTAGAATACGAGTTACCGTATTTCACAATATGCACTCTATTTCTTACAAAACTCGCAATCCACGCTAGAAAATTGCCATGAATACCGAGAGCTTGCAGTTTGGAGATGAGCAACGAGTCACTGACGGAATCAAATGCCTTACGAAAGTCGGTGTAAATCGCATCAACTTGCATGCCTTTTTCAACTGATACAGAAAGATAGTGATGATACAGAATCAGGTTGGTTGTAATAGATCGACCTTGCATAAAACCATGTTGTTCATTAATAATAATATTTTTAGCAAAGAAAGACAATTTACGGGTAATTATACCTTCAAGAATTTTAGGCATGACATTCTGAATGCAGATAGGTCTGTAGTTCCGTATGTCAGAAGGATCATCCTTTTTAGGAATCGGTTTAACTAAGTTCTGTTTCCATGCGTCAGGACAAATACCAGAGGATAGAGATTTGTTAAAAATCAGCCATAGGATTCTGGAGAGAATGAAATGGCAAGATTTGAGGAGTAATGGGTGAATCCCATCCAGGCCTGGATTGGAATTAGTTTTTAGGGATATAAGACTGTCGTAGACGTCACTAATACTGATGGAAATATTGGATAGATCCATGGTGTGAGAATAGTCGGCGACATGCTCGCAGTGGTCATCCCCTATATAAACCGATTCAAAGAATTTAGCAAAGCTGTTGGCGATGGCAAGATCGTCAGACAACTCTTCATCCCCAAAATGCAAACCCGAAGGCATAGAATTCGGTTTTTTTAAAGAATTAATGAAACTCCAGAAGGATTTAATATTTTGGGGAATGGAGAGCTCAGTGTGGTGTATAAATTTTAACCAACAATCTTTAGCTAAACTTTTACATTTGGCTCTCAGTTCTTGGAATGGTAAATAATCGTTAAAAGAGTTGGTACTTTTAAAGGTTTTATGTAAATGTTTCTTACGTTTAATTAGCGAGATAAGTTCACGAGAAAACCAACGAGGGTAGGTGGATGAGTAACAGTTAACGGTTGGAACATAGTTGTCAATAGCAAAATTAAGGTGGTAGTATAAAAACTCGACTGCATCGCAAACAGGCAAATTATTGATGCTGTTATCCCAATCTATAGTTGAGAGGTATTCGTTGATGGCAGTATAATCGGCACGATAAAAGTTCTTTTTTGAGGTGAAAGAGGGTAATGGTTCCGAGGACATAGGTATTGGGATAGGAAAGTCAAGAGGTGGGTGAAAATGATCAGGGGGGAGGATAGGTTCGGGAGCAACGGAGACGGGTATATTAGGCAAGGAAGAGAAGAGCAAGTCGAGAGAGTAACCAGAGGGAATGATAACAGAGTTTCTTTGATACAGATTAAGAAAGTTAAAGTAATCAGAGACTAGATTAGAATGTCTTACCATAGTACAGTGCCCGACCGTACTGTACGTTAAAGACCCGTCATCATTATTATACCATAAAGTATGAGGCAAATTGTAATCCCCTATCAATATTAAATTAGAATTGCAATTGTTTCGTGACAGATCCTCCACTGTTCTGGCATGAAATTCGTAAATATCAGGGTCACTGCCCGGAGGTATATACACAGTGCCGATAATAACAGATTTAAAGTTCAATCTGAGTTCAACGAATACCTGTTCAACCGAAGAGTGTGAAACACAAATAGGATAACAGGGAAGCGAGTCACGGATAGCGATCAACACACCACCACCTCTGTTATGTGTACTGGTTTCCTTATTCCTGTCAAATCTAAAGACATTGAAACCGTTAAGGCCTAATTCCGCATTCGAGATGTCATCGCGCAACCAGGTTTCGACAAGGACTATGATGTCGTATCTCCTTACCAGCAAGGACAACGCATTTCTTAAGTTAGAAAGTTTAGTTCTGAGGCCTCGAACGTTTTGATAATAAGCTAATGGGTACTTAGTTAGTTTTTTCCTTTCGAGTTTGAATTCACCTTTACAATTTTGGGAACACCAGAGATGTAACGGATAGTCAGATCATTTGAACCACTATCACAACGAGATTTGAGCTCTAGTTTTAGTTTATTTAGATACGCACGTTGTTTAACAGTCCGGTCTTGCGAAAATTTCACCGGTCCCGAATATTGACTCTTAGCGCGCAAAATAGAGATGACCTCTTCCCTCGACGACAAAGTAACGCACACCGGTCTTGGACGGTCACTTCGTTTCTTGCCGATTCTAAATGCTTTAGAAATTGAGCAGCCAGTAGGTTTTAGATTCTGGAATAGATTAGTGATCGTATTGAGATCAGCGTGGCGTTCGTTACTTGAAGACGAAGACGAGGAGGTAGAATCCGCAGGTTTAGGCTCCTCCAGATTAAAGAGGATAACGTTTCGAGAGCGATGCTCTCTTTCCTGCATCTCAGAAATAAGGTCTTCTTCCGTGAACGAGCCAGTGCCGTCATTGCAGTAGTTGTTAGAATGAGACAAGTTGCTCTCAATAGCTGCAACTCTGTTAGTTAGAGTTGTAATATCGGAGCGGATTTTTTCCAGTTCAAGAGAGTACGTTTCCAAAAATTCCTTTTTAAACTTCTGCATTTCAACACGAAACATTTCCTCGATCTTAATGAGCAGGTTATCGTTACTCGATAAAGAGTGAGAAGCAGGCGAATTGGTAATGGAGCAATCCGTGAATTTCCCATTATTATGATGATGACCAGTGCGACGTAGGCAACCTGGATGTGCAGCAATACCACAGGAAGAACAAGTGACTGGGTTGACCACACGCGAACTACAGCCGTGGCAAATTATATCCATTTTATCCATTTGAAAGGTACAAACAAGATGTAACCGTCACAGGTAACACAACACGAGGAGCAATACGTAAACACGTCCGTCTCTAATGATAGCTCAACTCTGAATAACGATGAACTCATCGACATGTGCTCGGACCTCGACAAGGATGAGGCTTACTTCGCCGACGACCACATGGCTGCGTGCGAGGAACTCTATCTGCAGCAGAAAACGGGCCTGAAGGAATACTTAGCTGAGCTTCCCGCACCTGAAGCGGAGACCAAAGGACGAGCAACCGACTCTACAGGTACCGAAATTCCAAAAATAGAACTTCCGACCTTTACTGGGGATTTTAAAAGCTGGGCGAATTATCGCGATTTATTCACGTCGATTATAATACAGAATAAATCACTCTCTCAAGTACAAAAGCTCCACTATCTTAAAACTAGCATAAGCGATGAACCGGCGCTGCTTTTACGCAACATACAAGTAACCGACGACAACTTCGATCGCGCGTGGCTCAAGCTAAAAAACCGTTACGAAAACCTACGCATTCAAATAAAGGAAAATCTCTCGACGCTAATGAATCTCGCTCCGATGAGTAGCGCGTCCGCGTCGGAATTGAAAGCTCTTCTAAACGGCACCATAGACGTTATACAGGCACTGGAGGTCCTGAAGAGGCCGGTTGGAACATGGGATGACTGGTTGGTCTATGTCACCGCAGAAAGGCTGGACCCCAAAACCAGATTGAGCTGGGAAACGTCGCTGGGAAGGATAGAAGGAGCCCCGACCTTCGAGCAGCTGCAGGAATTCTTGATTAATCGACTTCAAGCGATGGAGACGATCGCGACGGAACCCTGTCCAGCTCTTCAGGGGAAGCGCGCCGAGACGACGGAGAAGCGAAGAACGGAGCGGAAGACGGGAGAAGAACAGGGACCCCATCGGAGGCCGAAAACCCACGTCGTCAGCAGACCAAGCGCAGGACGACCGTGCGCTCAGTGCGGCCAGGATCACTTTGTGCTTTTCTGTCCCTCGTTCAAAGCGATGAGTCCTAAAGAAAGAAAGGCTCTGGTAACAGACAAAAAATTGTGCTTCAACTGCCTCGCTCCTCACTCGGCCCGAGATTGTAAGTCAAGTAAACGTTGCCAACTTTGCATCGGTAAGCATCATACCTCTTTGCACTCCGCTTTCGAACAGAACTCTCCTTCTCAATCTTTGCAGGTCTCGGATTCCGCTGATCGGAGAGGAGAATCGACGCCTTCGACCTCTCTTGGAAAAACTACGCACTGCGCACAGGTCCAAAGGGCTGCGGGGCCCGTGCTTCTCGCCACCGCTATTCTTGAAATTCACTCTCAAACCGGCGAACGTGTACGGATTCGAGCGCTGATCGATCCGTGCTCCGAGGTATCCTTGATTGCGGAGAATCTGGTTCAGTTTCTAAAACTACTTCGCACTGCGAAAAGAATACCGGTAATCGGAGTCGCGAAAGCTCAAACATACACTCGAGGTACCGTAAACGTTACCATTTCTTCTCTAATTGATAAGGCTGTCAGTTACACTCTTGATGCGTTAGTTCTCCCGAAAATCTCCTCGTACCAGGCATCCTCCGCGCCCTCTTCTTCTTCGTGGCCTCACTTGGAAGGTCTTGCTTTAGCCGATCCATGTTTCCTCTCCTCGAAAAGAATCGAACTCTTACTGGGCGCCGAACTTTACACGCAAATTATTCGCGAAGGTCTCCGACGTGGTTGTCCTAACGCACCGGTCGCTCAGCAAACCACGCTAGGCTGGATTCTTACCGGGCCAGTCGAGGGTAGTCGCGGGGGGAAGGTAACTCGACCTGCCATTGCGCTTCAATGCTCGACGGAGGAAAACGTGTCCGAGATTCTTCAAAGGTTCTGGAAAATCGAGGAGAGATCCCTGGGGACAGTAGAGATGTCCCACGACGATCGCGAATGTAAGGAGCATTATCTCCGCACACACCGACGTGACAGTGAGGGGAGGTACGTTGTTCAATTGCCCTTTGGTAGGTCGCCTCAGGAGCTCGGCGACTCACGCGCAACAGCCGAGATACTTCTTAAAAAATTAGAGAGGCGCTTAAGCAAGTCTCCGGAACTTAGAACGGCCTATCACGAATTTATTCGGGAGTACCGGAATCTCGAACAAATGGAACCGGTCCCTGTAACACAAACGAGCCCTGCTCTGACCTATTACTTGCCTCACCACGGCGTTCTTCGCGAATCCAGTACCACCACGAAACTGCGAGTGGTGTTTAACGCTTCGCAAAGAACAGCTAGCGGTGTTTCCTTAAATAATTTATTAAGAACGGGACCTAATCTACTACCGGAAATATCTACATTGCTGTTGCGCTGCCGCTGCCATCGTGTGGTCTTTGCCGCCGATATCGAAAAAATGTATAGGCAAATAAGACTGCACGACGGCGACTGCCGTTTTCAACACATTCTTTGGAGAGAAAATTCTAATGCTCCTTTAGAGGAGCTACGATTACTCACTGTCACGTACGGACTAAGCTGCGCTCCCTTCCTCGCAATGCGTACCGTGAAGCAACTCAGTAAGGATGAGGAATCCCGCTATCCTCTTGCTTCTTCGTGTCTGCAATCAGACATTTATATGGACGACGTCCTCTCGGGAACAGACGATATCTCTACTGGCCTCCTCTTGCAGCAACAATTAATTAATCTTCTCAAGGCGGGCGGGTTTAACCTAAGAAAATGGTCCTCAAACTGTCCTGAATTGCTGGAAGCACTTCCTTCCGACTACTTAGCTTGTCCCGCTAATCTTTCCTGCAATTTCGAGAAAACTTTCTCACTTCTGGGGTTAAACTGGCAGCCGGCGTCCGATTGCTTCTCTTTCACGGTAAGACAAACCAAACGACCCGATACACTTACTAAACGTACGGTCTTCAGAGAACTAGCAAGCCAATATGACCCGTTAGATCTTATCGCTCCAGTAATCGTTCGAGCAAAAATCTTCTTACAATCTATTTGGCTTCTCAAAATCGAATGGGACGATCCGCTTCCTGCCTCGTACGCTTCATACTGGCAGGAATATTACACTAGCTTGTCAACACTCTCCGCAATCCGAATACCTCGGTGGCTTTCTATTCAGGGAAAGGATGCGAGGTATGAACTGCACGGTTTCGCAGATGCGTCTGAGAAAGCGTACGCTGCGGTTCTCTACTTTCGCGTCTTCCGAAGCAACCTTCCACCAGAGAGTTGTCTCCTAACCTCAAAAACGAGAGTCGCTCCACTGCGTCAAATCTCTTTACCGCGCCTAGAACTCTGTGCCGCGGTTCTCCTCGTGCGGCTTGCAAATCACGTCACTAATCTTCTCGAATTACACATGGAGAAAATCTATTTATGGTCCGATTCCACAATCGTCTTAAGCTGGCTGCAAGGACAACCGTGCAACTGGAAAACATTCGTTGCCAACCGCGTAGCAGAAGTCCAAAGCACGTTGCCACTAGCTAAATGGCGACACATTAGTTCGCCGCAAAATCCGGCCGATTGCGCGTCGCGAGGCATCTCCGGAGACCAACTAGGTTCACACAGCCTCTGGTGGAAGGGACCTTCCTTCTTAGGAGTAGAAAATTATGATTTTGAGACGCATACAATTTCTGGATGTCACACGACGAGAGAAGCACGGACCCAGAAAAGCGTAAATACAGTCACTAAGAAGATTCTACCTGAATGGTCGCTGCTGCGTCGATACTCTTCTCTTAGTCGCTTAATTCGGGTCACTGGGTGGATCTTGCGCTTTCTTAACACACTGAGAAAGAAAAACAAAGAGGCTGAGCAATCAGACCTTCTCTCAAACGCTGATTTAGACAAAGCAATGATTGCCATTATCCGATGTGTTCAACATACTTATTTCTCAACTGAGATTGCACTGCTAGAGAAATCTCACGTCCTACGCCAAGGTCCACTTGTTGCTTTATCGCCATTCTTAGATTCGCATGGCTTACTTCGCGTGGGGGGTCGGTTGAAGCACTCCCTTCTAAGCTTCGATGAGAAACATCCCCTAATCTTGCCGCAAAAGAGTCACTTCACTTTACTTATAATTCGCGAATGTCACGAACGAGTAATGCACGGAGGAACTCAACTTAAGCTTTGCACGCTGCGACAGAAATACTGGATAATTCGGGGGCGACGAGCAGTTCGAAACTATATAACCTCTTGCTTCCGCTGTTGGAAATGGAAAACTACCTCGCCGCCACAACTAATGAGCGATCTTCCCGCTGCTCGCGTCACGCCGTCGCGACCGTTTTCCCACGCTGGCGTAGATTATGCGGGCCCCTTCTTCACTAAAATGAGCCAAGGACGTGGATATCGCACACAAAAATCCTATGTTGCTGTCTTTATTTGTCTAGCCACTAGAGCAGTTCACCTCGAGTTGGTCTCCGACTATTCCACCGCTGCGTTCCTCGCCGCCTATCGGCGCTTTATCTCGAGACGGGGGCGATGCGTTTCTCTGCGAAGCGACTGCGGGACCAACTTCGTCGGCGCTGATCGGGAACTGCAGAAATTATTTTCTTCTGCGAAAAACGACTTCGTAGCATGGGGCCCTCTTCTGGCAGAAATGGGCACGCAATGGGTATTCAACCCCCCGCCGCGCCTCATTTCGGGGGAATTTGGGAGGCTGCCGTGAGAGCGATGAAAACTCATCTCCGACGCGTTGTAGGAGAAACACCTCTCTCCTTCGAAGAAATGACCACGCTATTAACCCAAATTGAGGCTTGTCTCAATTCGAGGCCCTTGGTTCCGTTACGCGATGAACCAAGCGATTACACGGTACTAACTCCCGCTCACTTCCTTGTAGGCACTTCTTTAACGGCACTTCCAGAACCAACGCTCGCGGACGAGAAAACAACCCGCTTGACCCGCTGGCAAATGGTCCAACAGATGCGGGACCATTTTTGAAAACGCTGGTCGGCCGAGTATCTGCAGTCGCTTCAAGCCCGAAGTAAATGGCGCACTACCGAAGACAACGTCGCACCGGGGCAACTCTGTCTAGTGAGAAACGAGTTGACTCCCCCCACCAGATGGCCATTGGGACGAATCACTGCGGTACATCCCGGAAAGGACGATCGCGTTCGCGTAGTCACCGTCCAAACGCAACACTCCACCTTAACGCGCCCTATCGCGAAAATCTGTCTCCTTCCGAGCGAGACCACCGCGCCGCCCCGGAGGGATTCGTCGATCTCCCTCGACGAAGGCGGGCGGAATGTTTAGAGTCTAAGTAAGAAATAAGCGTTAGTTGTAGGAAACATTTATTTTATTCATTATTTTACCTTAGGACATAAGATTAATTATAAGTACACTATTCTGTTTGAATCCGCCGCTCTCTGACGCGGAATGATCTCTTCTTACGTAATATCGCTGTCTCTCCCCCCTCCCCATCGGCAGGATCGCGAGAGCCGCCTGCTCATCGATTCGGCAGTCGGTTGCGAGAGAGAGAGCTGAATCCACTTGCTGTACACGCGTCTGTCTCTGAACACTTGTAATAAATCTTTACGAAAAATTACGAAGCCCATCCATTTACTTCGCTACAAAGACACTGTATTTATTCAAATGAATATACTCGCGGATAATCATCAGAATGCTTCTTTTTATTACTGTTAAAAATACATTAACATTAACGCCATGAAAAAGCAAAACAAAACATAACCAACTTGAATTTGCTCCGCGCAAAAACACTTTCGGCACCATTTCAGGACCGTAGCAAATTCTCATTGTCCGGAGTGTAACGATGCTCAGGTCCGGCACACTGAGTAATGGTGCCCCGATTTTCTTATAGTAACAAAGATGTTTCGTAAAGTATTCGACGTAGGCGGTAGAATAAGCGAAAGTTTAGTTTTCTAAAGACAGGAAATGTATATTTAAGAAACTCTCGAGTTAGCTTGCGATAATAGTCCTTGACGAATTTACGATTTCGTCTAAGTCACGTACGGTCCTTCAGAAACGTTCGTTTTCCCATGGAGTTCGATCTTTGTTAATTCTTCTTTCAAGAGGGCCATAAATTTTCATAAGGGTTTCCGCTCGTCTGGGGCCCATACGCGCGCTTTCTCTTTTTCCGCGTGCGACTTTTCCGTTACGCTGAAGCTATAGCGGATAGCTTCCACCTCCAGCGACTCGGGGGTGGAGTGTAGGAGTAGAGAGAATCATCCACCGCTAGGGATGAGATCGCTCAGGATTGGGCCCATGGGTCCAGAGAGGTAGATTTTGGGGGCGGACGTTTTTCCGCGGCGGAGATTTCCTCGACGTTAGGAGGAAAATCTTGTTCGGAGATCAGAATCGATTTTACTTACGCTCTGTTAACTTGTTCCTTGCGAATTCAAAAATAAAACTTTGGTTGAACTTTAAAATTTTTCAATCTTTATTTGAAAAACCCGCACAAATCCCTTGCGAGCAGAGCGGTTAGCGATCCACGGGCACCAACCCATCGCCTAGTTGATTCGGAATTCAGAACGGCCGCAACACTATACATGTGTGCGTGGAGCGACAGCAGTGCACAATCGGTGAGGTGGGCAAACTAATTCGTGCGTAAAAATCACAAGAGTGTCGATTGGAGGGCCTGCTGGCGCGTAAGTAAGTACGAACGAGCTCAGTTTCCGAGATAAGTGGAAAGCATGGATATAGGAATAACGGGATGGAGCATAAACTTCTTTTTTAGGCGAGGGAAGTGAAGCTGCTCCCGCTGTGCTGCATTGACTATTCTTAAAAGACTCCTCCATCTGCCCGTGTTCGAGGCAGTTCGAGGGTCATGTCATGAATCTGTAAGTTACCTGTGGCGACACCACCACCCCTGCCTGTTCTGCTCTCCACTGAGCGGCCCTTTGATCAGCGGGAGCAACAACAGAGCCGATCGCGGAAACAGACATTAATCCCGCGTGTCGGTTAGCCACCTTCTCTTTTCGCTATCGCGGGCTCACGCGTCTTTTGGCTATCTCGTTTGATCTCGCTCTTCCGGTTCGTGTTCGAGGCAGGCTACACGTGTAGCTGCCGGCCTCTCTTTGTACTTGTAATTTTTGTACTCTGTACCTGAAACCGTTGTTCGTTGAATACATATAAGAGTTTTCTACTTTTTGTTTGTAAAGAGTGGAAGGAGTTATTTTCCCTACCTCTTTCCCCTCATGCCTCGAGAACGAGCGCCATCTGATCCGTGATGTAAGAAGAAAGGTGTGTTCGCTCAGAGGATTCATTTTCGTTCACCACTGCGCCTTCCCACTTTCCGTCATATTTAGGTATGATCAGGGGTGTGACACTCAGGGCGGTATTCATAGTCAGTTCTTATTCTTAAGCATTTGCTTAAGTCCCCCCTCATAATATAAATACATTGTAGGGGGAAGACTTAAGCAAATGCTTAAGAATAAGAACTGACTATGAATACCGCCCTCAATGTATTATTTTGTTAATGCGGACAGCACACTCTACCGAGATGTAATCCGACTAAATTATCAAACGCGGTAAATTTGGAAGGTATATTAAAGGTTACACTCAGTTACACATAAGGTCTGTTTTCTATTCCTGCACTTTCTGAACTAGTGCAAAACCAACCACTTGCTATCTCCTTCCGTTTTGTGAAATAAAAGAAGATGTTTCTGTTTCTTTTTTATCATAATAAATAAAACTAAAAGTGACATATCTTTTAACGTACAATGTAATTTTAATTCTACTCTGCCCCACACCTATAATCGTTTTTTATTTCAGTGTCTTAGATAGTGATGGGATCTGAGACCCATCGCGCATCGCTTCCAATCTAGCACGGATGTAGCGACAAATTCGAATCGATTCGAACATTATTCGAATCTCTTATGGTGCGTCTCTACTGCCGTGATGCTGGCGAGCATCGGCGAATCCCCGATGCTCGCAAGCATGAAGCTAAACTAGCTGGATGCTCTCGAGCGCCCGCAGCTTCTCTTCGTTTAAGTTGGTTGGGAAGAAAAGGAAAGAACATCGACCAGCGTGAGGAATGGAGGGGGTGCATCCACCGCCTGCACGTGCCGTTCGTTCGATTCTTGCTGTTTGTCCCGTCCGTAGCATCGAAAATCCCTGTTCGAGGTTTTAGCTTCGGAGGCTAAACTCACGAGCGAAAAGGTCGCAAACAGGCCATCTGGTTTCTGTCACCAGCCCCTGGGCAATAGGTCCGTAGGCCCTCCCTAGTGCAGGCCTAAAATCACTGATGAATGACCGACCCTCCGGTCAGCTCTAGGTGACGAAAATATGTAAATGAATAAACGCATGTACTTAACTTGTTTTCAAAACAAGTGAATCATCAATGGTTATTGCCAGAGCTAGGCAAGTTTCATTCCGAATAACGAATGAAAAATGATCAAGAAATCTCCAAGATTTCTTCGTAACTAATGAATAATACATATTTTCATTCGGCTCGAAGTTACTGATAATTTCGCTCGAATAAAAATATATTCGTTATTCGCAGGAATTGTGCATCCAATCCCAACACGAATAATAATAATAATAATAATAATAATAATAATAATAATAATAATGTTACTGCGATGCCGAGCGCGACGATGCGTGCCACACGTTCTTCGAATGCGCTCGCTTTAGCGAAGAACGCTCCGCGCTGGCCAGCCAGGCCGGCCATGACATCAGCCCCGACAACATCGTGGGGCTGATGCTGCGGAGCATCGAGTCGTGGGACGCGGTCGCGGCATTCGCGGAATCCGTCCTGGTCGCGAAGAGGGTCGATGGGTGTCTTCAGGGCTCCCGTCCGGGCCCTGAGGACTAGATTTGCTGACAGCACGGCGCAGAGAGCACGCCACGGGCCCAGACCGAAGTAATGCGATGAGCGGATACCGGTCTGGGTCCCATGTGGGGGAACAGAGGTGTTTTTTAGTGGGTACGCCCCCAGCAGACAACGCTGGAGGGTAAGTCCCACAGTACTCCCGCGGTCACACTGGCCGCGGGACGTCTGCGTAAGGCATTTTTCACCTCTCAAAAAAAAAAAAAAAAAAAAAAAATAATAATAATGCTGATAATAATAGTATTAATTATTGCCAACATCACAAATAATTATTCGAGATTGAGGATAAATACGTATTAATTGCTTGACACTTGACAACGAAATTAAAGTTCCTCATACATCAACGCAAACTTGTGCAGCGACAACGATTGTTTTGTCGCCGTAGAAAACTGAGAAATTGTAGTTTCGGTTTTCTCAAAATAATTCGTTTACTATTGATTTTATCACAAAAAGTTCCGGACAAAAGTTGTTCACAATTACATTTAGTACATATTGGCTGCTTTCAAAGAAAAAAGTTGATCTTTATTTTGCAAAATTACGGCCAATAAAGTGAAAGCACAAAAAATACGTGGCAAGGGTCTCTTTCGAGGGTCAAACGTTTTCCTGGGGGGGGGGGGGGCATGTGGCGCCGACAAATCCGGCAGAGGCCTGCGATGCTCGCGAGCATCACGGCATGGCAGTGTGAACGCTTTCGTGGCGCTCGAGGTGCTCGGGGTGTTCGTTCGCCCGTGCTCGCCTCAGTGGAGACGCACCATTAGAATTCTTGGTCGTCTTGGACGTTTTGAATGTATTGAAGGTCTTAATCATCTTAGAAGTTTTAAAGGTCTTGGTCGTCTTGGAAGTCTTCAAAGTCTTGGAAGTCTTGATTAACTTGAAAGTCTTGGAAGTCTTGATCGCCTTGGAATACTGGGAAGTCTTGGAATTGACTTGAAACGTGTAAGGTTTTGAAATATTTGAAAAAAAAAAATTAATTGCTTGAAATATCTAGACCGAAACAACCTTTAATATTTTATGTCAATGAGCCTACTTGAACAAAAGTAATCAAAAAGCTTATGAGATATTGAATTCTGATGAAGCTTTCAAAAAGTTTCGTAATTTTCAAGACTTTTAAGACAATCAAGACTTTGAAAACGATCAAGACTTTCAAGACTTTTAAGATTTCTAAGAGATTCGAATCATGTTCGAAGTGCTTCGAATTTTTCTCTATATGTACTAATTCGAAGTAATTCGAAGCGCTTCAGATCCCATCACTAGTCTTAGACTTCGGCTGACCTCGGCCACACGAGCGATAAATTGACGTCCGTTGATCGTCCATTTCTAACGTCCGTCGTAGTATAACTAAGTATAACATGAGACAGACGTAGCGACGGACGACCAACGGACGACAATTTGACGCTCGTGTGGCCGAAGTCTTACACACGCACGTTTATTTCAATACACCAGCCAGACACTTAAATACCCGACTTACACGATAACACACAATCCCGAAAAATGATGAAAAATAAAATCTGAAGAGATGTAATCCTACTAAATCCGTATTAACAGTTCGCCTATTTGAGTGTCACCCCCCTGGGTATGATAACAGCCAATAATAGCAGTGTAGTGTAACGTGAACATAACGTATTTTGGTCTTCTTTCGCGCGCAATACTTCATATATTACATTTAGTGGTTTGTAATGCAACTATCCTATTGGCTGATTATTCAATATGGACGATCTTGGGAAGTGCACGTTATTGACTAATTTAGAAGGCTGTGCAAGAGCACACCTTTCTTCTTACATCATGATCTGATCCCAGTATGTATAAAAGTATGAAACACTTTCGCACCGTATAGCAATCGAACGCAGTTTGATGGTAACAGATGAGTGCCTGTTTTATCAGTCTATTTTTTCAGTCCCACCCATAGACATAGTAACTATAGACTGCGCGTCAGCATGCAGCTGTGGCCCGATGCTGAAGAGAGTTGAATGCTTTAGGAGGTACATACTTGGAAAGAATCATAATGTAAGAAGAAAGGTGTGCTCGCTCAGAGGATTCATTTTCGTTCTCCACTGCGCCTTCCCACTTTCCGCCATATTTAGGTATGGTAACAGCCAGTAATAGCAGTGTGGTGTAACGCGAACATAACGTATTTTGGTCTTCTTTCGCGCGCAATACTTCATATATTACATTTAGTGATTTGTAATGTAACTATCCTATTGGTTGACAATCCAATATGGACGATCTTGGGAAGTGCACGTTATTGGCTAATTTAGAAAGCTGCGCAAGAGCACACCTTTCTTCTTACATCATGGAAAGAATGAGAGATAGAAGATAACAAGAGAATAGAAAGAGATAGCAAGTTCTCCCAAAGCATTTCTAACTCTTCCTAAAGTTGGACCATCCGCTTTCCCCGTGATGCTCAGTCTATTCTTATATGTCTATGGTCCCACCAGGGTGGTTTCACCACCGACTAGATAATAATAGACCTAACATTCAATGGGGTTTTGTGTCTCAGGTCGAACTGCCTTACCGATCTGCAGTTGCGGACTGAATTAGGCGACTTCTACTCACGAATAACGATCAGTTAGAGCAGGGGTGGCGAACTGTGGCTCCCGACCTTGAAGTCATTTGTTCCCCTCACGGTTTTCCCCGCCGAGCCGGCAGACAGCGGTCCCCCACCATACCTGCTCCTTCACTCCGCCGACTCCCCTGAACGCAGCGTCGACCTCGCCGTCGCCAGCCTAGCCACCACACATACAGGGTGCGCCAAAAGTATGGAAACGGTCAAATATTTCGAAAACGGAACATTTTTAAGAAAAATGTTTTAGAGCAATGTTTTAGGGGTTTAAAAATTCTATTGAATGGTGATATCCGTTTGATCTTCAGAGGAACGGTCAAGGTCATATCAGGGTCAACATGATTTTTTTAAATAGAACATGCCATATTTTAGCATTCAGTGTTAAAGCTGACGACGAGACCTTTTCAAAACACTAGCTGATGACCTAATTCTCTTGAGAATTGCCTGAGTTCTGACCGTTGAGAATGAAGAAAGTCTACTGTATCAAATAGTCTGGAAGTGATCAAATATTTTGAAAACGGACCATTTTTGAAAAAAAATGTTTCAGAGCAATGTTCTACGATTTTAGAAATTCTATTGAATGGTCGTATCCGTTTAACTTTTAATGGAGCGGTCAAGGTCACGTCAAGGTCAACATAATTTTTTAAAATGGAATATGCCATTTTTTAACAGGCAGTGTTAAAGCTGACGATGAGACCTTTTCAAAGCACTAGCTGGTGACCTATTTCTGTTGAAAATTGCCAAGAATTGTCAAGAATCAGGTAGAAGATAATTCGAACATTTAACGAGTTAATGCACATTAATGCTAAATCTTAAATGCTGAATGCGTATTTATGTTAAAATCGCCCTTCGTAAGCCCATACGTGAGGACCATGATTGTGCGAAGTCCAATCAAGAAACTTCCTCTCGGTGCACCCTAAATAATACTAACAATAAGGCTGACAGCATCGAAGCATTTAAAGCTCAGCACTCAGGCAATTATAAAGAGAAATAGGTCATCAGCTAGTGTTTTGAAAAGGTCTCATCATCAGCTTCAACGCTGAATGATGAAAAATGGGGTGTTCCATTTAAAAAAATCATGTTGACCTTGACATGACCGTGACCGTTCCTCTGAAGGTCAAATGGATACGACCGCTCAATAGAATTTGTACAACCCTAAAACATTGCTGTAAAACATTTTTCTCAAAAATGTTTCGTTTTCGAAATATTTGACCGTTTCCATACTTTCGGCGCACCCTATATGCGTGAGCAGGTATGGTGGGGGACCGCTGTCTGCCGGCTAGGCGGAGAAAGCCGCGAGGGGAACAAGTGACTTCAAGGTCGGGAGCCACAGTTCGCCACCCCTGAGTTGCAGAACTACTCTAAACTGTGTGAAATATTGAATAGTGTGTGTGTGCTTACGTACGTGTGTCAATTTTTTTTTTTTCATACGTGTGTCAACGTTTTTTTTCATAGGTAGAGACGTTTCGTAGAATTGAAGGTCAACTTCGTTTTTTTAAGTAAAATACTATATTTTTTATATCAAAATATGGAAGAATATCGAATTCTGAGTAAAAAAGTATTGACCTTTATTAACCCTAAACCTAATAGTTAACGAGTAAATTCACTTTATTGGTCACGTAAACATCGCTGTCCTGCGGAAATCTGTGATAAGGTTGAATCTCCAACTTGATATTACGTAAAGAAAATTTTCAAGAAATAAAGTAAAATTACTCGTTAGCTATTAGGTTTAGAGCTAATAAAGGTCAATACTTTTTTAATCAGAATTCGATATTCTTCCATATTGTTGTGCGGGATTTTGTGCAGGATCCGTGAGCAGTTTAAGGAATTAGAATTCGCCGGGCTAATTTGTCAATAACGCTCCGTTTATTGTCTAACTGTTGAACTTAACTGAGATTACAACTTGGTTACAATTCTCCGATCTTTACTCGTTGACAATCAGTGTTCGATTCCCCCGTCTCGCGGCAGCGAGCGGTTTTTATTATCTTGATTCGTTGACGCGGGGGGTGTTCGCGCACTCCCATATATGGTCTGGCTAGCAACATCGTCGCGGAGCGACGGAATGTTCCGAGATGCTGAGTTAGCAGACCGCGCCTTTACCTTGGCTCGCGTCTAACGTGTTTTTTGCTGATGCATCGTTAAGACGTCGCGTTTGGAGTTGGCCGGGCACAACAATATCTTGATACAAAATATAGTTTTCTATTTAAAAAAACAAAGTTGACCTTCAAATCTCCGCAACGCCTCCACCTATAAAAAAAATGAATGCACTACATAATGTATGTACCCCTTTAAGGCATGCAACTTTTATAATTTTTTCGTGCAACGCATATTTTGAAAGTTAGAGAGGTGCACAAGTTGCGTGGACCACCCTGTATACAGGGTGTTTGGGATAGTATAGGCAAGCTTTTAAGGGGTGATAGATCACGTAAAAACAAACAAAAAACTTCTATATGACTTGGGTCCAAAACTCAACCATTTTTGAAAAAAACTGTCATAAACATTTAAGCTATAAACCGCTATAATTCAAAATAGGAACGTTTTTCGTAAGCAATTTCTTGGCTAAAATAAAGATTACGATCTTGTTAATCCAATAAGTGCAGTAACTGTGATATTGTTACCTCGTATCGCAAAAAAATAGTATTTTTCTAACCCCCTAAATTACCCTTTAAAATCGCGATAATTTAAGGGATTAGAAAAATATTAGTTTTTATCGGTACAGGGTAACAATATCACAGTTACTGTACTTATTGGATTAACAAGATCGTAATCTTTATTTTAGCGAAGAAATTGCTTACGAAAAACGTTCCTATTTTGAATTATAGCGGTTTATAGCTTAAATGTTTATGACAGTTTTTTTCAAAAATGGTTGAGTTTTGGACCCAAGTCATATAGAAGTTTTTTGTTTGTTTTTACGTAATCTATCACCCCTCCAAAGCTTGCCTATACTATCCCAAACACCCTATATATACATATATTATTAGTATTATTACTTCACCATTAAAGTATAATATGTTTTTTTACATAAAAATAATAGACTAATTAATTAAGAGGACCATAGAAAAAAATAAATTTCTAGATGCAAAAATTATTTATTATTATAAACAATAATCTAATCGTTTTTTCTAGTTCTATTCAAAGGATTAAACATTATTTATAGCGAGTCATCTTGCGATTAAATAATTAAAACATTACGAACATTAAGAAAGTTAAACATGTTTTTATAGATATCCTCCAAAAGAATATAGAAAAACAATACATTAGCTTTGAATTTAGAATAAATTATTTACAGAATTGTGTTTAAAGAAATATCAACGACCTTGAAATCTCGCAAAAAAAATGATTGGGAAAAATTCTTTCCATTGTTACACGGAAATTATTCAACTTTGTCCTGTCAAGTTTTTTCGTGTAATAATAAACAAGGCAAGTGTTTAGGTGATCTCATTTAGCCTGTGTATATGCTATAATTATTCATATTATGCTACATATGCAGGGTGTCCACCGAAATCATGTACAGTCCATCACTTCCTAATGTATTGGAAGTAGGAAAAAATTTTTTATATGAAATTATATGGTACAAAGGGACGCATCTTTTGGCCGTGCTAAAGTTTTTGTAACAGTATTATTAAAAGAAATATGAAGGTCAGGTTCGTTTTTTCAAATGGAATTATATATTTTTTTTCTGATCACTTGATAGTGCGTTTCAAGACAAATTCATCAACCTATAATGTACCTACTTTTTTCAAATGGTTTTTGAGATATTGCGTCTAAAAGTTTACTCGTTTTCGGAGCAAGGAAACCTGCTAAAATAGGAAGAACCGCAGGCGGTCTCGACGGTGCTTGGAGTGGCACGTGTTTAGAATTGCCCCTTGTAACCGATACAAGGGTCTGCGGCAAAAGCGGCAGAAGCGGCAGGCCCAAATTCTGTACAATAGTTTTCCGTCACAACTTACGGCATCGAGAAACGATATCGGCGATGTTTTAAGACATTAGAAATTTAACTTCAGGTTTTTATGAGATGGGAAATACAAAAAAGTAAGTTAACTTTCAATTATAGTGTGATTTTATTGTGCAGTTACTTCCACATGTCCACCATCATTCAAAATACAACTCCGTATTCGTCGTAAAAATTCATTTTCAACTTTTACAAATGTGCTTTCTGGTATATTACAACATGCATTTATAATACGTTGTTTTAATTCGCTAATATTTTCAATAGTGAGTAGCTAAGCTATGCGGATTCTAAATCAAATGTGGGCGGGGGGAGCGCGGGGCGGGGGCCCCGCGGTGGACGCGGAGGTGAAGCGGGGTGGGCGGTGGACCCTTCGCGAAGATTCCGTGATGCTAGGGGTGGGGTAAGACATTGCGCAATTGCGCTCACTAGTTTCGGGGTCGGCGGTGCGGCGCACAGTGGTTCGAAGGCGGAAAAAAACCCAAATTCTAAAAGTATGATTTTTATGTATAGACTTGTATATTCTGATAACTAATGAACCAATGTATCTTGCTATGAAATTGAATATAGCTAATTCATGTCAATAAAGAAGAAAAATGTATCTAAAGTGGGCCTATCATACTCTCACTGGAATCTTACCTTTTCCTAGCCAGAATTCTAATTCTTTTTTTTACTTTCTGCGAATATATATCATAATTTGTTTCATATATTTTTAATATTTATAGTTTTAGCTTCTAGAATACATAAATACTTTTTGAAATCACTCAAGCAATATTGCATAACAGAGCCTAAAATAAAAGTAATAAAAATAGGAAGTACTGTTTGATTCCCTTAGACATATAAAAAAAGCTCCGCCTTCCTCCGCGTTCTTAATGGTATTAATTTATAGTAAATACTATCAAGTAACTGTCCTGTAAAAATTAGCTGCATCTTTTTGCACCTTTGACTGTTATCGTCAAATTACTGCTCCTTCTCGCTGCGCCAAGCTTTACGGAGGGCTGCAGTGAGAGTACCATATGAAGTATTACTAGCTGCTACTCATAGCTTTTATTCTTCCAACATTTCTATTCTATTACATTTCCTCTTCCGAATGTTTTGACGGTTTATTCTGGGCTCGATTACTTTGTGCACGCAAACTGGAGACCAGACACAGGCAAGTTTCAGGCGGTCGCATCCTCTGATATTTTCTCTATAAAATTCTTGGACTTTCCACGTGTTTATTCTTCCTGTCCCTTCTTTATACTCTGTTTCATTTTATAACTTCTTTTTCGAAGGTTTTGAGTAGGCTTCATTATTCTTCCTGCACATTTAGGAACCAAACCCGCCCAAGTTTCAGCTGGTCGCATCCTGAGATACTTTCTTCATAAAATTCTCGGACTTTTACAAGAAAATGTTCGCGCGTGGCAACGAACGAAGATATATTTCATATGATTTTACAATCATCCGATCCATTAATTAGTCATTTAAGGCCTCAATTCAAAACCAAGTCGTTACCTATTTCTGAAGAAGCGAAAATGCTGTTACTGTAATAGTTTAAACTTCGAGCATTCAGTTTTAGTTCATTACTTTCAATTAGTTAAAAATTAGTTTAGGATTTATAAATACGGATTGTGTAAATATTAGAAATAATATAATACAAGAAATTGTAATATTAGAAATTGTTATAAACTTTGTTTTATGTAAAAAATATTATTATGCGAACAATATTATGTTAAAATAATAATAGTACTATAACAATCGTCATTCAACAAATAATCTAAAAGAAAAATTATTAAAAAATATTAAAAAATAAAGAAGTTACGAAGTTTTTTCCGCGATTCTTATGTACGTCGAACCACTGTGCGGCGCGGCGAAACAGGACTTATCGCGGCGTCCTTTTCTAACGCACGCTCGCCCGCATATCGCGCCATCCTTTTCTAAGGCCTCGTCCAGATCTGAACTTTCTGGCGAACAAACTGGCTAGTCATCTGGCTTGCTGCACACCCCCGAGTGACCTACTTGGTTCGATGTGCCCCCTGTGTCACCGCGGTGCAACGGCCTTGGACAGTTTCGCAATCTAACTGTCCATTCTCTCCCCCCCCCCCCCCCCACTCGTTGCAGGGCGGGGCACAGGAAAGGCCCGAAACAATCACATAACATCTCCCATCACCATGAGACATAAAATAAAAAAAAAAGATTTAAACAAAACTACCTGTTACGTATCCGGTGCCGCTAAGGTTTACACGGTATACGCAACTGAGAAAGAGAGAGAAAAATTGAGGGTATCGTACGGAGTACGACGAGAGCGAGATGTGCGTTTCGTCTTAGGATCGCCAGCCAGACTCATCAGTAGGGCTACGACTGACGACCCCTGCCCCAGACGCATGGGAACTAATGTTCGGAAGTTATATTTATACGAACGAAGACTTGATTTACTACTTGTGAGAAGGATTGAGACGACTGAAGATTCTTGAAGTCCCCGAACACCTAGCGGCAGACCCCGAAACTACCGCCAGCCATGACAATCGGAGCGGACTACGTCACAGGACGTAACACTACCCCACACAAATAAATCACTCTCGCCTTACCAGCCTTCGGCGGTCGTCGCACGTCTCGGTATCCAGTGGCGGAGGCACGTAGGAGTCACGCGTTTGGCTTCCCTGGCTTACTAACTTCACGCCCACACTTTCCCAGCTCGGTATTCTTTACTCCCGATTGATGTTAGTCGGGATTTTGGCGGCGTGTGCTCGCCTCGGGACCCTTTTTGCCTTTCTTTATTCCTTTCTTGACTTGATGTTACACAGGATTTTGGCGGTCACCGCCCTCCTCGGTATCCTTTCGGCAACGCTCCGCTTAGTCATCGCCGTCCTCCCCCCGGGCCTCCCTTTCCCTTAATCGGGCCAACTCGGCTTCGATCTTCTGTTCCGGGGTGAGGACAACCCCCCGCGGAACGTTGTCGAGGCCCTCTACATAGGGCCCCTTCGCCTCCCAAGTGTCAGAGCACCGGGGGCACGTAGCGAGCGTCGCCCCGCGCTCGCCGCACGAGAAGTAAAACTCCTCCTTTTGCGGCCTCGGACACCGGCTATATCTGTGGCCCATCTGGCCACAGCGCCAGCATCTGAGCCGTTTCCCCGAGGGAGAAATCTTACTCATTCTCCCCCCTGCGCGGTCTTCGGCGCTTTGTTGGCCTTTCATGGCTCCGCCCGGGGCCTTGTTGGTGTTCGGCAAGGTCCTCCCGGGCCGTAGCTGGCCTTTTTTGCGTCTCGCTCGGCGGCGCGGGCGCCCCGCTCCCCACCAGCAGGTCTACCCCCCGGTGCCTCCGGACATGCCCATGCCGCGGCCATTCCCCGGCCTCGTCCCCTGTTCGGCTTGGCCTGTGCGGGCGGCTCACCCGCAGTCCCCGCGCTTCCGGGGATGTCAACACTCCCCCTCACCTCGGACGCCGGTGTTTCCACCGACGCCCCCTCCTCAGGAAGCACGGGACCCGCGGGTGGCCGCACCTCCGCCTCAGGCCAGACCGGGGACATTGCCCGCAGCATGTCCTCCATCATGCTCTCCCACTCGTCGCCTGGGGCGGGGGGGTTGGCGGTCTCCCCCCCGATTGGAACCGGGTCTGTCTGTGTCGCTGCGTCCGACATCGCGGGGAGGTCCCGCACCACAGCCCCCTGCGTCGTCACGCTCACCTCGTGAACCAGGCGGGCCCACTCCTCGAGCTTGCCCAACAAACCGGGGAAGCGGGCGTGAGCATCCGCCATGAAGCCCGCGTAGCGACTCCTCATCGCCCTCGCGAACTGCTCCCGCACCTGCTGTGCGATCGCGTTGGGCGTGATTCGCTTTTGCACCATCTTACTAATTTGCTTGGTCGTCGTAATTTCGATATTGCTGTGAAAAGTCCAAGGTGTTTTTAGTCATCTGTCTGAGAGTACGGCTTAACATCTTCAATGTGAATCTTCCCCACTGGCTTTCCGTTCATCAATTCGAGCTCGTAAACCAGTGGAGAGATTTTTGCTCTTACTCTCAAGGGTCCTTGGTACTTCGGTGCTAATTTCGCGGCAAAATTCTGTGAGGCAGATGACAAAACTCGATTTCTGCGAAGTACCAGGTCTCCTTCGTTAAATTCGCGATATCGCCGATGTGCGTTATATTGTTTCGCTTGTTCCTGCACTGCGGAATCTAAATTTTCCGCAACCCACAACCAAAGTGTTACCATTTCCTTCATGCGTCGTGTACAGGCGCTTGTGCTGGACGGCTGTGGCTCGGTGTCCGTACTTTGATCTTTTCGTGTGCAACGTGACGACCAAGGGTTTCTTCCGAAGTTCACAAAGGCTGGCGTCGTTTGGAGAGACGAATGGTGCGCGGTGTTATACGCGAATCGGAATTGGGCCAAGTGTAGGTCCCATTCGCGATGATTGCTCTCGAGGAATTGTACAATCATTGTCTTTAAAACACGGTTCACTCGCTCGACGGGGTTCGCTTGCGGATGATAAGGGGGCGTGGTTGAATGTTTTATTCCGTATTCCGCGGTCAGTTGTTTTAGCGTTTTATTAACGAATTCCGTTCCGTTGTCAGTTATTAAAACTTTCGGGCTTCCCCATCGCGAAAATACGAGCTCCTCTAATGCCTCTGCGATGTTCTCGCCGTTCGCCCGCCTAAGTGGTTGACACTCTATCCATTTCGAAAATAAATCCTGAATTACTAGCAGGTACGCTTGACCGGATTTACTTGGAGGAAACGGCCCCATTATATCCGCCGCCATCATCGCCCACGGCTCATCAACCCTTCACGTTCCCATCAGCCCTACCGGTGCGGCCTGCTCTACCTTGGTTTGTTGACACGTGAGACAGTTTCGCACGAATTTGGCCACCGTTCGGAATAGATTCGGCCAGAAATAACGGATGGTGATTCGACGATATATCTTCTCTATTCCGAGATGTCCGGATTGTGGTTCTTCGTGCGCTTCGCGTAATATCGCGGCTTTTTGGGATTCGAGTGGCACTAATTTCCATTCGTCGCTATCCGATTGAAGAATTTGATCTATTAATTCGTCTTTCTTTCTACGGTACATTTGGCCATTCTCTATTCTCCAATCGGGAAAGCGACCAGGGTTTTCGTTGATCTCTTTCGTACGTTTCGTGTACCACTCGTCTTCCCATTGCTCTGTCTCCGACGTCCCCCCAATTACCGTAGTAACTACCTCGTTATCCTGTTCGAACATTCGCGATAAGGCGTCCGGTACTTGGTGCAACGCACCTTTTCGGTGAGTCACCTCAAAATCGTATTCAAGGAGCGCCAACGCCCACCGAGCTAGCCTTCCCGAAGGGTTCGACAATTTACGCAACCAAATCAGCGAGTGGTGGTCCGTTACAACCGTAAAACGGTAGCCTTCTAAATAACATCTAAATTTTTGTATGGCCCAGATCACTGCCAGACATTCTTGTTCGGTCGTCGAATATTTTTATTCTGCCTCGGATAAGACGCGACTCGCGAACGCAACTACCCTTTCTTCTTCCTCGGTACCCTGTGTTAAAACCGCTCCCACTCCCACTGAGCTCGCGTCTGTTTGCAAAATAAATGGTTTACTAAAATCGGGATAAGTAAGTGTCGGGGCTGAGGCCACTACTTCGCGAAGTTTTTCGAACGCACTTTGCTGCTCCTCACCCCATTCCCATTTTTGCGTCTTTTTCAACAGTCGCGTCAGCGGTTCCGCGAGGGTCGAGAATTGCGAGATGAATCTCCTATACCATGATGTCATTCCTATAAATCGACGAAGTTGTTTCACCGTTCGCGGTACAGGGTATGACAGGATCGGCGCTATTTTTCCCGGATCTACTCTCAGGCCTTCGCTGTTAACCAAAAATCCTAAATACCGAACTTCCGATCTACAAAAGTCGCATTTGTCCGGGTTAATCGCGAGACCCGCCACTTCGATTATTGTGAGAACCCGATCCAGCCACACAAGATGTTCATCAAATGTCTCCGAAACGATTATTATGTCGTCTAAGTAGGCAAATGCGTGTGGCTCCATTTCCGGTCCTATCAATCTGTCCAATAATCTTTGGAAAGTCGCGGGTGCCAGGGTCAATCCGTACGGCATGCGAACAAAATGAAATAACCCCCGCCTCGGTACTACGAACGCGGTGATTTCGCGGCTGTTTTTCTCTAACGGTATTTGAAAATATGCCTGACTTAAGTCGATCGTTGAAATATATTTCGCAGCGCGTAGTTTGTCTAAAATTCCCGTCATTAATGGGAGAGGGCAGGCGTCCCTTCGCGAAACCTCGTTAACTTTCCGAAAATCGAGGCAGAACCTGTATTTACCGCTTGCTTTCTTAATCATAACGATTGGGCTGGACCAGCCGCTCGCTGATGGTTCAATTATTTTTTCTGCTAACAGGCGATCGACTTCCTGTTCTATCGCTTCCTGAACCTTCGGCGATACCGCGTATGATCTTTGTCTAATCGGTGCGTGACCTCCGACGTCGATTTTATGTTCGATTAATGAGGTGACTCCCGATGCGCGACTTAGCGAGTGAACCCGTTTTGACAGAAATTCTTTTAATCTGTCCTCCTCCGTAGCCAATAATTTCGCGATTCCATTACACTGTGGCGGCCCTCCGATAACCGTTACAAAACCGAATTTTTCTTTGCTATTAGCGAATGACCAACATTTCTGCGCATAATTTATTACGAGGCCCAGAGCGTTCAGTACGTCGATTCCCAGGATAAATGGCACTACGATATTATTTAATATCCGAACCGGTATCACGCACGTTTTCGTTTGGAGACGGATTTCGATTTCCATTCGACCTTCACTTCGTTCCGCGCTCCCGTTCGCCAGCACGATATATCGCGGCTTGGTACCCTCTTCCCTCTTGGATAACCCGTTCGCTTCTGCCCACTCGCGATCCACGAAATAGGACGAGGCCCTCGAGTCCACCAGAGCTTGAATTTGGACATTCTCTACCTCGATATTTAAAAATAATAGCGCCGTCGCTCCCCTGCTCCCGCTGCGGTTTCGATATCCAAATTATTATTATTATCAGTGTCGCTGCCGAGATCCCGCGTGTTTACAAAGCAGGCTTCTATTATCTCCTTGAGAACCGATTCTGCCTGCTCGATCGGCTCTACTTCTGGTTTCCCGAATCGCGACACTGACACAAGGCTGTTCTTACCTCTCGTTTACCACAGCGAGCGCAGCGCGTGTTATATTGTTCTGCGCAACCTTTAGCGTAATGTCCAAATTTCAGGCAGTTAAAACATTGTATCTCGTTTGCATGTGGTCTCGGTTTTACTTGCCCCTCCTGGCTCGCGAAACGCGACGTGGATGGCTCCGGTGGTGACATTCGCGGCGCTTGTCTCTCGTTACCCCCTCTTTCCATCGCCTCGGTACTCATCGCGGCAAATACGGTTGACGAGAATCGCGGCCCGTGGTACGCGAATTGCGGAAGGAACGAATCCTCTGGTAGAGGGGGTGCGCTGTATTTCGCGCCACGCAGCCCCTCCACGCGAGCAGCTAGTGATTCTAGGGTTTTCATGTCCGTCGCGTCCTCTTCCGGAATTTTCGCGCGTATGTGGGGAAGCAAGTTCGCGTGCGCGCACGACGCCTGTTCTTTGCGACCGATTCTTCCTCACCCTGCGCGCCCTAACCGAAATTTCGAAGAAGCGGACGCAACTTTCGAACCTTCTAGAACTTTCCTTATTTGGAAAATTAGAGGCATCCCCACTCATTTTTACGCCTATATAAACTCAGTGATTTCATCCCTCGTGGGTTCAGAATCGTACCGTCACGTTTAGAGACAACGTCGCGACACATTCTCTAGAATCGAATATTGTGAGATCGGGTTAAAGTTCCCCTTCGAATCTAAACTAACCTTATAGGATCCGCGAGTCGGCATAAATTCCTATTTGGCAATTCTTTCTAAATTCACTCTACCCCCGCATTGCCAGTGCGTGAAAACCGAGCACCAACAACTATTTGGTAAATACTAAGCATTCTTATTATATACATTCGCGACAAACACTATACGACAGATTTGTATTTAAAGATTGATTTACAATATATTTAAAGTTAACTTTTAAATTCTGAGTATAAGTTTGAACCTACGATCTAACTCCACAATCCTTAATAGTAATCAAACGTACCCACACGAAGTATAACTTGTGACGTGCTTTTCGTCCCCGAGCCGTGAATCGAGGCCGGAAGCACGCCGCAAGCCCTTGCCGATCTCTCCACGCCTTTTCGAGAACCGAAGAAGGTTCTCGAGCGCCAGGTATCCGAAGATACCGGCGTGGAGAGAAGCAACTCGCGAAGGTCTTCGGACCGGCTAGCTCGTGCGAATTCGCGGAGGGACGGGCGTGGGTGGAACGAGGGATCAGGATCCGCAGAATTTAGCTCCCACGGCGGAAGGCGAATAAATCAGAGACACGTTTCGTTAATAAAAGGACTCTATTGAAGCTTCGAGAAATTACGACGTAATGAGAGAAGGGTACACCTTGGCGCCGGTCGCCACGCGGCGGGATCGTCTCGCCGGATATTTTACAGACTCGCGAATCTTGGAATCACGCCTCGATACCCGGAATCTCCCGTTTGCGCGACCACCGAAAAGCCCCGACGACGCAGCGACTCGATAACCACCCGGGAAGGCAAAAGGAGGTCCCTACCGCTCGAAATCCCAAGAGGAACAGGACGAGCCGTTACGACAGCTCGCGCTAGATCACGATCGCGCTCCCCCCTCCTTAGGCCTTCCCGTATCGGTTCTACGCGCGCGACATCGATTATCGCCCAATTAGATCGATCCGCGGAAGACGGTGTCGGCTGCTGGCTCTCTCTGGCTCCTCTTCTCGCAACCAGGCCGCGGTTTCGGCCATTCCGAGCGCCCTAGGCTTCTGCTCGGCGGGAGAGGAACGTCAGGACGGAGTGGCCAATTCCCCCCCCCCCCCCCCCCCCGACGCAGACGACGCAGATCGGAGCTCCGTGGCCCTGCCGTACTCCTGCGTCGACCTCTAAGACCTCACTCCCCGGGAAATTCGACCGAGGCAGGTTTGCCCTGGTTGCCTGCCCCCGACAGGCAACGTCCTCCCCGAACCACGCCGGTTGCCGGAGGAGCCCTAGTCAGCAGATTGGTGGCACGACGTCGGTTCGTCCTTTCCCTCCCCCGACGTTTTCATTGCCACGCGACTGGTCTGCTGCCGCTGTTGATCCGACTTCCTTGCCGTCTTGGTGTTCCGGGTCCGCAATTGTCGATGCCGCACGCATGTCAAACAGATTTTCTGTCAGTTTTTAAGCTACGCTGGAGACTCCCGGTGGTGCACGCCCAGCCTCGATAACCTCTGTTCCTCTTCCCTCCCCCTCGGAGAGCGCACTCTTGTGACGCGACAAAATGTCACGTCACAAACTTTACCGCTCGAGTTATATTTCTAATTTTATTATTTCATAGTTACGAGGCTAAACTAACAATCCTGCGGCTCCCTAATTTCGCATTAGGTTCGTCCGCATCCTAACAGCTCCCTGACTTCGCGTTGAGTTCGTCTGCGATTTTCAATCCTAGTGGCTCCCCGATTTCGCATCGGGTTCGTCCACGAAGTTTCACCTTCCTGCGGCTCCCTGATTTCGCATCAGGTTCGTCCGCATCTGACTCCATTTCCTAGAGGCTCCCTGATTTCGCATCAGGTTCATGCTCGCCGTCAATAATCCTAGCAGCTCCCTGACTTCGCGTCAGGTTCGTCTGCGTACCTTACTAACAAACTGACTCCGTATTTCTGTGGAAAATATACACACACACTCGCCGATCTCAAGCGTTGCACTCGGCCCCGGCTCGTAACAATGTATATGTGAAGTTTCTCAGTTCCGCACCTACGATGTGTATGATGTACAAAAACGAGATTTCTCGTAGTACACACGCATTCTGTTGAGAACGTAAACTTTAGAATTAATTTCGACATTTATTTTGAACATCTTTAAGATACCTTTGAGGCGTAAATGTCAAAGATTTCTTTAGGTATATTTAGTATATTTCTTATACATACATCTACTTCGCATCTTTATAGTATATTTCAGACGTCTTTAGAAAACGACCAGAATGCACGCCGGCAAGGCGCCTTTAAGTCTTTTTTTTAAGGCGTCTTTAAGACGCCCAGAATTAACGCCGGAAAGGCGCCTTCAAGTCTTCTTTTTCAGGCGCCTTAAAGACGTCCAAATTAGGTTGTAAGACATTCTGGCGTAAAATCACCCTGAAAAAGGCGCCTTTACGGCGACGTGTGCTGTTTGGGATACATACATTTCATATCCGCGTACTCAGTAAAAGAAGCGATTCGGTTTTATTAACCGATGACTTCAGCATGCAGGCAAAACGGAATATCAAAATTGACCGAATCGGTTATTTTACGGGGAACGCTCATAAGAACTAGCTAGTCCGTGTTGCTCGCTCGCTACACTCGCTCACGAGTAGTGATGCCTGTAGCTATTCATGTTTATTTTGTGTGTGACCCTTTACGAGCCACGCAAAGAACTTCCCGATTTGCGAGTTGTAATTTATTATTACCATTATTAATTGTCACTAATTAGAAAATTATTCGTATTCGGAGAAATTTAATAGTTTTCTACTTATCAACATTGTTGCTATATGACGTCGCATTAAACGAACATCTACATATATAGGGAGAGTGTCCCATTTTAATCCGCCACTACGGACAACTTAAGAAATATGCATTGGATCAAAAAACATCCCGAATAAAAGGTTGATGGTTTGGAGGGGGACATCTGACCCTGTTAAAAAATTTCATCCCTACCCCCCTGGGGTATATATGTATGTATGGGTGTGCTGTGTATATGTATGGATATTATGTATATTCATTTGTTTTCAATATGTAGTTATTGAGTATATATATATATATATATATTTATACGTGTATAAATATACTCATATATATGTATTTATCACAATTATATCATTATAATTATATATTGTAATATATATATATAGGCGAAAAATCGAAATTTCGCGATTACAGCGCCACCTATCGCGAATGAAAAAAAATGTTTCAAATAAAACCTACATATTTTGTGGCGTGGAATCCGAATCTGCAATAAAAAGTAGGTGGTCCTATTTAAAATTTTAAAGTAATCCCCCCCAGGGGGGTAGGGGTGAAATTTTTTTGACAGGATCAGATGTCCCCCTCCAAACCATCAAACTTTTGTTCGGGATGTTTTTTGATCTGATGCATATTTCTTAAGTTCGCCGTGGTGGCGGATTAAAATGGGACACCCTGTATATATACATATATGTATATGTGTGTTTGTGTGTGTGTGTTATATTAATATAAAAATAGTAATAATATATGTATATATATTATTTCAGTTTAGTTATTCTCTCATAAATTTATATTCTCCCATTTAGATTGCGTTATTCTGTTAGGTTTTCTTAAAAAAACTAAAAAACTACTGGACCGAATTAGAACAAAATCTATTCAGCTCTAAGTTACATTGATACACATCGATTGCATCATCGACCATTTTGATCTGACTATTAGTTTTTTAGAAAACGTTAACGAAAAATTTGATCACATACGTACGTACGTACGTTCGTACGTACGCACACACACACACACACACACGAACAATTTGTTAAAAATAGCCTAAAATTACTCCAATGACCTTGAAACATGGAGATCTGCTAAAAAATCGATTTTCCATTTTAGGGGCAAATACAATAACTTCCCTATAAATCGGGAGGTTAAATATATGTATGTAGTAATACCAATGAATAAGAAGAAAGAGGAAGGAGCATTCGATAGAAAAAGTGAAACCAGAAACGAACACACTATGACGTCATCAGCATTGGCGCAGTGAAACCAGAAACGAACAGATTATGACGTCATCAGCATTGGTGCAAAATTCAAATACCGAATTTAGAAACGTATAATTCATGTGAAAAAATTAATCTTAATTGTTTATCCAACAAATTTGACCGACATTTTATTATATGTATATTATTTATATAATATTGAAACACCGGCAGGGTCGCTCCCTAAGTTTAATAACTTGATCATATATTTTTTTTGTAAGAAAAAATATTTATTAATATAGTTTTAAAAACATTTATAAAAGTATTATTTTTTTGTGCAAATGTACAAAGGGTGTAGCCGAATAAGGGGGTCAAAAGTGCCCCCAAAACGATTTCGACTTGCGATGAGTCATTCGAAAGGTCATGCAGAAAAAACAATTTTTGCCAAGTTTTAACCCTGTATCGCATGTGGGGGGTAGTAATGGGGAAAAATCAAAATTCATGTTTTTGTCCAATTGCACGAATAGTATCGAACAAAAAATTCTTTAAAAAATCAGAGATATGCTAGTTATCAATACACATATTATGGAATTATTTCAGATTTTTAGATTAAAAACTCTACCTGTGAAAAATAAAAAACTCAAAAAATTGCAAAAAAATGCCGATTTCGTATTAAAGCAGATTCAATACCACATCCATGTTTTTACAGTAAATAGGTATTATTGATACCAATACTCTGAATTTTTTCAGATTTTTATATTTGGTGCGCCATGTCGAGAAAAATCAAAAACCGATTTTTTCGTTGCTTTTTGCCTGTCACAGTTACTTATATGCAGTGTTTTCGTGTAATGTGTGTTAAATAAGTGTTTTATAGGGTTTTCAATGAATTGGTATACATTCTAACCCTATCGTCGATCTTTAAATTTCGGATTTTAGTTTGGTTGTAGGCACTCTCCTCCGTTGACAGTGTTTGATTCCTTGGGTTTAATTTGTCTAGGGCCGTCCTTAGTGGTCTTCCAAACATTAATTCCGCAGGAGATTTACCCGTTGTTGTTGAGAGGGCATTATGTTGTTTTAACAATATCCTGGCTAGCTTGATTTCCCAGTCTTCTTTTTTTAATTTTCCTAACGATTTTTTCGTTATTTGAACCATTCGTTCAGCTTGTCCGTTCGATTGTGGATTGTATGGGGCTGTAAATAGTGCTTTTATTCCATTCCTTGTGTAGAATTCTTTCATCTCTTGTGAAGTGAATGCCGTTCCATTATCTGCTACTACCGTATCTGGGATTCCGAAGGTTGCAAATAGTTTCCGCAGCGTTCTCTTTACTTCATGCGAGTTTGGTGCACTAACTCTCGTCACTTCCAGCCATTTTGTGGTAGCATCTACTACGATTAGGAATGTTTGTCCCTCATATGGACCAGCAAAATCTAAGTGTAGTCTACTCCATGGCATTTTCGGAGCTATCCATGCTTGTGTTGCCGTTTTGTGGGGTGCTGGGGCATTTTCTATGCATTCCCAGCAGTTCTTTACCATTGTTTCGATATCGTTATCGATACGTGGCCACCATGCGTATGACCGTGCTTTTGCCTTTGTTTCAACTATACCAGGATGGTTCGCATGAAGGTATTTCAGAAGTTCTTTCCGAAGACATTTCGGTATGACTACTCTATTTCCCCATAATATGCATCCTTTATAAACTGATAGCTCTTGCCTTTTGGTCCAGAATGTGGTATATTCACTCGGTACCTTTTTTGGCCATCCTTTGGTTATCCACTTCTCTACTTTTTTTAGTATTGGATCCTTTTCCGTCTCTCTTGAAATTTCTTGAGATGATATGGGTTCTCTAGTCGTATTTTCTATCATGAGGATTTCTCCGAATTCCTCTTCTTCTTCGTTAATATCTTCCTTTAACGGTAACCTTGACAGTGCATCTACGTTTCCATGTTTCTTTCCTTCCCTATACTGCAGGTCATAATCATATGCTCTGAGGATATTTAGATATCTAATCATCTTTGGAGATATGATTTCTGGAGTTGGTTTTTTTTTATTGAAAATCCCCAACAGAGGTTTGTGATCCGTTACCAGTGTAAATTTCCGTCCTGCGATATATTGGTGAAAATATGTCACTGCGTGAATTAACGCTAATGCTTCTCGATCTAGTTGAGAATAGTTTCTTTGTGTCTTCGACAAAGTTTTTGATGTCACTGCTACCAAATGCTCGAATCCGTCGTCACCTATATTTGAAAGGGTTGCTCCAATGCCGTATGGTGATGCATCGGCTGCCACAACAATTTCTTTTGCTTCATCAAAGTGACATAGGATTGGCGTAGATACCAGCATTTCTTTTAATTTGTTAAATGCATTTGCATGCTCTTCGTTCCAAGACCATTTTTCCTTTTTGTCTAGTAACCTATGTAAAGGTTCTGCTATTTTTGCTCGGCTTGTCGTGTATCTACTATAGAAATTTACACTTCCTAGAAAGGCTTGTAATTCCCTGATGTTTGTTGGAGCCGGCATTTCTTTTATCGCTTTTATTTTTCTTTTCAGTGGTTTTATTCCTTGTTCTGATATTTGGTAGCCCAGAAATTCCATTTTTTCTACTCCCAACATGCACTTTTCTTCGTTTATACGCAGGTTTGCGTTTTCCAGACGTCGCAGCACTTCCTTCAATCTGACATCGTGTTCTTCTCTTGTTTTCCCTTGTATCTTTATATTGTCTAGATAGATCAGTATTCCTGGGATACCCTGTAATCGTGTTACTAGGAACTTTTGGAATATTCTTGGTGCTATATTTAATCCATCCAGGAATACATTCACTTGGAATAAGCCCCTGGGCGTGCTAATTGTTAATATTTCTGCTGTTTCTTTATCCACACGTAGTTGTTTGTATGCATTTTTTAAGTCTATTTGAGAAAAAATTTTTCCTCCATTCAACGATGCCATCGCTTCAGCGATAGTAGGCATGTGGTAATCTGATTCTTTTATGTACGGATTTACCGTTACTTTATAGTCTCCTACTACTCTAATGTCTCCATTTGTTTTTTTTTACAAAAATTACAGGCGTGGCCCAATTCGATTGATCTACTGGGTTTATCATCCCTTCCTTTTCCATTTTTAATAATGCTTCATGTACCGGGCATGTCATAGCATATGGTACTCTTCTTGCTTTGAAGAATTTTGGTGTAGATCCCGTTTTCAGCTCAATATGTATCGGCGTGCCTTTGTGTCCTGAAAGTTCCTTTTTTAGTATCCCTGGGAATTCTTTCAGAATCGAATTATAGTCCGGTTCTGTATTTTCTACCGTCTTAATTCCGGTTACATGAATTCCGAATGGTTTGAACCAGTTTAATCCAAACAAGTTTGGTCCATTGTCCTCTGCTGTGATTACCACCGGTAGTTCCTCTGTAATTCCTTTATATTGAACGTTAACCATTGCTATACCTTTCGTACTTATGGGTCTATTTCCCCATGCTCTCAATTTGGAAGTTTTAGATATCCAATTAGGTTCCTTATCTTTCCAAATTCTTGTGTAAGTCGACTCATTGATTAGCGATTCCTGAGCGCCATTATCCACTTCCATTTCTACATCAATTGTATTTAGTTTTACTGAAATGTTGAATTCTGACTTTCCGGTATAATTAATACCCTTATTTGCTGTCGAGAAAATTGTTGCGTCGTCCGATTCATCGTCCGACTTTTTAGACATCCGATGTGTTACTGATGAATTTTGTTTTTTGTATTTCGGTTTCTGCTTTTTTTTAAAACACGCAGCTTCGATATGTCCGATTTTGGCACATGCTTTACATTTTGTATTAATGAAAAAACAATCTTTTGGGTCATGATTTTTTTTCCCGCACCTGTAACAGGGCTTACCTTGAACTATTTTATTTGGGCCTTTTTTTTCATTCTTTTTTTCGATCTTGTGTACGAGGTTATTCTCTGGCGACTTTAGTATCTTTTGTAACTTTTCCGTACCTTCGATGCTGCTTCCTATTTCTAGAGCCTTTTCTAAAGTCATTCCTATTTTATTTGTTGACGACACGCATTCTTCATGTCTTCTACATAAATACCTTTGCAATTCTGCGTCCGCTATACCTGCAACAAATCGGTCTCTAATCATTATGCTTTGTGGTAGAGCCTCATTGATTCCGCCGAATTTGCAGTCTCTTGCTAGCATCCGGAGTTCCCTCTCGAAATCTCGGAGGCTTTCTCCCGGTTTTTGGTCCCTTTTCTGAAATCTAACGCGGGCTAGAAGTTCATTTACCGGTTTAGAAAAATGACTTTTACATTTTTCCACGATAATATTATACGTTACTTCTGTAAGCTCCTCCGGAGCTACGAGGTTCTTTATGATTTCATAAGTTTTTGAACCTACCGCAATTAGCAGAATGCACTTCTTTTCATCATCTGAGATAATTTTATTTGCCGAGAAATAAAATCCGCATCTTTCTATGTATGCTTCCCATTTCTCCTTGTTGGCATCAAATTCCGGAAGCGTTCCTATTAAACGCGCCATATTTGTTTCGCCACTAACCTCAAAATTTTTTCCGATGTTTGCTCCCTGTATTTTTGAATGTTGCGAAATTTTTCCTTCTCCCACTTGTGGATGGTCCTTTCGCGATTCCTTTTCCGAAGTTGGCTTTGCTTCCCTCTTTTTTGGTACGTCTGTCATGAGGCTTTTCTATCCTCTTTAGATTTTCCTTTTTTCTTTTTAACCCGAGTACCTATTATGTGGTCTCATCCCATCCTCGTCGCCATTTGTTGTGTATATGAATAACGCCAGAATTGTTTCACATATATTTATTTAACAATTTACACGCTGATCGGTACGGCCACGTGTGTGCTAAAAGGGACGGTCACTCGAACAACAATAAACAAAAAGGACACCGAAGTCGCGTGTGACATTCTTGTCGGGTCAATGCCAAGAGATGGCGCCTGTAGTACTGTAGCTTGGTATGATCAATCCTATTTTATCGATCTATACACAACAGTATACAACAAGACAGTAGGAATTGAAAAATTCACTGACATCAATCGATTAATACAGTTAGTGTCAATTGAGCATATGGGCCTATAGCCGCTCAGCCGTACCTAGGCGCCCGCAGGCACCTATACCGGCGATGGAATGTAGTGGAGCTACTTTCTAGAGTCCCCGGGCTTCAAGTTGGGGCTCTTCCAAATCATGGGTATTCGAAATACTCCGTAATGTTAGGAGCAGTCTAGCGATCAGGATGCTCGATATGAGTAACCAGGTACTTCGTGTGTGCGGGCACCCCAATCCATGAATTTCGAACATGTGGCATTGGAAGGACTGTTATTGTTGGGACATCTGTTAGCGACTCGGACCATGGCTTCTCGGTCCGGTCAGGAAAACGTCTGTCCTGTTTGATTGTGGGCTCTTTGCGAAGCCGGTCCCGGGCCTCCCCTACCACGTCAAGGTGGCCCACGTTCGGGGGGAGTCGATTAATACAATGCTAAGCGCCTTAAGTTCTATAAAAGTAGCAATTGTTTCAACGGCGTCGGTGGCGTAGCGGCAAGGTGTCGAGCTGCTAAGTCGTTGCACACTATTTTAGCGAGAGTTCAAGACTTTTTTCAGGCGAATTTTTTTTTGCACTCATTACATTTATTTACAACTCCCAACTGTATAACAATGATCAATATTTACTTATAAGTGTTCTAAGAATATTTAAACAATATTTTACCTTAAATGTACGGAAGAATTATTTTAGGGCAGGTATGTTTTGTCATTCTGGCTTCTAAGTTCGTTTGTTCGTATAATTATATTTCGCGTTCAATCTTCGATATCATTAACTGTTAACTTGCAGTTGTTTAACGATGTACTGCGACTATGCGGAAAAAAAGGAGTTTAACGTTAAAAGGCATTTTTATTATTATTATTATTGCTAGAAGAATACAATTAATGTTCCTTAGTAGAAAGCATACAGCGTTGAAGTAGAAATGTTATGTTTTTTTCAGTCATCTATTTAAGGAGTCATCGTTGTTATACAGTTGGGAGTTGAAAATAAATCTAATAAATGCAAAAAAATAACAAACTTAATAAAAACACCTTACGATATAATATTTCCAATAAGGCCCAATACATGGGCTCGCAGAGGAATAAACTATTACATTCAACAATGAATAGAAAAAAAGTATTCTCTTAAATAGTTAAACCTAGGTCAGTCTGAATATGGTGAAAAGATTGCACCTAGCAAAATGGAGAAAAGGCTATTGACAAAAAACCCCGTTGACAATATTGCAATTCTTATACTAAACTTACAATTACTTAAAACTAGTTAAATCTAAAGTTAAAACTAATTCTATTTACAGGGGTTGCAGGTTGCAACCTTAGTAGAGACACAAAGGTGAGATAATGAAGGATGGCCTAGAGGGAGCGGGGTTGTTGAATTAAGTTATATTATTTTTGTTACGGTTAACAAATTTTTTGTGGCGTACACTCAGGTCAGCAATATGGGGATCGGATATATGGATCCACCAATATTTTTTAAAATTTAGGCGGTGAAAATTAACACCATCAATGTTAGGAATTGATGTCGAGTACAAAAACTTCTCAGGAGTATCCCACTTTGAGTTGTAGGAGAGCGCAATTGTTTTGTTAGCTTTATTGCGTCTCCAGTAATACAATATAGGGGTGTTCGCACTGTCTTGGATTAGACCAATGGAATCGCAATACATAAAGGCTTGTGGCGTAGTATAACCAGTGGCTAATTGTCTGCGGGAGAGAGCTGGTTGCTGGTCTTTAAATTTTTCTGTGTAACAATTGGAGATGTAGGGAAGCCCGCTGAAGTAGTCACGTGTTAGCTTGATTGTAAAGGAATCTATTCTAGGAATATTCGCCTCATTATAAATAATCTGGTTTGAAAGGAAATGCTGCCAGTCGGTGTGGGCAGAACGGTAGGGAAAGGCAGACCCTTAAACATTTACGCTCAAAACCTCTAATTTTTTCCATGGTAGTATGGTTAGTATTCCACCATATAGGTGCTGCATAAGTAATAATGGGTCTGATTAGATATATAAAATGATTTTGCATCTTGGCGTAAGGTATTTGTTGTGAAATAAACGGCTGTGTAATTGAAATGCCTTTTTGGCTTTGTCAAGCTGGATGTCGATATGCTTATTGTCTCTTAGTAAGTAGTCAATGTTAACTCCTAAATATTTAACAATTTTTTTATGGGGAATGGTTTTCAGTTCATCAGTACCTGGTTTTGTAGTGGAGATTTGGAACCGGTTACTACCTATTGTAGTCTTATAAGACAGATTATAGAGGGGTTTACGGAAAAGTATTGTTTTGCATTTGTCTGGATTTAATTTTAAGTTCCATTGCGAATAGTAGGCATTTATTTTTCCCACTATTTCCTCCAAACCGTCTCTGACCACGCCAACCCTGCCGGACAGATATACTATCAAGTCATCAGCAGATGCAATAGCTGAACATTTATTGTTTTGGTTAAGTTCAAAAAGATTAAGCAAATCGCTTGTGAAAATATTAAAAAGAATGGGCGAATTCACCGTGCCCTGTTGCAGACCCTCCGCCATGCGGACACCTCGGATGACATAAGCAATCCGTTCGTGGCTATAAATGATCTACCTTTGATCATATCCGAGATCAAATAAATGAGCCAAATGGGAAACGATTTTTTCAACAATTTAAAGATGAGCCCATTGTGCCACATAGAATTAAAAGCCTTCTCAAGATCCAGTAGGGCTGCTCCGACAATCTGATTCTTTTCCATTGAAATATTCACGTCCGATAAAAATTTATGAACGGCGTGAACCGTAGAAAGCTGATGTCTGAATCCAAATTGACAATCTGGAATAATGTTGTTTGCATTACAAAAACTATTGATTTTATTGTTGATAATCGCTTCAAAAACTTTGCTTAAATTGGGGGTTAAACCGATAGGTCTATAACTTGCTGGATTGCTAGGGTCTTTGTTCTTTTTAGGAATTGGGATTACTTTAGCCTTTTTCCAGGCGGAAGGAAAATATGATTGGTTTATAGCGTTGTTAAAAATGATCGCTAGATTATTTATAATTTTGGGAGGTAGGTGCTTAAGGGCTAAATTTGGTATATTATCAATCCCCGCTGAGACTTTGTTGGGAAGATTTTTTAATACTGCGAAAACTATAGAGGGATTACAAAAGGGGAATAGTTGTTCTGCATTAAATACCGGATTAGACGCACTATTGTTGGCTGAGAAAATGCAAATGGTTAAATTTTTATTTCTGGCATCATTGAAATTATTTATAAGGTTCGAGACATCGATATCTACCAATTGTTTTAAGCGGGTATTATTATTTAAGTTACAAGGGGAATTTACTGATTCAAAGTGGGCACCAAGTATGTTTAAAATGTCTTCCTGCCTACTGAACTGAAGATTGTTGTTAGAAATAATGGCATCATCTGGATTGCATTTGCTACGGATTATGAGACTACTGCTATTAGTATCAATATTTAGAAAGTTTATTAAGGGCGGAGACTGTTTCGAGGATACCTCCGAATCGATCGCAGCGGTTTTTTTTCTAAGCGGCCGTTATCAAAAATAAATAATCGATAAAATAATTCGGCGTTGAAATGTGACAGCGCGACTTCTAACGGTGATTTTTATAAAGAAATTCTGTTTCCTTTTTACCTACCACAAAACCGCTCGTTTTTCGTCGTGTTTTGTTCCGCTACGCAAAATGGAAATGATACACACGAGCGACGCGAAGTCGCTGCGATCATTGCAATTTCATGTCAGTGACGTTGCCCGATTTGTTCATATTTGTGAAAAACATAGGGCCGAGACACACGAGCATCACGCGTCATTTTGCAGTCGCGTCAATATATCAGTATACATATACATGCACACATAAATCAGATGTATGTGTATTGTTAAATAACAAAATACAAATATGTCCTGTTTGCATTTCGGAAGGGGACGCAGACATGACGCTAACGCAAATTTGATGCTAACATTTAAAAAATCTAAATTTCATCGAAATCGGTGAGGTGTACCTCTTTCTGCACAGTTCAGCGATCGAATCTCTCGGTAGGGGTTAATAGATTTTTTTTCTTATTTTATGAAAAGAAAAGTTGCACCTATTACAGAGTCTTCAAACTAGAGGCGTTTATGTTACAGAGTATCATAATTTACTTTACTTTTTTTTAAATATATGTAGTTTATTCCATAAAAGCACATTATTAATTTTTACTTACGTAAAAATGCGACTTTTTAGCACTTTTATTTAGACTATTCGAAAAATTGTGCCTAAAATACCCGCTTCAGCATTAAAATATGAAATTGAATTATTGTGGTTCAATTATCAGGTATTGAGCAAATAGAATGTCTTTAATACATGAATATGCAGAAATCCTCCATAATAGGGACACCATCCGTAATTAGGACAGTTACCCTAGTGATGTTACAAAACGGTAAAAACTAAAAAATGTCATTGCAACAAACAAGCCTTTATATTATGTGGAAAAAATAGAATTTTGACGAGTTGGCAACTTCGGAACTCGACCCTTTCAAAAAACGTACCTTGCTGGCCAAAGCACTGCGAAGTCCTGAAAGATAGAACACTGAAATTCATAAGATTTTCAAGTAATAACATACGATACTTTAATTTTTCGAAGCATTTTAATTTAATTTTTTTGCAGGTGAAAATCATCTTTCTTTTCCAAAATACTGCCATTTTCGTAATTTTTCGAATTTTAACAAAAGTCTACGCTACACTTTAGCTAACGTATATTATGATTATAAAATCTCTTATGAATGTCATTCTACAATCTTCCAAAACTTCGTGGTATTTTCGGCCACCAAGTATATTTTTTTTTTTTGATACTTTGCTATATTAATTATTAAATATTAAACTTTATATTACCATTAATTTTAACTGCTCGCATGTGTTCGAAACAGAGAAAATAGTTACAATTATAGTGTTATAGTAACAGGAAACTTTTGCCACAATTTTTCATCTATTTCTTTTAAGTTTACGAAAAAATGTTTTAAACAAAATTTAGCCAGTTCTTGGTTGATAACGTATTCCAGTAATGAACATTACCAAAGAACATATTCATTTAATAAAAAATTGATATTACCTCAACTTTTTTTTTTATAATTGTATATTTTTCAAGCATTAATCGATGTATTCTTGTATTCTCTTTAAAAAAGTATTAGGGTACTTAGGCCGAAAAGTAGTTAGTTTGGAAGTTATGATTTTTGTCCTGTTTTTGAAGGTAATCGAAATCTCGGCTCGAGCCGTTCAAATGTTCTTGATGGACAGATCATAGTAAAACAAATGTGACAACAGCGTAACAAAACTCTCGAGGCGTTTCGGCAACTATGTTTTTCGTCGCGCTGTCAAATGCTGTCAAATACATTACCGACAATTACAGTTACATTACATTTACCAACAGATTTATTTTTTCATCGATTTTGATGATAACGTAATCAAACTGATTAGCAAATACCACAAGCGCCGTTAACGGAAATTTGTTGAAGTTTTTTTGACGTGGCATCACATGGCGATTGTATTTCCAAGTTCCCGTCTTCCAGGAGTGCTTAATTGACAACAATCGGATTTCAGTGATATTCTATTAGTGGTAGAAAGCGCGCTCAGGGTCGGTATGAGTGATTAAACCATTAAATCGTGAGATATTTGGGAAAATGTGGCTTCGGCAGCCATCTTGCTTACTTTGATTATATCTGTCTCAAGGTCTCACTTTCGTATTTTCCAATTTTTTCAACATATGGTGTTTATTGTTGTTCAAACGGGACCCTGAGCGCTCTTTATCTGAATCTACTGATGAGTGCTGTACCCGCAAAAAATTTATTTATGCAATTTTCGAGACGGGAACTTGGAAATACAAAATACCCTTGTCTCTCTCGCGTATCGCGTGCACATATACTGCTCCCGTTGCTTGTGTGAGTGTGCGCATACTCTCACGTTCGGAAAATAGGGAAGTTATTGTTTTTTTTTCTTTTGAGTTTTAGGTCGAAATATTCTATTTATAGCTGGGAAAAAAGACTCCAACTTGCGATGATCAATTTTCTTAATTGTGTTGCTCCAAAACTTTTCAGATGATTTTTTGAATTCAGCTTTAATGATTTCGGAAGTAGCTTTCAACAATTCTTTGGCTTCCTTGGATATACATAAACGACCGAGGGGGTTCACTCTGCTGATGTCGTGCAACAATGAAACCAGTCTTTTTTTACTCTTTTGTAGATTAGATACTTTTTTATTTATATAGCGGTCAACGCTATTAACCTGCGTAAATTTGGGCACTATACGTTCCATAGCTTCAGTTATGGCTCCACAGATTTCGTCTAAGGCTAAATCAATCTCATTGATTGACAGATTTCTATCCTCCGGCAGGTCACACTCGTATATATCATCGAGCACCTCAGCGAACTTTCCCCACTTTGTAGCTCTGAAATTGTAACGTGGCGGCTCAACTACTGCAGGGATATTCGGAAATAAATCTTCAGGGAGAATAAAAGTAAACGAAATAGCGGAATGATCACTATCGTACGGTAACGTAGATAGCAATCCGTTTAGACGGTTTGTTAGTTCGAGTCTGGAATCAGCGAAACAGAAATCAAGGTAAGAATTAGCTGGTTTAAAAGTAGGTGCTGAAGGAAAATATAATTTGGTCTTATACTTTAATCCCTGATTAAGTTCCCATTGTCGAATATATTTGCCCCTCTGATTGCAGACTCTGTCGCCCCAATCCCTATGTCTAGCGTTGATATCCCCTGCCACCATGTAAAAGTTAGAACTGCTATCAAGTCTCAAAGTGTCAAATAGCGCATTAATCTCATCCAGGACTAGGTTACGGTTATCGTTGGTAGCGTATATACTAACTACGTACAATTGATAATTATTCACCAGTCTTATTTTTATAATTATGTACTCAACAATTTCATTGCTGGCCGACGAGGGCTGGTGTATTACTTCAAAAATAAGGCCTTTTCTAGTTACTATGGCAGTACCGCCTCTTTGGGTTGCGTTAGGTCTATCGGTTCTAATTATATTATAATTTTTGAACGATATTACGTGTTGTGCATTTAATTTTGTTTCTGAAGTCTGTCTCTGAATGTACGTTCCTTGCTGCTTGTGCAGTTTTCAGGTTAGGTGCCACAGAATGTTTACCCTTTCCCAAGTTGTAGTCTTTAACAAAATTTTTATACATCCTCTCGAGTTGGAAGGAATGTATTTTGACGTTCCTTGTTTTTCTTTCCGGGGAAGACATATCCGGAGGTATGTTTTCCTTTCCCTCCATTGAAAGTTCGCGTTTCACGCCGTGCGATTTCTTGTCCATAATATTAATGACCCCTACGGGCGGCCCATAGGCCCTAGAACTGTGTGCAAACACTCTCAATCACTCCCGGGGGTAGTAGCACACAGTCTACACAAAACTCAAACTAATACAAACACTTTTCTAGACTTAAATGGGTAAATTAAATCGTCACTGTCTATACAACGTGTTTACGCCATCGCCCCATCTCGACACCTTACCGCTGTGCCACCGACGCCGTTGAAACAATCGCTACTTTTATAGAACTTAAGGCGCTTAGCATTGTATTAATCGACTGATTTCAGTGAATTTTTCAATTCCTACTGTCTTGTTGTATACCAATTCATTGAAAACCCTATAAAACACTTATTTAACAAACCTTACACGAAAATACTTCGTATAAGTAACTCTGACAGGCAAAAAGCTACGAAAAAATCGGTTTTTGATTTTTCTCGACATAGCGCACCAAATCTAAAAATCTGAAAAAAATTCAGAGTATTGGTATCAATAATACCTATTTACTGTAAAAACATGGATGTGGCATCGAATCTGCTTTAATACGAAATCGGCATTCTTTTGCAATTTTTTGAGTTTTTTATTTTTCACACGTAGAGTTTTTAATCTAAAAATCTGTGTATTGATAACTAGCATATCTCTGATTTTTTAAAGAATTTTTTGTCCGATATCATTGGCGTAATTGGCCAAAAACATGAATTTTGATTTTTCCCCATTACTACCACCCCAAATGCGATACAGGGTTAAAACTTGGCAAAAATTGTTTATTCTGCATGACCTTTCGAATGACTCATCGCAAGTCGAAATCGGTTTGGGGGCACTTTTGACCCCCTTATTTGGCTGTACTCTTTCATTAAATATTTCAGTTCTTGAAACCATGTGGTATAATTTCTCATTTCAATAATAAATAAAGTTGTAGCATAGAGACTTTAAGTGTGAAAAGTGTAAATAGTGTACGAATCCTGTAACCAAAGCTTAGCGTAAGAAAATAGGAAAAATCGGCAACAGCGGTGCGACGCACAAGGGTGACGCCAGGCCAGAAGAGTCATAAAACACGGCAGTCGGCCCTGATTAGTTCGGGCCTAGCTTCACTATCGGGGTATAAAGGCCGAGCCACACATATCCGATGCCTTCTGATCCGTTGCTATCCGTCGGAAAAGTGAGAATATCATTCGCTTGGTTTTAAATGTAGCATGCCACACTTGACTGTCGTTTTCAGCGACGGGTCTCGTTGCTTTCCGTTGCCTTCCGTTGGTCGCTCCGTTGAAATTTCAATGGAGAAGACAGGCTTGCCTTCCGTTGCCTTCCTGCAAAGCTAGAATATCGTTGGCAATGATTTTTTTTCTCCTTCGACGGACGACCATTTGAAAGGGACCTTTCTTTATGAGCCTGATGGGTTGCCGTGTCGAACCTTTCGAAGCCCGCTCTCACCGGGGGTTCAAAAATGTAAGCAAACAGGAGCATCCCATTCACTAATAAAAATATTTTGTTTACAGTAGCATTTGATCGCCATAGAATTAGAACTAATAAAATGGTGTTGTTTTTCTTTATGAAAATGACTCTAAACACGATATAATTATGACCATTGTTAAGCGTTTTAATATTAAAGTACTTTAATCATTCATAACATGCGTATGATAAACATGTGATCGAGTGTATCAGTCATGGATATTAAAAAATAAATCATGGTATTTAAACAGGTGTGATCGAGGAACGAGACACATGATACGCTTGTATACGTATACATTGAACGTAATTGGATAATATGTATATTGATTTCTTTATAAGGAAAAGAAGAGTTTTGAAAATTTCATAGTTCCATAGTTTTTGAAATATTAGCATTAACATATGAAAAAAGGACAGCCAGTATGCAATATGGGTAAATAGTAAATAGTTGTGTGCATTATTAGATAGGCGGCCGCTCCGAAACGATCTATAGAGAAATGTATAGTTACCTGTACCTTAGACTGGCGCAATCCAGTAATTGCACATCACTCCGACTGAGTCATCCTCTTTTCAAATAGAACATTAATCTATTGTTTATCAAGTATGAAATAAAAATCCTGATTTCACATACGTCGAAATTCAGAAGTAAATATGAAATTATTAGATTTGTCTTTCATTCCGTGTAGTTTTTAATGCACAGGTACGCGTGTATTGAAATACAATGGTGTATACGAATACTAAATACACGGTTTGAAATATTTGCGGTGACCACTTCTTCCTGCCTATATTTTGTTACTATCGTTTCGTCTTGAGCGAAAGGTGTTCTTCTCGTCGTCATTGTTCAAGTCAAGATACTAATCAATTGAAATACAAATTTTTGTAATGAAAAAATGATTTCAAAGAAAGTGGCAAAATGAGTGAAACGTTCGTAGAGAATTCTTCGAAAAGTTATTCGAACTGTCATAGCCAATTTAATCTAGTAATGATTCGAGCAGTCATTAAATTGTCCTTCCGAAAATTATAGAAAATAGATAATATCCAAAGTAATATTTTGTTTCCTGAAATAGAATCATGATTCTCAATTTATGGTAATCTGAGTTAAGATTCATGGTAATCAAGGTAAGAATTCGCATTTTTTCAGGCTTACACATTTATAAATGAAATTCAAACATTTGGAATTTCATATAATATTTATTTAATAATGAAAATATATTGATCATTCTAATATGCTACTCCCATAAGTACGGAAAAATACTGAAATATCGGTTTGTAATTTATTTACCTAGGTGCTACCATTCCAAAGAGAGTGAAAAGAGTATATGTTTATAATTATAATGCGACACAACAGTAAAAATATGAACGCGAAACCGAATACGGATACTCCGAAACAACCGGTGGGTAACGTTGACCGTCGTTGAGCGACGGAAGGTGATGGAAATCACCGAGCGACCGCGTCACCCGCCGAACGGGCCCCCATTCCGCGCGTCTCGCGTGACGCTCCCCACGCCGCGGGACTCGGCGAGTCCCCACCGCGCGCCTCGCGCCCCGCGACTACCCAGGGGTGATAATTAACCCCTATCGTGGCCGCGAGGGGGCCGCGAACGCCTCGCGGCTTCTCGCGGGAGAAGTTGTACAATTCGCGGATATAAGGAGCGTAGCGCGACACAAATGTTGGAGACAATATGATCGAACCGGCCAGGGAGTCAACCCGACTCGTAAGAGATTCTCCAGCTCTATTAGCTATACCGCTTCCACGAGCACGTTTTTGCCTATCCGCTACCTCGTTCGGTGCTCGGAAGGACAGTTGACATCACCGCGTCCGACAACACACCGACTCCTCGCCATTTCCCGGTGAAAATCCTAGCTCGTGAGACCGTCGCTCGAACTACTCATCCACTATCTCACATAAGGGCAACCTTCTGCCCCATCACCAGGGCTGGCACTAAGTCTCCCCAACCGAGGGCTCCGCACCCTCCTGTTCCCCCGTTATCCCATCGGGGACTTCGCCGAGCTCACCGCACCGCAGAGCTAGTCGCGCCGGCGAGTTAACCGCGCCACAGTATAAGGAGAACCAGTAGCGTTACTCCCCTGTATTTTCGGTGTCTGAACTTTTTGAAGTCACATGATACATCTCCATATTGCTGGAGATACAGCGGATATATATATATTTTAGTAGTAGTACTGAAATCGGCGCCATGTTTTCGCTGGTATTTCTCGCACATGTGCCATAACATCTTTACGATACGATTTCGGTCGAGTGACGCTACTGGTCTCCTTATACTGTGACCGCGCCGAGGTCCTGCGAGGCCTATCCTGCGATTGCGTATTTATAAGATGCGTAGTTTTAAGACGCGTTAGGTTAAGTCGCGTTTCGCGTTCGTTATAACCTGTGTCCGTCGTAATTCGCGAAAACTGTGAGCCGTTCCGACCGGCCGTAGCCGATAAGCCGCCTGGTTGTTCCGCGTTACTATCGCGAGATTTTGTGAGCCGTTCCGACCGGCCGTACGTAGGTTAAATGACCGTGATGTACCTGTTCTTCTTATTTGAATAAACGTTAGTATTAAGATTTAGATTCAGAACCGACGGCCTCGATCATTGGAAAGAACCCTGGTGACCGATTGAGTTGGCACTAAATCCCATTCCCCAACAACCCGCGGTTACAAAATATCAAAAGCATCATTAAAAATGGTAATAAATTGAATAGTTGCTCCAGCTCTCGAAAACTCTTTTAATTGTAGATTTTGCTGACAATATTGCCAAGCTTAAGCAACAGACCTACTCATTAATTGCGTTGCTAATTTGACTTTCATTTTTTGCTTAAAAAAATTGACGTGTCTAGAACGTAGTTTATTTGCTAAATGCAGTCCTTCTGATTCTTGTAAAGCATTTAATTTTTTAACGTACTTAAAATCAATATATTCGTTTTTGTCATCAATAATAATATTTTGTGCAAATATGTTCCTAATTAATTTTATCATATGTGGTGGGTCTGGAATGATAAATAGCGAATTATATTTATACGGTTTCACTGATAATGTTTTTGTTTCTGTTTTAATATTAGATATATTAAGACTGCATTCAAGAACTTTAGCAGTAGAAAAATTCGCTCCAGTTCCATCAAATGTTAAATTAGTCAAAATAACGTTGCACTCTTGTAAAAGGCGAAAACAATGTTGAATTGAAGTAGCTTTGGTATTACTGTCGATTCCATCAGTAAAAAAAATATCCAACAGGTACTTTCCAAGACTCATTGATAGCTACTATCATGAACACTAATGCTTGTTTTGCTTCTCCAATA